>JAJHSJ010000004.1:2545636-2687194 GCA_021015155.1 Magnolia officinalis
GGCTAATTTACCTACCAACTAAGACTAGTACATGTACATACATAACGTGTATGTTTGTATAAGTGAAACATTAAGAGGCTTGTTTGTTGGACTAAAGCCTAGCCCATTTATAGCTTTACCCAGGATAGGTAAATGTCCTAATTCTAGGCTTTGGCGTTGCCAAAGGAGGCAAGTTCATTCACATGGTGTGGGGCCCACCTTAAGTTATGGACCACGTCCAATCCATCCATAAGGTCTGCCCCTTTTGATTCCACCTTCTATACCAAAAGTTAGGCTGATCGAAAACACAGGACAAGTAGCAGGTGGGATGGGGACACCCAACATTGAATCCTTCAACATGTGCGTGGAGCTGAGCGTGTTTTGTATATTCCATCCAATCCATTCGAAAGATTAGTCTCACTGGGATGCATCGACTTACAAAAAGTTATGTATTTCAAAACTCTGCGTGGGCCACATGTGTTTTAGCCATGATTTTACATGTGTCCATCTCTAGCCGAACCAATTGTTAAAGAGAAAAAACTTTGATACTCTGGCATAACGTGACTGATGATATACAAGCACCTATAAATTATTAGAAGTGCCTATCTGGAATATAAATAATTCAAATTGTGGGGCTCACTTTAGATGCATGATGAATCAAAACTTAAGTCTTATTTGATTTGTTGACCATCCAGCTGGTGAACATTTATTGAACAATTGAAAATGAAAATATCCAACAAATGTCGACTAATCAGAGTTCAAGATTGTTCAACAAATCCTTTGAGACTTTTGAGTTAGAGACAACAATTTACAATTTAGCCTGTTTAATGTGGGTTATTGCATACCTCATTAATAATTTCTAAGGGCTTGTTTGGATTGTAAATTATTTAAGATAAGTTACTTATGCCGTAATAACTTGTCTTAATTTCTACTTATTAAGAAGTTAAGTATGTTTGGAAGTGTTCTTTGTACAGTATCACGGGTTTTACTGTTAATTATGAGTGGGGCCCTCCATCTGTAATCAGTGGTCTGTCGAGTTCCACCTTGGATGGAGCATGCCCAATAATCTCTCAGATTGGAAGATCATGGTGAAAACTGGAGGACCTTTTTCTGTGGAACGTGGACCGTTGTTGTATTTTTTAGCCATCCACAATGTAACACCACGGACCAATGGTCTAGATTACCCAACCATAACTCCCTCTTCAGTTATCCAGACCGTTGGGCCAACAAGGGCCACCATTGATAGACTGCCCCAGAACGCCAACGGATTCATTGTTAAGTGAGCAACGAAGGATGTCACATGTCATGCGCGGCATGATATTAGAACCCAAGTGACCATATTAGGTCCCAAGTGACCGTCCGTAGAATAGTATCTATGGAACCTTCTGTTGAGATTTTAATATTTTTAAATTATAGATTTATAGTTATTTCGAAATAAGCTAAAAATATTAAGGATAAGCAGAAACACGTGTGATTATGCTTTTCTTAAAATGTTATTTATCCATTTTCAAAGTAATTGAGATTGCTGACAAGTTGTAAGAAAATAGCTTTTAGAATACGATAAGTCTGTGTGTGGTTCTGTGTTTAGTAAGCACAAAGAAACCATTAGTAGAACTCTATAAACACAATTTTCTTGGCGGATGAAAATTAAAGAAAAAATTTCAAATTGGAAAGAAAGATATAAAATGATATTTAACTTTACTGGAATAGACCACTACGCTAGTTTTGTTCTTACTGGCTTAGACCACTATACTGGTCTGGTTCTTACAAACTTGCTGGCTAAGGTTTATATTGAACTTCTTGCCTTGATCAGAAAACACTTGAAGCTTTACTGGTTCATATGAGGAGATGAGGAGAGTGGTTTGTGCCGTTGAAATGAACCAGCCAAACTCAGTTTATATAGGCAACGGTAGCTGAACGTTTTGGTCAAAGGTCATAATTACAATTGATTATTTCTAATCATTGGTGAGAAACTAGCCGTTATTTGACACTTTCTGACCATTTTGCATATGAGAAATCAACTAGCCGTTATTAGACACTTTCTGAATATTCCCAAACACAAAAAACCATTTTTAAAAAAATATTTATGTATAATTTTTTATTTAAAATATTTTCCATAACACCTTTGAAACAACATACCTTCCACCCTCTGTGGGCGGAAGCGGATTGCCTATGACATCGGGTACTGTGTGGGGCCTAGAGAGATGTTTGTGACAAATCTACTTTATCCATCTATTTTTAAGACCATAGTAGGACAAGATTCTAAAAATTAGGTAGATCCAAGACTTAGGTCGGCCACACCGTTGAAAGCATTCATAGGGTTATTAATACTTAGGTAAATGGTAGGAACAAACATCATCTTGATACAAAAGTTTTGTCACCCTTGACATTCGATCCCCGTTGTATCATGTGGGTCACATGAGTTTTGGATCTGCTGGGTTTATCATATCCGATTGCGATCTTTTAAAATAGATGGACATAGTGGATTTATTATGGTTATCTCTATGGACCCCACAACCTCGTGTATAGGAATATCTTTGTGCATGGGGTCACAAGCAATTTCTTCCAACGGGAAATTAATTAAATTAGCCCTCAATTATGATGAAACAAAAGGCGTTGACACCAGAATTTTAAGCTATATCTTTTCTAACTTTATAGTATTTTATTTTTTTCGGATAAAAATTTCTCTCTATCAACCATCTTCACATACCGAAATAGCTTTTCACGGAAGTCGAGAGAACCTTTTGAGAATGGGGTGTGGACCCTAACAATTCAATGATTGGGGCCACCTTTTGGTCGATCTAGTCTGTTCACTTTATTGGACAATAGTGAAACCACATTAGGGATTTCAAAAAATTTTTGGGAGTTGTTTATTGCTCACAGCTACATTAATGTCGTGAGTTAATTGTAAACTGTTTCTTTTGGTGTGGTATATCATGATGAGTTTTGCCATTAAACGTGGGCAAATGGTATGAAATTAAAACTTCTTTCATGTAAACGGTTAGGTTCTATTAAAAGACGATTATTTAGCGGGCCCCCACAAAAGATGTGGGATGAGTTTAATCGATTAGTCCCTTGTGTAGGAAGGCCATTTAGCACTCTCTCTCTCTCTCTCTCTCTCTCTCTCTCTCTCTCTCTCTCTCTCCTCTCCTCTCTCTCCTCTCTCTCCTCTCTCTCCTCTCTCTCTTCTCTCTCTCTCTCTCTCCTCTCTTTTCACTAGAGGAGACCATTTTGGTCACTAGGACCGTTGCTACCTTTGTAGCACGCACTCTAACGAGCTTTCGGCGTGCATCCAGCATAATTTCCTCCATTTTGGTCACTAGGACCGTTGCTACTTTTTTTTTTTTTTTTTTTTAAAGATTTTCAACCACACTCTTCAACGTATAATATGTAATTACTTAAGATAGATTTAACTTAGGATAATAGTGGCTTTTGTGTGTGTTTTTTTATCAGTATCAATGGTGAGAGCGTGTGAAATGGATGAATTTTGTAATGAAATAATGTTGCAATGAATAAATTTCAAAATGGAAAAATGTTGTAGTGAATAAATGTTGATATGGATTAGCGGTCATAACTTTCATAACAGTGGAGTTATGAACATTTTCGTCGGATCGACGATCCACAGTGCGTATCGACAATCCATAATGCTTGATGAAATTTTGAATCACTTTTGGAAAATTAAATGTTGTCCAAATGAGATGATTATAATTTCATTTGAAAGTTCATTAAATTATCTTTCCAATGAGTATCAGAATCCAAATCCAACATGTAACGAGGGAGTTATGACCGTTTTCAATGGATTGGCGATCCACAATATGTATCGGCGATACATAGTGAATATTAACAATCCACAGTTAACGTTGGTGATCATCATTGAATATTGGCGATCCTCGCTGAATTTTGACGATCCATAGTGAATATTGGCAATCGTCAATGAAGATTGACGATCCATAGTGAACATCTACGATCCACAATTAATATCGGTGATCCTCACTAAATATCAACTATTCATAGTGATTATCAGTGATCCATAGTGAATATCGACAATTCCCCATACAACATTCTTCCATCTTGACATTCATTAATTACAACATTCATCCGCTACAACATTCATCCATAACAACATTTATCCATTTCGACATTCATCACATTCATCCATTTCAAAATTAATCAATCACTACATTATTCAATTATAAAATTCATCTATTTCACAAACTCCCACCATTCATATATAAAAAAGAAAACAAAAACAAAAAAATTAATATTTATAAAAGGAACCACCATACCTTCCTCCCTTTTATAAACTCAAACCATTAATATCTATAAAAAAAAACAATACACAAAAACCATTATTACCCCTGAACCTACCTTTCGCAATCATAGCTTCTACGTCAGATAGTGTGGCCGAAAATCTTCAAAAAAAAAAAAAAAAACTCAAAAACTCGTCAAAATGGAAGGAATGATGCCGAATGTACATCGAAAGCTCGCTAGAGAGTGGGCTATGGTGGTAGCAACGGTCCTAATGGCCAAAATGGTCACTTCTAGTGAAAAGAAAAAAACAAAGAAGAAAGAGAGAAAATGCTAATAGCCTTCCACTCAAGTGACTCACCTATTGAACCCATCCCACATCTTCTGTGGGCTCACTAGATTATCTTGTAGAAAATTCAAGTCGTCCACATAAAATGGGTTTTAATTTCATGTCATCTGTATAAGTTTGAGTACAAAATTCATCACGAATGGATCACACCAAAAGAAACAATTCAAATCAATTAACTCACAATGTTAATGTACTTGTAGGCCATAAAAAAAATCCAAATTTCTGTTGAAGTGACCTTATTATGGGTTCATGGCTATCTAATTAAAGTGAATGGATCAGATCAGCTAAGGGGCGACCTCGATAATTAATTTAGTTGAGCCCACACCCCATTCTCAAAAGGTCTTTTCAACTTTCGCAACAAGTTAATGTCGTACCAGGATACTGCTTGCATATATAGGAGCATTCTTATCCTTCCAAAAACTAAAAAGTGATTGAGGGCTAAAGAAGATACACATTAAAAATATGGTGTTAGTGCTTTTATTATGTCATAATTGAGAATTATTTTAATTAATATCCCCTCCCTAAAAATGGATTCGATTTGATCGGGGTAACGCCAAATTAGGTTAGGCCGTGATAGTTGGGCCTACCTTAATGTATGTGTTGTATATCTACACCATTCATTTGTTTTTCCAACCTTCTTTTAAGGCTTGGGCCAAAAAATAAAGTAGATCTAAATATCAGGTGGACCACACCATTGGAAACAATAGTGATTGAACACCCACAATTAAAAACATCTTATAACCCATTGTAATGTTTATTTTCCATCCAACTTTTTAATAAAGTCAAATAGACTTGGATGAAAGGAAAACACAAAATTCAGTTTGAAACCGCTCCCTGTGGTGTGGCCCACCGCTATTTTCAGTGGTGTGGTCCACTTGATATTTGGATTTACTTTATTCTTGGGCTGGCAAGACCGATGGATAGTGTGGATATATAACACGTATACCAAGGTGAGTAGGCGGTCAACTTGACCAAACTTCGTATTACCCACACTTTATTGAAACCGATCCTTGTGGTGTGATTGGATTTGGTGAGGCCAAGAAGACATGAGAGCAGATTAGGAGAGACGCAGATCCATTGCTGCGTCAATCCGTATTAAAAGCCCATTTTAGGCAAGATAAAAAAAAATAATAATAATAAATGAAGCAGTTCCAAATCCCAAATGAACAGTAGTACAGAAAATAGTAGTGATTGACCATTAAAAACTTCTTGCGGGCTACAAATGTTTTGGGTTAAGATGACATTTGTGTGGTCTCTTCGTCAAGGTGTTTGTGACCTTATCAACATGTCAGATGGAATTCATAAAGTTTTTAATGGTGGGGATTCAATCACGACTGTTTGTTGTAGCGTAGTCCACTTAAGATTTAAGTTAACTTCATTTTTGGAATCATGCCCTAAAATGAGCTTTCAAAATGGTTGGACACATAAGCCTCACAGTCATGGTCCCACCCACCTTGTGGATTCGGAGTCTCACATGATCGGATCCTGTAACCAGTTCAATGAGAGAAATTTAATTGGGTCATGCAAGGATTTGGTGGGACAGGGAAACTGGGAGTCCTTTAATGCCCTAATGCGGCCGGATTTGATTCACCTAGTCCGTCGGTAATCTTTTAAGCAACTTTCAAACATGCTTTGCATAAAATGTCATCAACCCAGTGCCTCACTGAACTCACCGAATTCAGTTCCGAGCCAACCCAATGCATGTTGGAAAATGGATCAGTCGAGATCTCAGCATTTCAGGGCTTTACCCAACTCGGTGTTTACCCAGCCTGACCGAATCAGGTTCACTGCATGGCTGCACGCCAACAACCCTTGTAGCGGGCCGTATCATGTGCTGCCTGCAGTTCGAAGTGTCACGATTCACCTGTGATGGCCTTCAAATGGACGACAGAGATGAAAAAAGAGTCATAGATGTATGATTCTTGAGCCGGTTTTGTGTTGCAGTAAGTGGAGCCCATAGCTAACAGAACCCACTGAGGATGGACCATGCGCCAAAACCTCCACAGATAGGACAATCCTGGCGTTTTAATTTGTGGACTGCAAATAGACAGCTAAGATGACTAACGTATGTAAACATTCTACATTCAACGGACAAAAGACTCATAATTGGTGGCTAGAATTTTCTAATCTACGAGATGTCTCAGATCATGATCCATCCATAATGTAGCCCACCATATCAATGGTCTGGATTGCTGACCACCGGTCTCAATCGTACAGACACAAATCTCCATCATATGGTGCGTATCGTTGGCCGGAGGATCATCGGGCAGAGGCCTATCAACCGTTGGTAGTGGATTCGGTGAGGCTACGGACTCACTCAACACAGTAAAACTATAATGTGGGAGGATTTGATTGGGCAAGCCCATTGTTTAGTACGTTCTCAACCTTGTGGTGAAAAATCACTGTGGTACGATCGCCCACGAGTTTAACCATGAGGTCACGGGTTCAAATACCTATTCTTATGAATTTTAGATATTAGAAGAAGAGGGTTTTACTACTTTCTAAAGATGCCTACCAAATTATAAAAATGTGTTTTTAACACAAGGTTAAAATACTCTGACATGAAAGACAAAATAAGAAAAATGTAAGGTCCACCTAATGTTCGGTGGACCTTATAGATCGTCGTCAACAAAGTAGAGATGACGGGACAGCCTCTTTCCAGCGTCTCAGACAATGGCAAGTGGCAAATTTCAAATAGCTGACACATGCAAAATGCAAGACATCAAAAAGCGAGACCACATCAACTACCACAGCTCACCGTAACATCTATTATCCCGCCAACACGCCACTTGCTTCTCTTCACTACCATCAAAATGGTAGGCCCTACCATGAAAACTACAATTGTCGAAAATCAGCTTCATTAGATCACTGTATGGCCACTCCTGTCTGTTGCATCTGATTATCTGTCATCTATTGATTCCAAGGGTGTGGCCCACCTGATCGTCGGAGTGGAATGATTTTTATAGCAGGTGATCTGAAGAGTGGGGGCTACAGATTTCATGGAACTGATGTCCCACACAAGTTACATGTTGTTGGGAAAAATGGTACTGTACCACTAGTAGTCCAGCTCGCATGCTTTCACCTAAAGTGTGGCTCACCTTCCAACCAGATCAACATGATTCTTCATCCAAGAAATCTACATGGTGAGACCGGCCTAATGAGCGGCTTGGATCTTTGATACGTGCAACACATGATCATGTGTAAAGAGGCAAGGACCATAAAAGGAGAATCTAGAGTTTGTCCTACAGAGCAGTTAACGTAGACCAATCGCTCCGCAGGATTGTGTACTGAAAAATCTCCCACCGTCCAGTGCAGTTGGACCACAATCCTACTCCCATTCCTGCTCACTTTTGAAAATTCCACAAGAATCAATGCATAGGAATCCTGTCCACTACGAATGGACGGTGAGAGATCTTCAAAGACTATCTCCTCTGTACCGTTTGGGACACAGGAGTTACGCTCATGTCCATGGTTTTAAGACTCGGCGACTCGAGAAAAACTCAATCTGGTCACTCTGTTCTCCCACCTCTGTAAAGCTGCAACATGTGAAAGAGAATATAAGCCGTTAATCTTGTCAGTATGCAGAACTTGGATTTATTGGACGGTTAGGATCAAAGCCTGTCGATATCGGTTCATACCATGACGTGTATGTCAATCCCAATTAGATCAGATCGTATAATTCCGTAAACAATCTTTTAAAGATTTGATTGAGGTGGGAAGAGAACCTTTTCTCCTTAAATTAGTTTTTATCAAATCAAAATTTAAGTAGGACATGTTCGGCTGACCAAGTTATGATAATCTAATTACTTATGTAAGCGTTATTAAAGTAAAAGATTATCATAGATTGATATGAGAGAATTTCCAAACATGATCAAAGATAAGATTGTGATTATTGCATTGTCCGAGAGAGGGGAGCATTGTCACGAGGATATTAACTCAACAGCTAATCCTTCTATCAGCTGATAGGGATGCGAATTAGGGATGGCACATATGTGCCAACATGGCACACGTGTGTGGGAACGGGATGTTCACCTCAGTGCATATGGCCCATTCTAAAAATCGGGAGGCCCCACTCATCAGGTGAGCAACAGATGCTGGTATTTTTGTACGTTATGTTTTTATGACGGTCCATTTTTTGTTCGTCTGTGGTCTTCCTGATAAATGGACGGGATGGATTTTTTTGGGCTAAAGGAACATTCACCATGAGGACCATACTACGAATTTCCTAGTTCTGCAAACACGTGCAATGTCGCACGTTTGTGTGTGGTGACTGAAGGTGAGACATATGGAATTAGTATTTCTTAATTAATATCATCATGACCATAAAATCATCTTTTATATATATATATATATATATATATATATATATATATATATATAAAAGCTGAAAAATCATCATAGCCTATGTTTTTAATCAAATGGAAATGGGACAATAGCTTGTCTGATGCCACGTGGCACGAAATGATTTTACCATCTAAAGTTGGGGTGGTGATGGGCTTGCTATGGGATTGCCCAGTTAGGAGCTACCCCGATCAGCCCAACCCACCTACTGCCCGATTCATTCCAAGCCCACACAAGGCCCAAACCTGATAAATTTTTTTTTTTTTTTTGGTTAGTCATTTGATCAATTAATTTTAGAAAAATAATTTTTCAAATTTTCTAGGGATGTTACTGCCCCTACAAACTTGAGAAATAATTTTTTAGGGTTGTTCTGCAAACTATGGCCCAACTGACTAATGGATCAAACTGAAACACGGACTTAAATAAATCTCGTCTATGGAGAAGTCGGACGACTGTTGCTCTGTTATAATCCCTGCCTGCAGCATTGTGGGGCCACTATGATGACTATGCCACATCGGCTCTGTTAATTCGTTTGGGCATACCATGTTAGAGTTTGAGTCCAAAATTAAAGTAGATCAAAAGAGTTAAGTAGGCCACACCCATTAAAAAACAGTCACCATTGAAACCTTCATAGAGAAATTAGTTTTCTATGTATGTTTACCAAACATACACTTTTGCGAAAAAGGTCCTAAATGTTAGGATTATCATTATCACAGTTACCTTTCACATGGTCTAATAAAGTAGTGTCATATGTGCGTGTTAGATGCCCTGAGCTATAATGAAAAACAAAAATTTTCCAATAACAATTATTTATTTATTTATTTATTTATTTATTTATTTATTTATTTTATTATTATTATAACCATTTTTCATTGTAGGGTATGCCTTTAACGTGCGCACTTACAAAACCAACTGTAACCTTGGTTACAGGAAATTCACATCTAAGCTTGGGTGGGCCAATACTAACTGGCCTGAGCCCAGCTACCTACTTAATTGCAAGATCCGTGCTGTTGTTTAGGTGTGCCACATCTTTACATTTTAGTAATACGCTCTTAAACCCTCGAGGAGCTGATATGCTCTTTGCTGCCGCCACCGCTATCTTGCTCATCGTCATCGTTTTCGTCTTCACCATCGTTGTCATCTTGACTAAAGTCATCATTGATGACATTTCGATCTCGGAAGTCGAGTCACACTGGTCAGATGGAGGGAGTTAAGAGATTCTGGTCACGGGCTGGACAGTTTAATCACCATTAATTGATAGATGCTGCTGGTGAAGTGGAGGTTGTGAGAAGGAAAGAAGGATGAAAACTAGACTGCATAAAGGAAAAATAAAAATAAAAATTTAACTACTTAATTTCATATATTAATATCTTAAAAAAAGGCCCATTCATTATGGAAAACACCAATTGAATGGTCTTTACTCTTGCTCGGATGGTAGACTCTCGGGGGTTCGAGTACCCATAGGTGGTGAAATTCCACTAGCGTGAGTGTGTGTGTAAAATTATTCTTTTTAATGATCCTCTGCCTGTCTTTTCACACCATACTTGGTTTTTCAGTTTTTCAGACGAGTCGTCTGACCGTTGGTACCCATGTTTCAGCAAGTCAGACCATTGGACATTTAGGCCACAGAATGGCTTAACTAGGGCTCCACAAGAATATCACGGTAAAACAATCCTAACCTTTTGATTCGTGGCCTATAAATAGTAGGTCGGAAAAAGAATACATCAACTGCACCCATTCAACTGAAAATCCCAAACTAGTTGGCTGGGATCTCCCGAGCTGGATGAGTTTTTGGGGCATGGTTCATCCGCATAGGGATGCGAAAAATCAATAGTCTAGATGATGATTGAGCCCTAAGTCCTACTTGTTAGAAGTAAAGACCTTAAACTGTGTAAGCTTTGTCATTAGAATCCTACAATTCCTACTTAACACTAGATTATCCAATGCTACCTAATTACCTTACAAAGCAATCAATACATGCACGCTCCGTAAACATCCATGAGTTCCGAAGTTACCATTCGTCAGACCTTACAATGGAGGGGACATACCCCCCAAAGATCATGGCGATCACGTCATTGAAGCCTCTCATTGGAGGACTTATGAGGATTTTTCTGATCAAATATCCCAACCATTCAGTTGGAGGGTTCTTGAGGATTACAAATGGGTGGCTAGTGAATGGTTTGACAAATGGTATTGATCATTTGCCTTGTGTTTTGGAACATGGCCACTCATGATAAGAAATATAGAACAAGTTGCGGACAACTATATGCAGCTCTAGGATAATAATAATAATAATAATCATCATCATCATCATCTAAGGCTTATCCCAATTAATTGGGATAACTACTGTTGAGGTCAAAATCTGGTCAGCCCTCTTCCCCTCTGTATCTGGTCAGCCCTCTGGATAGGTGACGGATCTGGTTCCCTGCACGCAAACCGTGAGCAATGGAGACCCTGGCTAAGCCGGGGGACCCTCCGATGCCTAAGTCAGGACAAAAGAATCTGGGTCTAAGTTGGGGAGGAAAGAGAGTGCCAGATGTTGCGTACCTGTTGTCATGGAACGATGTGATATTTATACCTCTTCATCGCTTGATTCGCCTTCGATAATCTCGGCACGATCAGTGGGATTTGCAGATCGTGAAGATATTGCCTAGAATCCGCAGATCATGTGTTACGGCGTGCGTATCTGCGGGCGAGATAATAGGACATATCCATATGCGGCAATTTCTCCACTTAGCGCGTGGAACCTTTAACCTCGGAGGTACCTCGGCTCGGCCAGACCGAGGAAGACAGTATCGCTTCGAGCTGATGATCGTTCGTGAATGACGTAGCTAGCCATTCTCGATGTTATGATGGACGTCCGCTCGGAGTTGATCGTTCAACTCGAATGTTTTCCCTACCATCTGCCCTTGGAATGAAGGCGGTCAAAGATGGGAGCTTCAACCATCTTAATCTGCCTTCCTAGTTTTATGCTGAGGCTCAGACCCTCAGCCCGGACTAGTGGATCGTCGATCCCTCCGATTGTAGTCGGCTCGGATCTTCCTATAACAGAAGCCCCCACTCTCTGAGGTCAGTCATGAGCTCGGAGAGTAATTAATGGGAAGATCAGTCGACTCGGCTCTTTGATGCATTTATGGTTCTCATGTGAAACATCACGTCCTCGGGATTTAGCGACTGCTGGCTAACCGTGAGCAAACACGTGGCGACAGTTGGGATTCCGAATCGTCATCATCCTATGAGTGATCGCTACGTGCACTCGGGGTGTCGTGTCGAGCACTCTTTTCTGCGCCCGGGCGCCGTTTCGATTATCCCAGGCGCGACAATCGAGGCGGATGACGTTACTTTTGACAGGTCTTGAATCACTAATATGGCGTCACGTCGGACTCGGAGTCGGCGCATAATGATTCCGTTGCAGCCATTACTGCAGGCCATTTAATGCAGAGTTCCCTCAAGTCTATAAAAGACCCGTCCGGGGTCTTCATCCGGTTCTTATCATTTGCATTTGAGTTGTTTATCGGAGAAGGCGATTTCCGGCGAAGGCGATTTCCGGCAGAAGCGATTCCTGGCATAGTTTTTACACTCGCTAAAGCGATCTCCGGTGATTATCTGGTGAGTTCGATTCTCAACACAACTATTTCGAGATGTCCTCCGATATGGAGACTGTTAGGGGTTACAATGATGACTCCGAGTCGGGGAGTTTGAAGAAAGGCCTCTGAAGGTCCTTTTGAAGCCGTGCCTTTATATCCTCGGCCCCAGAAGCAGACGGTGGCGGGAGCTCGGAATCGCCAGGCCAGCAAGAAAGGGACGACACGGGCTCCCAGAGCTGCAGTCGCTGATGTCCCAGAGATGCCCCCTGGCGGACGGGAGTCGGAATTGGTTCCAGGGGGCTCCGTAATAACGGAGTCTCAAATGGAATGGATCCGTACGGAGTTTGACATACCACACTCCATTCGGATCAGGGCCCCTGAGCCTACTGATGCTACTGGCGCTCCCGCGGCCGGGGAGATAGCCATATTTTTATGCGGGCTACTATGTGGACTCCGCCTCCCGATGCACCCCTTCATCCGAGCTCTGACCGCTTACCTAGGGCTCGCACCTGGGCAACTTACGCCTAATGCTTGGAGGGTGCTGGTTTTCGCTTACATCATCTGGCACCAAGTCGGGAACTCGGAGTTGACACCCGCCGAACTGATGAACCTGTACCTGGTCAAGCACGAAGGCAGAGAGCCATGGTACTACTTCACGACCAGAGGTAGCAAGGGGTCAGGGCTCGTCTTGGGTCTTCCATCCTCGAACAAGGACTGGAAGAACAAGTGGTTTTGGGCCGCGGGCGAATGGGAGGCGCCGGCAGCGGAGATTGGGGTTCTGTCGACTCGGGTTCCCACCCGCTTCACAATGCCAGGTCAGATCGAGATTTCTTTTACACATTATTTTTTGCTTCAGCTATACTTAGAAAAGAAATTTTCTTTTTATTTTGCAGTCTTTGCGAGGGGCGTGCCCTTCGTTACTTCAGACCAAAGGAACCAGATAGCCAAGGCAAGGACATACTCGGAGGAGCGTCGCTGCTAGTCGGACCTGGTCACGGCTTCCAACCTTCACCGATCGGGGCTTTGCAAGACGAGGTCGCACCCTACTTCGCTCAGTGAGTATTTTTGCTTTCAGCCAGTGTATCTCTATTGGTCCGAGGTAACGCTATTATAACTATTCTCTTACGCAGGCATGGCCGAGGCATCTGGTTCGCGGAGGAGGAAAGCTGCGTTGACCGCGGAGGAGATGCTGAGAGCCGAGCCTCCGGCGAAGATAGTTCGGAGGAAGAAGGTCGCTCAAGGAGTTCGTCCTTCAGGTTCCGTCTCAGTGGTCGCGGCTCGGGGGATGACACTTCTCCCCTATCCCGAACATCTCAGTTCGGGATACAGCTCCATTTCCTGCCGCAGCACCTTCGGTTGAGGGACCATCTGCATCTGCAATTGTGTCCCCAATTCCAATACTACCGGGTGCAGCCACGGTGCCCCTAGTAGGCGTTGACATGGTCGCTCCTTTGGGCGGCCTTAATCTCGTCGCTGCTCCAGCAACCGGGGCAACCCCCCCTTCGTCCATCGTCGTCCCCCCCACCGAGGGAACTCAGCCCAATCCTCTATTGATAGCTGTTGCATCATCTTCCGAGAGGGAGGAAGCCGTTCGGATGGCTGATGCCATGATTACCCACCCGGGTAATGAGGAGGGGGAAGCTGTACACGATGCCGAGGGTGAGGCTCAACCCTCGGCTGGTAGTCAAACGGGAGCTGAGGAGGCAACGGGCTCGACTCAAGTTGGCACGAGCAGAGGAGGATTCGAGCCGGGTTATCACATGTCTTGCTTGACAGACTGGGCGGCGAAACATGTTACGGAGGAATCTATTTCGCGCCTTCTTGATAAACCGGACGACTGCTTCTTGGAGGATTTGGCTGGAGTCTTCTACCAGGTACTTCCCGCCTCTTCCCTTGAAAAAGTTGTAGCTGTTTTTATATTATTATCTTTTCTCATTTTCTTGTCTTGGATCAGTCCGTTCTGAGGATCCTCCTATGCTGGGAGAGGGTCCGTGAGGGTCGGAAAATTGACACTGAGGTCGAAACCCTCAGGAGCGAGGTAGGAGCTCTCCGAGAGGAGACGGAGATTCTTAGGGCGGAAGCGGGAGTCTTACGGGACAAGGCTTCTATCTTTCAGCTGGAGTGGAGCAATCTGTGTCATCAGCTTGAAGGTAGCAAGTCTGAACTGCTCCAGCTTCAGGGGGTCGCGAAGGACCTAGAGGCGCGACGTGATGCAGCAGTAGCCGAGCTGGATCGTGCCAGGGCCCACGCTGACACCCTAGCCGAAGAGACTGCCCGATTGAGCGAGGACCTGGAGAAAACTAAGGCCGAAGCTGCAGAAGAGAAAAGCAGAGCCGTTGCTACGGCTCTGGAGACTCAGAAGGCCGAGGCTGAGGCCTCCTTGGCAGCGGCAATTGCTGCGGCAATTGATGCGTACAAGACCTCAAAGGAGAGGGATGACGAGGCCGCCAAGTTCTATAACCGCGGCTATGACGAATGCCTTGTCGAGGTCCAGAAGTTGTACCCGGACCTTGACCTCGATCCCCTCCTGCCTGAGGACCCTGCCGATACAGCTGCCGAGGCGACCAGCCAGGATTAAGCCTCCGGTTCCCAAGCTCCTCCGACCTCTTGAAGACTCCGACTCTTTTACTTGTATTCTTTTTTTTTTTTACTATGTACCTCACATTTAGAACATATAATGAAAGAATTTTGGATCACTTCCCTTTTTATTGGTCGACCTTCAATATGCCTGATGTACTTGCTTACTTGATTGTGTAGTCGAGCCGAGTCCTTAATCCGTTCGGATGTTGTTTGGGCCTCGGTCTGATCCTTAAAAGGATCAACTCGTTCCGCTTTCGGCGAAGGGCCTTCCGTGTAGGTGAGGCCGTCTCCCTTACTGGAGAGTCAGGTCTCCCATTGGCTTTGTCCTCCCGGTTAAGGGGGGAAGCCTTTGTAGAAATTGATCCGACTTCCTTACTAGGGAGTCAGATCGCCTCGTGGCTTTTTCTCCTCGGTTAGGAGGAGGTGCCTTTGTAGAAATTAGTCCGACTTCCTTACTAGGAAGTCAGATCGCCTCGTGGTTTTTTCTCCTCGGTTAGGAGGAGGTGCCTTTGTAGAAATTAATCCGTTTGATCTTTGTTGATGACAAGACTAAGCCGATCAGATATATTTTTATTCATAGCCTTAAAGGCTCGTCGCTCGGGGGCGTACATTTATTGAATGGACCTCAAAGGTCAGTAGGCTGCTTTGAGCGCCCCATTAAGGATAGTAAACTTTCAGATGTTCAGCATTCCACGAGTGGGGGAGTTGACGGCCTTCGAGATCCTTCAAGTGGTAGGACCCGGGCTTAGCTAATCGGACCACTTGATATGGTCCTTCCCAATTAGGTCCGAGTACTCCGGTTCCTGGCTCGGTCGTGTTCTGAAAGACTCGTCGAAGAACCAGGTCCCCTGGTCGGAATCGCCTAACCTTCACCTTAGAATTGTAGAATCTGGCCACTTGTTGATGTCGGGCAGCGGCCCGGAGCTTTGAAACTTCTCGGATTTCTTCGAGAAGATCCAAATTGGCTGCGATTTGCTCGGTATTTTAATTCTCATTGTAATTTTCCACTCGAGCCGTGGGAAGGCCGACTTCAACGGACACTATTGCCTCCGACCCATAAGAAAGCGAAAATGGAGTTTCTCCAGTGGAAGATTGAGCTGTAGTTCTGTACGCCCAGAGGACGAATGGAAGTTCTTCCGGCCAGTTACCCTTTGCTTTTTCCAGTTTCTTCTTGAGGTGGTGCTTGATGACCTTGTTTACTGCCTTCACTTGCCCATTGGACTGCGGATGCCGAGGCGATGCGTAAGCGTTCCTAATACCGAGCCCTCGGCACATACCTCTGAAGTTGTCATTATCGAACTGCCGGCCATTGTCTGAGACGATTGGCGAAAGGCCACGGACCGCTCATGGGAGTCATTTCTTCTGCCGGTTGTCTAGGCACGGCCGCGAAACGCTGGCATTTGTCACATTTTCTAACATACTTCCTGGCATCTTCTTTGAGGGTTGGCCAGAAGTATCCCTACCGAAGCACCTTTAGAGCCAGGGCTCGGCCACCAGAATGGTTTCTGCAGATCCCCTCGTGAATCTCCCGGATGACATAATCCGCTTCCTCGGGTCGGAGACACCTGAGATACGGTTGAGAATATCCCTTCTTATACAGGGTTCCATTCAGAATAACATATCTTGCTGCTCGGACTCTCAGACGTCTAGCTTCTTGCCTGTCCGAGGGAACCTCCCCTGACTCGAGGTAGCTAAAGATTGGATCCATCCAGCTCGGGGTGTTATTCACCGAATTAACCATCTTTTTATGTTCTTGACCGATGCTGGGATGTTCAATGAATTCTACCGGAACGATCCGCGGAATATTTCCCTCCGCGGCCGACGCCAACTTTGCCAGGGCGTCCGCCCACGTATTTTCTGTCCTCAGAATCTGGTGGATCGTATAGTTCCAAAATTTCCCGATCATCTTTCTGGCTTCATCTAGGTAAGCAATCATTCTATTCTCTTTGGCTTCATAATCGGCGGAGATGTGATTCACGACCAGCTGAGAGTCGCATCGGACTTGTAGAGATTGGACCCCGAGGCTGGCGGCCAATCTGAGCCCGGCTAACAGTGCCTCATACTCCGCCTCATTGTTGGAGGCTTTGAAGCCGAGCCGGATGGCATATTGGATGATTGTAGAATCAGGGACGATCAAGACGATTCCTGTCCCAGCTCGTTTTGAGTTAGACGATCCGTCCACGTAGAGGACCCATCCTGCTTCTGGAATGCCCTGTGAGCTGTTTGGGAGGTCATGCGGGGTCATCTCAACCTCGTTGCTGATCTGCCCTTCACTTAGAACAGTGAATTCTGCGATGAAATCAGCCACCGCTTGGCCTTTCTTTGCTGTCCTCGGTCGGAAAGTAATGTCAAATTCTCCAAGTTCGATCGCCCATTTGGTCAACCGACCCGAGACATCTGGCTTTTGGAGAATCTGCCTGAGGGGGGAGTCGGTTAACACGATGATCGAATGCGCTTGGAAATACGGACGCAACCTCCGAGCCGAAATGACTAAGCTGAGTGCAAGCTTCTCCAGAGCGGGGTATCTCGTTTCTGCTGGTACCATGGCTTTGCTCACATAGTATACGGGATACTGCTTGTTTCCCACTTCCCTGATCAGGGCTGAGTTGACCGCTGAGGCTGAGACCGCGAGGTATAGGAAAAAAGATTCGCCTTCTTCCGGTTTTGATAGCAGAGGTGGTGAGCCCAGATATTGTTTCAGCTGCTAGAAAGCTTGCTCACATTCAGGCGTCCACTCGGCCTTCTTATGACCCTTCAATTGCTGAAAGAAGGGGAGGCATTTATCAGTGGCTCGGGATATGAAGCGTCCGAGCGCTGCTACCCGTCCAGTGAGGCATTGTATTTCCTTGACAGTCCGTGGCGAACTCATGTCGAGGAGTGCTTTAATCTTATCGGGATTGGCTTCGATGCCTCTCTGGCTGACTTGGAATCCAAGGAATCTTCCTGAACTGACTCCGAAAGCGCACTTTGTTGGGTTTAGCTTCATTTGATATTCTCGGAGGACTGCGAAGGTTTCTCCAAGGTCTGCCAAGTGATCGGATGCCTTGACGCTTTTTACCAACATGTCATCGACGTAAACTTCCATCATGCGCCCGATCTGTCTCGCAAACATCTGGTTGACTAGCCTCTGGTATGTGGCCCCAGCGTTTTTCAGGCCAAATGGCATGACCCGGTAACAGTAAAGCCCCCTGTCTGTGACAAAGGTAGTTTTCTGCCTATCTAGGGGATGCATCGCGATCTGGTTGTAACCAGAGTAGGCATCCAGGAAGGAAAGTAGTTCGTGTCCTGCTGTACTGTCTACCAATTGATCGATCCGAGGCAATGAGAAACTGTCTTTCAGACATGCTTTATTCAGGTCTGAGTAGTCCACGCAAACTCTCCACTTACAATTTGCCTTCTTAACCAACACAACATTTGCGATCCACTCTGGATAATATACTTCTTCTATAAATCCGGCGTCCGACAGGACTGAAACTTCTCCCGCAATAGCTTCATACCGCTCGGCATCAAACGGCCTCCTCTTCTGTTTCACAGGCTTGTGGTCCGGATCCACGTTTAACCGATGGACCAAAACATCTGGAGAGATTCCTGGCATATCCGCGTGCGACCAGGCGAACACGTCCCTGTGTCGTCGCAGGAAAGTTAACAGCTCGGAGCGTTGCTCAGGTCTGAGTGACGTTCCGAACTGAACCGTCTTGCTAGGATCGGTTTCGTTAAACGGTACCCTCTCCAAATCTTCAATTGGCTTATTCTCGGTAGGTCTGCACGGGTCCAACATGTTGATAGTGAGTGTTTGCTTTACGGACCCTTTTTGAACCGCGATGGCATAACATCTCCGAGCCTCGCGTTGATCGCCTCGGAGGTAACCTGTTCCGCCTTCGGCGGAAAATTTCATCATCAGGTGATAAGTAGACACGACTGCCCGCATTACATTAAGGGAGGGCCTGCCCATAATCACATTATGCACTGATGACACATTGACAACAAGGAAGTCCACCATCATGGTGACTTGATGTTGCCCCTCTACCGCAGTCACTGGGAGGGAAATGGCTCCTTCAGAGATTACTCTCTCCCCGGCAAAGCCGTGTAGGGGGGTCTTCACAGGTCTGAGATGAGACTGTGGAATCCCCATCATTCCGAAGGCCTCAGAGTAGATCACGTTGGCTGAACTTCCAGTGTCAACGAGAATCCGATACACCTTATGATTGGCTATGGTCATAGTGACCACCAAGGCGTCATCGTGTGGATGTTGGATCCCCCGAGCGTCATCTTCCGTGAAGGTGAGGCTACAGGGACTGACTCGTGGTTCTTTGTTAGGCCGCTCGGTAAGATTGACGTAATGCTCTGGGCTCCTTCGGGAGTGAGCCTTTCGGGCTCTGTTCGAATCTCCTCCGCCTGATGGACCTCCGAAGATGGTGCGGATCTCCGCAGGTTCTTCGGGCGGATTTTTGGGGCGTTCTCGTGCTCGTTCCTCTTTCCGAGTAGTCTTCTCTTGCTTGGTGTACCGACGCAAGTGCCCCTTCCGAATGAGGGATTCAATTTCATCCTTGAGATCTATGCATTCATCGGTATTGTGGCCATGATCTCGATGAAAGCGGCAATACTTGCGCTTGTCGCGAAGTTCCGGGTCCGCCCGCATGCAGACTGGCCAGTTGAGAAGTTTCTCGCTGCGGATATCCAGTAGGATCTGCTCGGCGGTAGTGTTGAGAGGTGTGTAAGAACGGAATCTTCCTTCTGGCTTCCTACTCGGTCGTCGATCACAAGAAGAATGATCATCCGAGTTTTTCCTCGGGGCTTTGAGTTCCTCGTTCCTTGGCCTCTTTCCCTTCCCGTTCGGCTCGGTTATTTGGATATTCTTGCGATTAGCCGAAAACTCTCGGCATGGACATACTTCTCGGCTCTAGCAATGAGCTCAGCTAACGTCTTTGCCGGGTTCTTTCCTATAGAAAAGGCGAACTTCCCTTCCTTCAAGCCGCTACATACGACGGCGAGAACCATCTTGTCGTCATAGTCTTCCACCTGCAGTGCTTCCTCGTTGAATCGAGCAATGTAATCCTTCAAGGACTCTTTCGGCCCTTGCTTGATGGTAAGCAGGTGGGTATTGGGTTTTCGGCTTCTTTTACCACTTATGAACTGGGTAAGGAATAACCGAGCCAGTTCTTCGAATGAACATATGGATCTAGGCTTGAGTTGCCGATACCAATTTCGAGCAGATCCCGCCAGAGTAATCGAGAATCCTCTGCACATCATTGCATCAGTCGCGGTCTGTATCTGCATCCACGAACGATAAGCTTCCACGTGTTCGGATGGGTCGCCGGACCCGGAGTACTGGATGACAGGAGGAATCCAAAATCTCTGAGGCATCACTTCGTTCATGATTTCTGAGTTGAACGGAGGCTCGGTCTCTTCCATCATGGCTTGAACAGCAGCCGGGATTGATGATGGCTGCTGTTGCTTCCGTAACATCTGAACTTGGTTAGTTAGGTCTGCGAATCGTGACTCCCAGGGATCCCTGTTTTTCGCTACTACCTCCCGAGATTTTCCAGCTCGGGCGTTCTCCTTTCCCTTCTCCTCTCCAGGGTGTGACGAAGGTCCTTTCGAGTCAGAGCCGAGACGGCCGGGACATCCGTCGGGGCCCAAGTCGTCACATTCCTGGTAGGGGCTCGCATTGGAGCTGGGGGAGGATTTTGGGACGAAACTGGTGCTCGGGTAGATCGTTGCGGAGATGTCCCACGCCTCGTCGCCGAATGGGCTTGAACGACTGGCCCGACAGCTTCTGGGACTGGACTTCTCCGCTCGGGTTGTTGCTGGGACTCGCGCTCCTGTCTCATCCGTTCCACCTCATCGCGTAAGGCTTGCACTTCACCTTGCAAGGCGCGGTATTTGTTGGAACGATTGCGAGAACGCTGGGAAGGGCCCGGTGCAGATTCCGCATGAAGTGATGACGAAGAGCGGGTCTGCTCCGGTTCCACCACCACTGCCTTCTTCTTTCCTCTAGCCATAGCTTTTAAGAACAGGAACCTGACTTTTGTATCAGGTTCCCACAAACGGCGCCAAAGATGTTGAGGTCAAAATCTGGTTAGCCCTCTTCCCCTATGTATCTGGTCAGCCCTCCGGATAGGTGACGGATCTGATTCCCTGCACGCAAACCGTGAGCAATAGAGACCCTGGCTAAGCCGGGGGACCCTCCGATGCCTAAGTCAGGATAAAAGAATCTGGGTCTAAGTTGGGGAGGAAAGAGAGTGTCAGATGTTGCGTACCTGTTGTCATGGAACGATGTGATATTTATACCTCTTCATCGCTTGATTCGCCTTCGATAATCTCGGCACGATCAGTGGGATTTGCAGATCGTGAAGATATTGCCTAGAATCCGCAGATCATGTGTTATGGCGTGCGTATCTGCGGGTGAGATAATAGGACATATCCATATGCGGCAATTTCTCCACTTAGCGCGTGGAACCTTTAACCTCAGAGGTACCTCGGCTCGGCCAGACCGAGGGAGACAGTATCGCTCCGAGCTGATGATCGTTCGTGAATGACGTAGCTAGCCATTCTCGATGTTATGATGGACGTCCGCTCGGAGTTGATCATTCAACTCGAATGTTTTCCCTACCGTCTGCCCTTGGAAAGAAGGCGGTCAAAGATGGGAGCTTCACCCATCTTAATCTGCCTTCCTAGTTTTATGCTGAGGCTCGGACCCTCCGCCCGAACTAGTGGATCGTCGATTCCTCCGATTGTAGTCGGCTCGGATCTTCCTATAACAACTACATTATAACAATTAAAGAAAAAAATCAGGTAGGAGGTTCCAAACTAGGGCAAAAACAGCCTAATATGCAAGATCGGATTGGCTTGCTATCATTTTGCTAAAAAAATGATAATAATAATAAAATAAAGGAAAAAATGACTATTTTAGGATTAAGTTTGAGTTTAAAGTCAAATTTTACAATTTTTAGTAACTTTACATTTTATATTTTCGTTGTTTCGGGGGTTTGAATATTCCAATAGCTTAGAGTCCTTGTTTGAGTTATCTAAGAGAATTTGAGCCGTATATACATCTTTAGTATTTTTAGTAAGTTTACCATATAAGGTAAGTTTGTTATTTTGAAATGGATTAGAAGTCCATGAACGTGATGAGGTCGATCATCATCTTCCTCAAGGATAACTACTTCGAATCCATGAAGCTTATCTGGACTCCTCACAGAGACTTCTTGAATCCACGAGGAAAAAGCAAGAAAATAGAAATAGTATTCATGAAAATTTGTAAATTGATTTATTGATAATAAAAAATAATTTATAACCTTTTAAATAAGGATACCAAGACTTGGAAGAAATTTAGTAATTAAACTATAACTAAAACTCCCTAGAATTAGAATTCGTAACTTACTATAAATAGTAAATTTACTATTTATAGTAAGTGTCCTATGTGGTTTAACAACTTTATTCTCCTAATTTTTCTAAACACTTTTCATGTTGGGCACAACTCCTAAAGCCCAATGGATGATAAGTTATAATCAAACTAAAACTTACTATTTATAGTAAAAATGAAATTAAACATAGAATTCGGCCGTCAATATGAGAGTATCTGGGTTGGTTGGCTAAAGTAGCTCGTTCTACCCCCAAATCATATATGGTACATCAAGTAACTCATTCCGATTTGCGAGATATGCCTGTTTTAAAGTTTTGACAGTCTTCATGATTTCTACTTCTGATCAGGCCTTCTTTGATCCATCTTGGACATGAAAGTGTTTATGACCCGCTCTACATCAGTCCCCTCCACTTCAAAAGAACTCGTCCATGAGTTCTTGTGCTACTTCAGTTCATGATACTCGGTCTGGTGTGTCATAACAATACCTAGATCAAAAGTTATGATCAATTTACGGTCCACCTTCTTTTGGTCCAGTCATGCTAGGAATGTGTCTGTGACACGTTTTACATTAGACCCATCCGCTTGGAAAAAACTCGTCATCAAGTTACTTAAGGGACTTGGTTCATGATTCTGAGATAACTTTTGATGTCGATGCTTATTAATCATTTCCTTGTACTTGGCATTAGGCTCTTGAGCTGACACAATACATGTACTCATGCTTTCCTTGACTTGACTAGTATCGATCATATCCTTTACTTGTGCCTTCAAGATCGGATATTCTTTCTGACTCACCTGACAGTGAGGGCGATTGGGCAAGCTAGCCCCAAGGACAAGGCCTATGTGATATTAGATGTCCCTCATGGGGGGCAATCCATCAAGTAAATCTTTGGGCCATATTTTTTTAAATTCGTTCAAGAAAGGCTTTAAACTTGGAGGAATGTTTAAGGGTTTCGATTCCTTGCCCTTTACCACTACGACGTATACCTCACCGGCTTCTTTGGATTCTTCCACGAAACCTTGAATGGTCAAGAGGGAGTTCTCCTCCACTTTAGAAGTTTCGGGGTGTTTCTCTGATGTCATAGGGGCAAGGATTATCTTTCGACCGTCCGTAACAAAGATGTAAACATTATCTCATCCTCAGTGGGTCGCATCATGGTCTGACTGCCATGGTCGACCGAGTAACATATGACATGCTTCCATGTCTACCACGTCACAAAGTATCTGATTTTTATAAGTTTTACCAATTGAAAACGAGACAGTACATTGTTCAGTTACCTTGATCTCGTTCACCCTTTTAATCCAACCAATTGAGTAAGGGAAAGGATGTTTTGTCGTTGGTAGCTGTAACTTATCCACCATCACTCTTAAGACGATGTTCTCGCTATTGCCACTGTTTATGATTACATTACATACTTTACCGTTAACGGTGCACCTCGTACAGAATATATTATGTCGTTGTGGATGTAATTCTTTCCGTGTGGTGTACATTAATCGCCTCACGGCTAGAGATTTGCCACGATCCTCGCCCATCCATTCTTCGCCATGTGCTCCTTTCTCAGTGGCTTGTTCATCTTCATCAAA
The DNA here is from genome assembly GCA_021015155.1 of Magnolia officinalis. Taxonomy (NCBI): domain Eukaryota; kingdom Viridiplantae; phylum Streptophyta; class Magnoliopsida; order Magnoliales; family Magnoliaceae; genus Magnolia; species Magnolia officinalis. Next base: position 2,569,668 of record JAJHSJ010000004.1, read on the forward strand.
GTCAAGGTCTTCTTCTGCGGCCTCACCTTCAGTGCTCCCTTTGTTAATGGTCAAGTGGGTTGCGAGGAGTTGAAGCCTAGATGGGCCGCTCCCACTGGTTGCAGAAGGTTGAAGATGTCCTGCTACTAGTTCTTTTTCAAGTGTCAGCTCTGAATCTTGAGTGGGACCTGTCATAGGGGGCCGAGTTGAAGGGTAAGGCTGAATAGAAACTCTTGCAAGTTGTGTTTCTGTCATACCTGTCAGCTGAAGTACTTTATTCACGGTCCTGACTGGGGGCATCTGAACTCGATCCTGAATCGCCGATCATAACCCACTTATAAATTGTGCTACCTTCTGTGATTCTGTTTCTGATAGATTGTTTCGCGTTGCCAACTGCTGGAATTCTTCAGTGTAATCTGTGACGGTTTGATTTCCTTGTTGACAATCTTAGTATTGCTGAAACAATACCTACTCGTAATCACTAGGGAAGAATCTTGATCGAAGCAGGCGTCCAATTCGTGACCATGATGAGATGGGTGCCTTGTTCTGTCGGGCACATGAGAGTTGTAATTGCTCCCACCATGCAAAAGCACCGGATTTTAATTTGAAGGCTACCAACTTCGCATTTTTATGCTCTGGCACATTCATGTAATCGAAATATTATTCTACTTCGGCAAGCCAGTCGAGGAAATCTTCTATACATAATAATCCATTAAAACTAGGAAGTCAGCCTTACATCGATAGTCTCTTTCAATATGATCTAGACGATCTCCTCCATGGACTAGTCGTCGGGCAAAGCCGCCATCGAGGTCCTCGTCGCTAGAACTCACATTATCTGGTATAGCCCTACGATTCGCCACTAGTAGTGCTCTACGGAAATTGGGGTTGTGTTGTACGACAACCACGGCCGGTTGAGCATCACATAGGGTTTGGGGCGAAATTAGCGCATTCGCAATACGGTTGAGGGTTGCCTGCAACCCTTTCATGGTCAATTGACTCTCCCAGTGGAAAGCTTCCATTCTTTCCGAAAGATAATGAATCCCTTGATCGTTGTCCAAGGATTTTTGTTCACAACCCGATGGGAGTCATCGCTTTGATACCAATTGACGCAGGGATGAACGTGATGCGGTCGATCACCGTCTTCCTCAAGGATAACTACTTCGAATCCACGAAGCTTCTCTGGACTCCTCACAGAAACTTCTCAAATCCATGAGGAAAAAGCAAGAAAATAGAAATAGTATTCATGAAAATTTGTAAATTGATTGATTGATAATAGAAACGAATTTACAACCCTTTAAATAAGGATACCAAGACTTAGAAGTAATTTAGGAATTAAATTATAACTAAAACTCCCTATAATTCATAACTTACTATAAATAGTAAGATGAAGAGTTATAATCAAACTAAAACTTACTATTTATAGTAAAAATGGAATTAAACATGGAATTCAGCCGTCGATATGATGAAATCTCGCAAATTCGGCATGGGTAACTTGGCATATCCGGGTTGGTTGGCTAAAGTAGCTCGTCCTACCCCAAAATCATATACGGTACGTCGAGTAACTCATTCCGGTTTGCGAGATATGCATGTTTTAAGGTTCTGACGGTCTTGATGACTTCTGCCTCTGATCGGGCCTTCTCTGGTCCATCTTGGACATGAAAGTGTCTATGACCTGCTCTACATCATCCAGGGACTATATAAGAAAACAATTTCATTATTATCTCTGTCCTCGTAATTGGTTAGATCTCTCCGTTTTCTCTATTTCTCTTATTGTTTATCCACTCCTACGTGAGTGAAGAAGGTTGTAATGTTCTACTTCATAGTAGATTGTTGATCTGGACGAGGTCCTGTGGTTTTTTCCTCTTTGAGGGTTTTCCACGTAAAAATCTCTTGTGTGGTGTGTGACTGATGCATTGATTGTTTTCATTGCTTTATTATCCATAATTCTGGTTTGTTCTGGAGGGCTAGATCCTAAGGTTTTGTGCAAGGCCCCCAACAAGGGTCTCACCCACCTGATCCCTGGCTCCCGAGCCAAGTCATGCGTGCGTAAAATACCCAGCTATATGGGTTGCCACGTTTTGCAAGTAAATCCAATCCATTTATCAAGTGAAAACACTCTTGGACTGTATATGAAAAGCATCAGCTCATTAAAAAAACTCTGATGGGCCATGCCAATGCAACAATGTGAAATTGATCCTAAAACACGGAAGTTCACACAGTGCGGCCTAGATGATACTTGCATAAGGATGGTTTTTTTTTTTTTTTTTTTTTTTTTTTTAAATTTATTTTCCCTCCATTCATAAATGATTCATACCTAATTACTGGGTTTTCTGAAAGATACACACCATGATGGCCTACCACACACAAGCATATGCTTGACATCCCATCCCTATAGTCTCCTGTGGTCCATCCAAGTTATGAGTCCTGATTTTTCTCCAAGGGCCTAGGATCGAGGATAGGAACTGATGGGCGGAGTGAATTTTACTTATATAACACGGTGGGACCCACAAGGTAGGGTGCTTGACGCGCTGCGTAAAGCGGGAGGTGTAGAGGATATTCCGGTCCGTTTTAGATGATTCCCGTCCAAACTTTCACTATCATTTATTTATTTATTTATCAGACTGCATTTGCCTACTGGAGAATGCCTACTGGTGTTCGTTTTGCGTGGGCCTCACCCATGGCGGATCAATGGTATGCGGTTGCCCACTGGCGTCACATGCAAAGATGATCAGATGGTTCGGACCGTCCATCTTTTGGGCGTTATTGTGCCCATCTACTGGCAATCACGACAAGAAGATGGATCTGACCCCCTACTTTTGGTGTTAAATCCTTCATCAAAATTTTTCTTTACAACAGTCAATGTTGATTACCGACGTTGATGGTTGGTATCGTCCTTTCTGTGTTATAATTTAACAGCGTGTGATCAACTATAAGAAAAATATCTCAAAGTTGAGCAATTAAAGTATCAGGATGAACTTTCTGAGCCTTATCAAAAGACAGGGTAAGTAACTTTCCCGACAAAGAGACGAGCCTAAGTTGACCTTGAAATAAGCTGCTTATGGGCAGAACTCAGTGGGGGAATCATCTCCTGAGCTGATCAAATTAACCACAACCAAATGCTGGATGGAAATTTGGGAGAGAATTTCGCCTCGAACCAAGAAAGAAAATATTTGGTACGAACTTACCCGAGGGTTAGATCGACTAGCGCGGGTTTCGGTGATACTTTTGAAGGTATATTCTTATCCAAATAAGAATTCTCTAGCAAAACCAGTGGATTCCACAGGGATACACATGTCTCGACACTGCCTAAGTACCATGTAAGTACCTCTACTGCATTTGAAAGGAGGAAAGAAAATAAACCAAAACTTAAGTCTTTTAATCCGAATCAACATACCTGATTTAGGCATCGGAGGGTCTACAACCATCATCGGCTCCCTCTATTGTCTACATCTTTCTATTTCTATGTAGGCCCATTGGTAGACTCATCTTTACGATTGATCACATTTGTTTAATCAAATTATGACGATAACCAGCATCATTATTTATATATTTATTATTTTATTTTTTACATTAAGCTATTCTTGCATCAGTGGCACCATACCAATGATATTCTTTTCAGATCCCTGTATGGTTTGACTTCTTTTACTTTCCTCAGGTGAGGCAAATATATTCTATAAAGGCAGATAACGTGAATCTAAGGATATGCTTTAAGGTCTGTTTGTTTCGCAGAAAGGTGTGAGCATAACACCAGTAAATTTATTGATACAAAATAAAACTGGTGGTACAAAATTCGAGCAGGTACTGCAATATTCGGGCTCAACTAATAGATGACTCTTGCTAACAACAGTAATCAAGGGGGAGGAAAAAACAAGCTTTTGGAACCAACGCATGGAAAAACCCTGCTAGACTGGAATAAGAGAAGCTAGCTAAGCTACGCATCAGAAAAACCCCTGTTAAACTGGAATAAGAGGAGAAACTAAGCTGCAACAAAATTCCCCGTAACATCACCGCAGATAACGTCCACGCGAGTCTACAATGGCTTCTGAAAAAGATAACTGCCCAACTGAAATAACCCCAAACTCCATAACAAAAAAGCATTGAATTCGATCCCACAGCAACATTGCCAAAAGGCCTAGTTCATCATGTCAGAGCAACGCTTTAAGGTCCTTAAGACTATAAATTATAATTCAATTCTCATGTTGTGCACTGTGGTCAGCCTGAAGATTAAAATGCCCTTGTTTTAGACCAAAAGATCCAACATTGAATTGCTTGTATATTGCCAGGTGTCTGACTTGTATAAACATGAGTGCATTATCTAGCACGTTTGAACACAGTTTACCATTGTATAGGTTTGTTAAATAAAATAATCGATGGTTTAAAGAAATCGGCCGTTCTCAGACACTTGTGGGTGGTCGAATATGCAAGGTCATGTTTCACATATACAAGATGTTTATATATTACGTTTAAGGCTTCCAGCGTGCCAACCTTGCACGTGCCAAGTTAACAAACATGTGAGAGGCCTTACCATTCGTCAAGCAGGCCCAGCTTGATCTTGCCTTGGCTAAAAATTGGTCTGGCCCACTCAACACACGGACACGCACGTCTTAAATAGATCGTAGATAATTTTTTCAATTATTTTCTGATAAGGTATCAAATCCAATTGGTTGGACCATAAGTTACGGTATACCTAGTAGATAACTTTCAATATATCACGTCAAGTCCCACAGAGTTTGGTGGTTCTACGTAGCAGGTTTTCTAGATAAGTCCAGTCCTTCATTTCGCGTACAGTTAAAATGGGAAAAATAATAATAATAATCAGAAGAGCCATATATTAAAAAAAAATAATAGAAAGATGAGAGGCGGCTTCCACGTAGCAGGCCCACGTGGGAACCACGTGGCCCCACAAAAGCAGAGAAGCCGTGCAAGCTCGGCTTACCCGTTTGGACAAACTAAAAAAAGACAAAACCACCCTTACCTTTTCAGGCAAGTAGCCTCTATAATTATACCTACGGATAAATAAAAAAGATAAAAATATCTCTGCTTTTTCAGCTGTTTTTACCTTGAACCTGGACATCTGAAAAATCTACTTTCGTAACTTATATATTCGCCTGTTGAGAAAAAAAAAAAAAAAAGCATAAAAGGTAGGCGTCTACGTTGCTAATTTTTCCCTTATAAATGTGTTCGTTTTGGGTATGTTGCGTGTGGCCCTCCATTAGGGCCCACTGTGAGATGATCTGACTATTTGAACCGTCCATATTCTCTGTGTATTATAATAAGCTATGGTTCAACAATAACACTTTCAGAATTGATCTTGACCTTTGATATTTGGAGTTGAATGTGCACCATTAATCTGTCTTTTTCTTTTCTTTTCTTTTCTCAATGGGTTGGACCGATCCATCAGACTTTTGGGCCTGGCCTATTTCAGGCACGGCTTGGAATGAGATATCAGTTGCAATAGGCTAGGCCCAATGCTAAAAATTACGAGCCCATTATTATCGGGCCAGATCCCGGCCTGATTAGGGTTTCGAGGGTAATTTCGTCGTATATCATGCAAGGTGGGGCACTCCTAACGAACAGCCCAATTCCTAATTAGCTGTTGTTACCCGGTTAACACCTTTGTGGGTGTTACCCTTTAACGTTTGGGGCCTACCTTTATGTATCTTTTGTATATCCATGCCGTCCATCTGTTTTCCCATCGCATTTAAGGAGGTGATATTAATCTTTAAGAAGATGCAAATATCAGGTAGACCACACTACTAGAAACAGTGAAGAATGACCATTAAAAACTTTTAGTGGGCCACAAAAGTTTTGGATCAAGTTCATCTTCGTATTTCCCATCAGGTTGGATGGAAAATAAACATTACAAAAATCTTAGTAAGGGTCCTTTGGAATTTTTAATGTTAAGGCACTCAAACAACACTGTTTCCTATTATGTGGTCCACCTGAGATCTAAATATGCTTAATTTTTAGGACCACGTCCTAAAATGGGCTGGAGAAACCGATGGATGGCGTGGATATACAATACATCATCCGCTTCCGTTAAACATTAGCATAGAACAATATGAACTATAGACTTAGCTTGTTAAAGGCTCAACAGGCCCAGCCAACGTTTGTCCAAGCCTGGCTTGTAAATTATAACCTCTTTAACTTTTAACGTGGCTGAATGAAATAAAATTAAGTGAGCTGAGATGCTTTTCGCCACCACTGCCACTATATGCTCTTCATAATCATCACTGTCTTCACCATCATCGTCATCATCACCAAGGCCATCATCCACATCATTCTAATCACCCATGTCTGAGTCATTGGTTTTATGGAAAGAGTTAGCAATTCTGGTCCCTTTGTTTTTTTTCCCAGAAAAATGGGAGTACACCATTAGAATGGAATTCAATCACATGGTACATGTGTAATATTTGCAGGTGTGCCATAACCAATTTGCAGTTTGATTCAAACCAAACCCCATTGACCCCTAATGTTTGTGGTCTGATTCGAACTGAACCCCACCGACCCCTTGCATTAACAGAAAGCGGTGTGTGATTGAATGGTCGATCGGAAGACCAACCGTTTATTCTGTCAACTTTCACATGCGCTAATCAAGCAATTTGTGGAGGTTGGTGTTCTTCCTCCAATGAGTTCTTTTTTACCTGGAAGATCCAACAATTGTATTAGCAAATGAAAATCAAATATAAAGATGGAAAAGCGTGACTTACTATTAAAGCGGGATCACCAACCTGACTGAGAGCAATGGGATGCTTAATCGAGTAGCATGTTGATAAGCAACGAATAGACGATACCGAGATTACAAGCTATTGTCAACCTAATGTATAAGCATAAGTGGACGATTCCTAAAACTACAATATTCATTTAGATCCAACATACACATACAAATGAAAGGGAATTATATTTACCGGTTACGACTATGTCGGTCTGACTTAAAGTAGAGACCGACTGAGCTACTCCTCTAAATTAAGAATTTCACACTGATGAGATGTGGAAATGATAAGTGTTCCAGAGCACTAGATAAGCATTGTTGCGTTGGATTGATTGTTGAGTTGTTGAGTTTTTTCAAACCCTTTGTTACTATTTATGGACTCACAAGCGATGTTGTGAAAATAACCGCTGCCTACGTGGCGTTGTAAAGTTGCGGTTGCCTTTATATGATCGTACCTTTCCTTTGTCAAATGCGTTCTTATCATAATAATAAGTTTTGAATGTACCTTGATGCTAACATAATCTTAACGGTTACTCATCCTTATCTAGAGAATATCCAAACGCCACAACTCCTCGAAGATTTGCTCATTAATGAGTTGTCCTCCATATATTTAGTGTATGGCGTGAAAATATTATGCTTGCTATGTAGCTACTTTTGAGCCGTCAATATAATGACACCACATCTAGCCCAAACACACACCACTTATATCTTTGTTAAAAATGGGGAGGCTTTACATTCAGGCAAGCGCCACAAAATAAATAGGCTTTTGCCTACCTATACTACTGCCTAAATCAGGCAACAATAAGAGAGACCTAAACAGCGTAGGCCGCAGGCAACGATAAGAGAGACCTAAACAGTGTAAGCCGCATAAAAACAAAAACAACCGGTACCAAAAACAAACTATACAGAAGACCCACAACTACGGCCCTGGCCAAACCACCCAACCCCCACCAAACAAGCCCATCCCAAATAACCACAACCGAAAGGAACAAAACACCACCAAATTGCTAACATTTATATTGTATATCCCCCACCAGCAGCGCTAGCGACGATACTACCACCACCCCCAACTCCACAGAAATCAGCCACTCAAGAGAAAATATCATACAACAGCCAAACACACCGTAAGAGAGACCGGGCGAGCAGGCAGACCCATCCATCCTGAAAATAGAAAACTATGATGGGCTGCTTCCAGAAAGCAGCTCCAGTAGCAAATGCAATCAAAAGCACAGATGTTGCTAGAATAAACAACCATGATCGCACGAAAAACATCCGCAAGTAGACCAATCTATGGCACTGGCCCCTGACCCAAAGCAGGATGAAGGCTAGGAGAGAGCAGACAGCTAGTTGCAGCTTGAGATCAGGAGGAGACTGAGCTCCCTTCAGCATGAAATCGGCAGCCAAAAAGCATAGATTGAAAGCTACAAAGGCCGACTAGAAGACCCAAGCGAAGGCCACCTGTAGTTTTGCTGATGGAGTGAAGCTGCTGATGCTGCTACCAGAGGCCTTTTTATATGCCGGTGGTGAAATTGCGAGAGGGAAAGAAGAGATGATAAACAAACCTGTTAAAGGCGACAAAAACTTTTTTTTATTTTTATTTTATTTTAAAGGCACATTCACTATGGAAAATACCAGATGAATGGTTTACATTTCGTTCAAGTATGCCCCACATGTGGAGAAATGATCCTCCACCTATCTTTTCACAGCATACTCGGTTTTTCAGTAACGAGTCGTCTGACCGTCATGCATCCATTTTTCAGCAATTTTGTTGGAATGTTAAGTCCCTCGATTTACATTGATACACCATCTTCTAACGGTTGGAGCTTTTTGAGCGCAACTGGTTGTTTGACATAGTATTGGAGCAAATGGTTTAAAAAAAAAAAAAAAAAAACGACGAGACCATTGTAGAGGATGATATTGAGTTTGAAGTTCCATTTTCAGTAACTCTCTATTTTGTTTTTCAGCTGTCTTAGGGTTTCAATAGTCAAATAAGTTGATAAATTCTTGGTTGAGTTCTCTAGTATTTCAGCTTATATATAATCTTTATTATTTTTAGTAAATTTACTATTTCAGACAAGTTTTTTAATTGGGGACAAATTAAAAGTCCGAGGCTTATATATGAATACTAATTCAATTGTAAAGAGAAACTCTTTTATTTTTATCAATGTTATTCCAGTTTCACTAACTTTTTTTTTCCATTTGAATTCAAGGGCTTATTGTAGAGGAAAAAGGCTGATCTTCTCTCCTCGCTTTCTGCGTGCTTCTGCTAACTTCACAAGGTTTTTGGAAGAACAAATCAGGATCTCACAGATGGTAGGAAGTAGGGTGTAATCGAGGCTTTATGAACGTTAGAATGAGTGTAATTAAGATAGAAAGGGAATGACAACAAGAAAATGCAAGTGAGAACAAGCAATGAAAACTCTTCTAAACTCTCCAGTGTCGTTTGGATGCTAACTTGAACTTAGTTCTGTGAAACTTGCGGGGCCTTCGCGGATTGATAAAATACTATGAAAATGAACTTAATTTCCATGGAAATCTAGTTTTTTGCTGTTTATGTAGTAGTAGTAATTGTGGAATCTGATTTCCATTTACAAGATCTTACTTTTTCTTTTTTTTAAAAAACATGGATATCAATCTCTCTGAAAGAAAAGTATATAAAAAAAAAAAAAAAGTGTTAAAGGTTAATTTCTGAAGTTATGAGAAATAGCCCTCGGCCATTTAACAGTTAAGTTTACAATTTCATGGAATACAAAATTATTTGAGAAAGATTCTATATGGGTTCTCCATTTCTATCTTTTAGATTCTCTCTATCCAAACAGGCAAAACTGTCGTGTATGGATGCCTTAGTTTACTTTTCTCTCTCTCTTTCTTTCATTTTTTCAAAATGCCTTAGTTTACTTTAAAAACTAGTTTATGTGGAACTCTTCCAAAAAAATGCTCAAATAATTTCTTGCATAAATAAATGATGTCTCTTCCATGAAACTTTCTTTCATAGTACGATCTCATTTATGTTCATGCATGTTTCAGACATGCAAATGATACCCCTTCAAGTATTAAAGGGGAAAACCGATAATGGAGAAGCAATTTTTCAATATGATACAAGGGAATTCCGTTTTAAAAAAAAAAAAAACAAACAAACCTTGTCACTATTCATATAACCATAACGTACAGACATGAGTTATTGAGCTATATGATGCAATGCCCAATGTGAATATCTACAATTTGGTTGAGTTTTTAGCTACTACTGGGGTCAAATGACTTATAAAGTGGGTTATAGCATTCAAGTAATGAATCGATCAGACATGAGATTTCGATTTTCAGTGGCACAATTTATAAATCTCACAACATGGAGTGAACAGATCTCAAACACCTTAGATCGATTTTGCACTTGTGAACTCCACTGATTCCTATGGTAAAAATAACCATCACAACAACATGTGAGCTGAGAATCTCAGAAATGATTCCGATGCACAATCACTCGTGAGAAGGGAAGAGGTTGAATAAAGTAGAGTAGGGTGAATATGAACACTCTTATTCAATAATAAGACACTCATAATAGAATAGGCCATTTTAAAACTAGCCCACTTTTTCAAAAGAATATGAAGTGGAGCTAAAAAACAAATTAAATAAAGCATCAAACAATATGTACTAGGAGTTACAACTCACTTTCTCATAAGAATCCAATGTAGGATTTTGAAAACTAAAAAAACAAAAAGCAACTAGCCTAAAATCTTTATGTACTATGAATTACAACCCGCATTTTCTTAAGGATCCAATGTAGGACCGAAGAACAAAACAAATATAAAACACCTAGCCATAACACTCCTAACAAAGGGTACCATATGAAGCCCACTAGATTAACAGTAATCTTTAACAGGGTTTCACTTTGGATGACCATGCATAAAAAATCTTCATGATTTGATGATCATGAGCATCAAATATTAAACCATTCTTCGGTTGACTGCAGACATTTTCCATAGTCCTAAATGTTTATTATATGACATTTGAAGGGTTAGGATTTTCTCATCTTGGAAACGTTTGGAACATTGGCCATGGACTGGGGGGGCGGGGGGGCGACAATCTTTGTTCATAAATTATCAGGTATACCATAAACATGTGATGTAGAGCGGGTCGCAGACAGTTTCATGGCCAAGATGGATCAGAAAAGGCCCGGTCGACGACAGAAGTGATTTGGACCGTCGGACCTTAGATTGGGCGTATCTTGCAATCCGAAATGAGTAACCTGACGTAAAATATATGATTTTGGGGTAGAACGAGCTACTTTAGCCAACCAACCCCACTATGCCGGGTTGCGACGCCCGGAATTGTGAAAAACCCCTGGATCGACGGTTGTTTCCCTGCTTTAATTTCAGTTTTACTATAAATAGTAAGTTTTAGTTTGATTATAACTCTTCATCCGTCGTGCTTTAGGAGTTGCGCCCAAATGAAAAGAGATTAGAATAATTAGGAGAACGGTTGGTGAAGCCAAATAGGACACTTACTATTTTTGGCCGAAAACCTTGCGCACTAGTAGACATCACGACCGTCTATAAATAGTAAGTCGCGATTTCTAAGAGTTTTAGTTGTAGTTTGATTCTGATTTCTTTCCCATTCCTTAGTACCCCTATTTAAAGGGTTGTGAACTTGTTTTTAGTTATTAATTAATCAATTTTGAATTTCTTAGAATTTATTTCTATTTTCTGCTTTCTTTCCTCATGGATTCGAGAAGTCTCTGTGAGGAGTCCAGAGAAGCTCCATGGATTCGGAGTAGTTATCCTCATCACGTTCATCCCTGCGTCAACATGTTGTCACATTTGGTCTATAATAAATAAACATGCAGCTAATAGAAGCAACATTGCAACATTTTAAAACATGTGTTCCATTAGGCAGATACATGCACAATCTAAGATTATCTAATTTAGATCTTAAGTCTATGAAATCCAATTAGATAATTCAATACCATGAGAAAATTTATAGGAGTTCAAATATAAAGAACATAATATTATATTAGGAGAACAAAACAATGTCTTACATATGTAAGTCATTTTCGTTCAAACATTTTAGAAAGCACCTACATATGTTCGATCCTATTGAACATAAATAAGATAGATGAAAAAAAAAAAAAAAAATTTTTTTTAAAAAAATACTCACTATTAGTGAGACTTGTAAGGTGAGGCATGTGGTTTAAGTTGCTTTCTTTAGGAATAAATCAAACCCCTTGGTGTTGAATCTCTAGATGCAAGATGTATTAACACATTTGCCTCTAGGATACAACAGTCTAATGACAAGCAGTTCAAGACTTCAAGGTTGCACACCCCAATCTATTAGAACACCTCCAGTAGAATATGCTTATCTTGCCAAAACTCCAAAAAAAAAAAAAAAAAAAAAAAAGTAAAAGAAAAGGAAAGAGATGATTGAGAAAGAAGAACTTAGAGAGAGAGAGAGAGAGAGAGAGAGAGAGAGAGAGAGAGAGAGAGAGAGAGAGAAAGATTTGACAACATGGGTTGGAAAAAATTACAAGAGCTAGTGATTATAAAGTAGTATGCACCCGGATAAAGGGATGGGTAGGCTTTTGCCATTTTATAATCCGTAAAAGAGATGTGAGCCAACCTGCAATTTTGGGCCGGGAATGGTATGTGAACATCAATAGCATTTGGCTCACACCTGTGGAGCCCTCCTGAATGTCCATCCTTTTCTGCTAATTAACAAAGATACAGGGGCATGCCCTCCTTTCCCAAAAATTAAAAAAAAATTAAAAAATGGCACTTGCCAAATGCATTGGTTCTGATTTGAAATCTAATTAACAGCCTATATATGAGATGAGTAACCATTCTCATTTTTTTCATTATGCAACATAAAATACCTACTTGATCAAAGGGTACATCTTGCCACCAGGTGGAACTGTGTTCGTTTCACTGAAACGGCCATTTCCCGAGAGAGAGAGAGAGAGAGCCCATTTGGGAATGCAAGACGGTGCTGTACAAATAGCAGGAAATGCACATATTTTGTTACAACCAAACTGGGTGTCACATACTGGTAAATGACATGTCACACTACTGAAACCCTAGTGCAACTATGCATTCCAAGTTAATCGTTAGAAAACGTGATAACTCATAGTAACCATACTTATAAGAAATTGAATACCTAACAATGACCATAAACACACAACTATGGCTGTTTGGACCACCCACCAAATGAAGACGACCATGCATTTAGTGCATCACGCCATCCTCATTTTGTGTGATCAACCAAAAAGCTTCATTTCTACAAAATGCAAACACTGACTAGACATTACAGGTAAAGGTGGCTCGATTGGCTGCGAACGTCTGCACCCATCACCAGACAGCTATGAGAGCAATGCCGAGCGGCACCCAGAGTTCCCCCAAACTCTTCAGCTGAGGATGGCAACACCCATTTGGGAGGATAACCCTATCAGAAGAGCTTGGAGGGAACTCTAGGGGACACCCGACTTTTCAATTGTACACCCTCCATTGTTCTAATGCTTCTTCTATTTATAAGGGTTTTTATTTTTAGGGTTGTAGGCTCGTGATAACCCATGTTCATTGAACCTGGTCGCCTTTGTAGGCTAAGGGAGAAAGAAGCGAATAAAGAGCCCGTGGCCACAACTTTCGGGACCCGAATCCCCTTCATCCCCGGTATACGCAGTGCGTCAAACACCATGGCTTGTAGGGTCAAACATGTTTTATACGTAAAATCCACTCCGTCCATCAGTTTTTATCCTCAATTCTAGATCTGTGAGAAAAATATTAGAGAGATCCATCACTTGGATCGACCACACCACAGGAGACTAATAAGGTTGGAATGCCAACCATATGCTTGTATGTGGATCCACCGTGATGATTATCTTTCATCAAACCTGGTAATCAGGTATGAATCATCAGGATGAAGTGAAAATTAACAAATGCATCCTGATCCAAGGTCCATGTATGCCACACCATGTGAAATTTAGATGTTTTAGGAGCAATTAAACAATTTTCCCGTTGGGATGGCCATCAGAGTTTTTTATCAGATCTATATTTTTTATGTATGGATAAAGTAAGTGTTCTCACCTGACGGATGGAGTGGATTTACATGTAAAATGTGGTGGGGCCCATATACCTTGGGTGTTTTATGCATTCCAGTCCCAACTTTCGCTATCTTTATCCTTACGCATTTGCCTTCCACATGTAAAGTCCTTTTCTCTCACATAATATCCTAGGAATGGCGGCACCCATAGCTGAACAGTAGTATGTGGTTGCCCAATGGGGACATATGCAAAGATGAGTAGACGGTTCAGACCGTCCATCTTTTGGGTGTTATCGTGGATTACCCATCTACCGAAATCACACTGAGAAGATGGTTCTGGTCACTGATTTTTGGTGTTGGATGCATCTATTGAAATTTTTCTTTACAACCGTCCACGTCGGTTATCGAGGTTGATGGTCGATATCATCCTTTCAGTGTGGTCATTTGACGGTCGCACCGTCATGGAAGCGCCTGAATTACTAACGGTTCTGATCATCCGACCATCTACACATGTGGGGCCCAATATGACAACTGCATGCTCCCACCAAGCAGCTCCAGTAGGACTGACAACATGGTTTGGATAGGCAGATTATGTGAACCCATGTACGCTTTAAGGTCCAAAATGAGAGAATAAACTGTAATTCAATTCTCATTTTGCTCACTGTTGTCCACCTGATGATTAAACGCCCTTATTTTAAGCTGGGAGATCTAAGACTGTCGGCCATTTGATGGGAAGCTTGGATCTTGCTCACGTATGCTATATTGGCATGTGTGCAGCCCTTTTGAGGAGGTGTTAATTTGGCTTTATAAACATCAACATGTAAGAATACAGTTTACAATTGCAGATGTTGATTAGAATACATCCCAAAGTTTTGGGATATGATATATCTTAGGAATATATCCTTTGATTTTGGGTCATGTTCGGTAATCCAAACTGTTTACATGAGGGGCCTCCTTCAATGGAGCATACCTAATAATGAAACTCTCATGCCATAAGGCCTCACAGTTTTGCAGAGGGTAGAGTACCAAATTCTAGAACTCCCTTCTTGGCGCGCTTAGCTGGTTATTAATTTCCTTGGGTTGAATATGGACCCACTCCTTGCCTATTGATTTGTGGACCGACCCTGATTCAAAAATCTAAGACTTTCAATCATGTAGATTTTTGAGGGAGTCACCTTTACAATGGCCTATTTGAATGGTGTGATAGCTAAATATGGATATGAAAACCTCTAAAAACCAATCAACATGAAGGAATATGATCATATTCTTTGTCAATTTTTCCACTTTGTTCCACGGGAAGCCTAAGGCCTGTTTAAATCATGAGATTATGTGGTATAGAATTGTATTTGGTGCAATATAAATTTCATCTGATGTTTGAAAACAATCGGAAGGATTAGATTAATCTAGGTAAAATATCATCCAATCTCAAACCGCAAGATTTCAATAAATCTAGTACATCTGTAAGCCTTACGTTGATATGGGAGTTTTATTCATATCATTTATTTATATGCAATCTTTACACATGACAATTAAGTTGCATATGTATACACATGAGGAACATCAATTGTGAAATTTGATTTATTGATTACAATTCTATGATCTACCAAACATGGAATATTTCACTTTATATATGAATATTTTCCAAAGGAATAATTTGATCCCAAACATGAGATTGGAATGTCAAAATACCATAGTATTTCCTGACATGATCATTGTGCAATTGTTCAATAATAATGTTAATTCCACCGAATCTAATTCAATACCATTTAATCCTAAGTTCTAAACATGCCTTAAAGGTCTCATTATCATGGAGATGCCCATGAAATTATTAGGGTTTTATTTTTAGAAAAGTGTATTTATATGTAAAGAAAATCATTCTCAAACAGACCCTAAGTTCATACACCCTGATCCATAGCTCAAGTGGTAGACTAAGTGAAAAATACATCCTTTCAACACTGAGGTCTTGGTATCGATCTCTAGTGGGGTGGCTAACAGTGTGAACTGAAAGTGGGGTGTACTAACAAGCTAACCCAAAAAAAAAAAAGCCCTAAGTTTATTAGCTCTACTCATACTATTCAGAACCCATGACCTTAGACCTTAGCGTTGAAACTCTTGTGAGTCTACTAAACCATGAGCAGGGACCCATTTACTGACAGTACCTTGTCGCCTGTGTTTCTTACCAGTGATTTCCCTGTCTTGCTATCCTTTTGGGAAGGAATTGTTGGTATAACTTTGTTTCACGGGGTTCCCTACACTTGAGACTATGGTACGGTAATCCAAACCGTCCATCTCATTGGCTAACCTTAGTGCAGGATGCCCCAAAATTTTACCCGAGCCAAAGATGAATGGCCCAGCCAGGCTTGTTGTGCCCTGGTCCAACCATCAAGTGTGCTACTGTTATACAAAAGACATTGGCCTGTCAGACACTCGTTGCCGGTTCAATCCACGGTCATGTTTCAAAAATATAAGATGTTTACACGCGAGCAAACCTTGCACGTGCCAAGTTGGTAAACGTGTGAGAGGTCCCACCATTCATCAAGAAGGCCCAGCGTGATCATGTCCTTGCTAAAAATTGGGCTGGTCTACTCAACACGGACACACGCACGTCCAAAATAGATTGCATGTAGACCAGTTTCCAATTTTTCTATGCTAAGGTCTCAAATCCAACCGGTTGGACCATAAGTTACAGTACACCCAGCAGATACCTTTCAATGTATCATATGCCGACAACATCCAACCTTCTAATAGGTTGGCCCCATCATGAGGACCACCGTCTGCAAAAAATTAATCACATCCGCTCATCAAGTGAACCACAAATATATTTTGTCATTTATCGTTGCTAGATTGTTTCCTATGGAAACCGCCGGACTTGTTCAACGGTGCATATCGTCAACCGAGTGGGCCTTACTACTTAGATGGGCCACAGTGTAAATATTACACTAATATGATGATTTGACAATCATTTGAATGGCCCGCGGGAGGAAGATTATAACAGGATGGGACTAAATTGCACACATGCGACGATATGAGGGAGTGCACACTGCCGGTCATATCTAACCGTTGATATGACGGGACCAACAGAGGATGGATCATGAACCGACAAACTCCCATATGGTCGGCCCACCATGTTGTATATGTAAAATCCACTCCTTCCATAACGTTTTGTGCTCAATTCTATATGAAAATTCAGCGAGATCCAAAACCTTAACCTATTCTCAATTCCCTAAACCTAAACCTCAACCTATAACCTAAAACCTAAACCTAAACCTAAAACCTAAATGTATTCTCAAATACCTAAACCTAAACTTACACTTAATCCTAATCTCAACTCTCTAACCTAAACCTAAACCTAAACTTGAAAACCCAAACCTAAACCTGATTCCGAACCTGAACCCGATTTCCTAAACCTAAACCTTAACCTATTCTCAATTCCCTACGCCTATAGCTTATAACCTAAAACTAAACCTATAACCTAAACCTAAACCTAAAACCTAAATGTATTCTCAAATCCTTAAACCTAAACTTAAATTTTGTTGGTTGAATATTTTTTTATTAGATGAAAGTCGCAAAAACGAAAATTATTGCTGATTTCTTTCCTTTTTTTAATTTATGATGTTAAACTTGTATGTATTTATGCTTTGATGAATGTAATGTGGATAAGATTGTTTGTGTTTGGATGGATGTAGTTTATGTTTGGATGAATGTACTTTATGTTTGGATGAATTTACGTAGTTTGGGTTTAGATGGATGTGAATGTGAATATGATGAAATATATTTTATAACAGCTGTATATAAGGAAGAATACGATGAAATATATTTTATAACAGGTGTATATCAGGAAGAATACGATGAAATATATTGTAACAGGTGTATATTGACCGTCTCAAATTTGAAAATGTCCTATCAAGGGACGAGACAGTTAATAGCAGTCTTTTTTATGGATGGTACATGACCGTCCTTTTAAAGGACGATCAATGACCATCCTTTGAAGGCTCATAAGAGACGGTCTATAGCAGTCCTTTTTAAGGACGGTCCATGACCATCCTTTAAAAGCTCATAAGAGACTGTCTATAGCAGTCCTTTTTAAGGACGGTTCATGACCGTCCTTTTAAAGGACACTCCATGACCGCCCTTTGAAGGCTCATAAGAGACGGTCCATGACAGTCCTTTTTAACGACGGTCAAAGGACGGTCCATGATCGTCCTTCGAAGGCTCATAAGAGATGGTCTTTAAGGACGGTTCATGACCGTCATTTTTTCGTCAATAAGAATGATGGTTTTCAACTGTCCTTGAAGTAAAAGGACATGTCAAAATTTGACAGCCCATGGGACGGTCCATAACCATCCTTTTTAGTCATTTGGGACGGTTTTAGTCCGTCCTTTTTTCGTTGTTTTGGCGTAGTATATGTCTCATGAGCCTTATTCGAATGCAGTTGACAGTACATGTCATGGTCTGTATTAGACCGGTTATTTCACAGGCAATTGGTATTATAAACAAATACCCCAGCAAGCAATATTAGATGGCGGTGAAATAGTTACTTCGATACATTCGAGGTACAGAAGACCACGTCTTACTTTTGGGAAGACAATAGCAAAGGTGGTTGGATATGTGGATTCAGATCCGACAGACATACTCGCCAAGATCGTTCCTTTAGAGAAGTTCAAGTTCTATGCAACTTCTCTAACTTCTCTGGGCTTGGCGATGACGTAAAAGAAGGATGGAGTGTGTGCGAGAAGCGTTGATGGAGCTATGATATGAGGCAGAGGTAAGAGAAGAGGACAAGAACTTACATATTTGAAGATTGAAGACATGGTGAAGATTGTTGTTGTTAGAGATGTCTTCAATCAAGTCTTTGGCTCGATGACATCGAGCAAGCTTTTATGTTATCGAAGCCAGTTCGATGACATCGAAGCAAACTCGATGTCATCGAATTTTTTCAGGATTTTCACCCCAGGTCATTGGACAGTTTTGGGTATTCTTTGATGTTATCGAAGGGCCTTCAATGACATTGAAGGTTTACGCAAATTTTGCGATTTTTGTTTCCTATTCCGCTTCTACTTGTTTTTAAAGCTATAAATAGGGTTGTATACGGAACTAGGAGGTATTCCAGGGTATTCTAAGAGGTTCTAAGTATTTCTAAAAGGGTTCTAGGGTTTCAAGGGTGGAAAGAATATGAGATTTGAGGATTGCTCAAGCCAGGTAAGTCTTCCATCTTTGTAATCTGTGCTTTCATAGTAGAATTTTTGTCGCTTTGTGCTATGGTTTTTTCCCGGAAGGGTTTTCTACGTTAAATCTCTGTGTTCTTTTGTGTTTGCTTGATGCTCTTAGATTACTATCCTAGATCCATATTCGTGTGATTCCGTAGATCAAATACCAACATTCAATCCAATCCTTCCATCAAATTAGGCACATTATCATCACCGTACACAAAAAAATAATTGTTTCCCAACTTTGGTGCTCTGTACACTCAAACCTATGCTTAACGTCCTCTTACTATTCTTTCATGTGTTGTAGCCCACCAATGTTTTTATTCTTTCAGACTTTTGTCCCCATTAGTAATAGAAAAGCTATCACAAGATAGACCAAGTGAATGTCGTTAAAAATAAATAATAATAATAATAATAATAGTAGGTCCCATTGTTCTCATGGTTAGATGTCACCAAGCAAGAAGTTTTCTCGCAGTTACCAGTTAAAAAGCCTGTATACCAGTAAATAAGTTACTTTTTCTATTTACAGCTAAGTAACTTATTTGAGATGAGTAAATTTGATTTAAGATTAATTATAACTTTTTTTCACTTAAAAGTTACTTAATCACTTCAGCTTAATAAGTAGAAACCAAGATAACACCCAGATCCATAGCTCAACCGGTAGACTGAGTGGAGATACCTCGTTTCAACACTTGAGGTCTTGGTAGGACACGGATTGCGTACTACTCCCGCTCGTCCCTAGCTCCGAACGGGCAGTTTTGTGGGTGGGCCCACCTAGATGTATCTGTACATCCAAGCCGTCTATTCCTTTTCTCAAATTATTTTAAGGCATCAAAACAAAAATGAAGCAGATCCAACAGTCAAATGACCACACCACAGATGACTCTTGCATTTAATGCAACTAACATTTAATGCTTTGTGCATTTTAATGCAACCGAGCTTATTATTTGGTGTGGTCCACTTTAGCGTTGGATCTGTCTCATTTTTGTGCTCATGCCTTAAAATAATCTGAAAAAAGGGATTGACAGCTTGGATGTACAGATACATCATGGTGGGCCCGCCCACAGAACTGCCCATTCGGAGCTAGGGACGAGCGGGGGTAGTACGCAATCCGCGTCCGGTCTTGGTATCGATCCCTAGTAGGGGTGGCTAACATGGAGGGTGTGTACTGACATAGGTGTGTACTAACAAGCTAACAAAAAAAAAAAAAAAAGTAAAAACCAAGATAAGCTAACTGGATAAGCAGATTATCTTAAGTAACTTACCAATCAAAAGCCCCCTGAACGAAGAAATAAAAAAGAAGCCAGGTGTTAGAAAAATAAAAAGATGAGAAGAGAGTGTAGGTCCAGACTATTTGAACCGTACGTTTCAGAATTGATCTTTGACCTTTGATATTTAGAATTGAATGTGCCCCCATTGATCTAGGTTTATTTATTTATTTTTTCAGCAAATTCAAATTCATCTGTACATATTGATGGTCAGAACCATCCATTCGGCCTAAGTTTCTTGGTAGATCGCATAGCATAGCTACAGGAAAAATGGATGATTCGGATGATTGGACCAACTAGGGCTCTCTGTAATCTTGACTCCCGACAGAGGCAAAATGAACTCGTACAACTAGGGCTGTCAATGGGCTGGACTGACCCATCTGGCTTTCCGGCCTAGCCCACTTCAGACACTGCTTGCAATAAAACATCAGGCCAGTAGGCCAGGTCCGGTGCTAAAATATAAGCCCGTTTATAATCATGCCAGGCTCAGGTTATGTCTAAGAGCTCTCAGTCAGCTAGTTTCAGTGGGGCACTCTTAGTGAACAGCCCAGATCTTTCACAGAAGTGAGTGGCTGAGGTCGGGCCATGCTTGGGACTGATTCTTTTGACCTGTCACAGACCTGGCCGGTATCGGGCCTATGTCTTACTTGTGAGGTCTGGGTTTGACAGGCCTCGGCCTAGACCAAGCCCAGACGGCTGACAGCCCAAGTAAAGCCCATCGTACTCCCAGGTTAATTAGTTTTGGCATCCCACATCCACAATTGAGGCCTACAACATCAACGGCGTAGATTACGAAATATCAGGACCTGTAATCCTGTCACAGGGGTGGTTGTAACTTGTAAATTTGAAAAAGCATTTAGAAAAAAGAGCGGATAGATAGAATTCACGGAAATGGGCGTGGCACTGATGAAATTAGGGAATGGGTCTGGGCCTGAGACCTTTCAACCTCAAGCCCACTTTCATTGACATCCTTATTTCATGAGGGAGGAATTATATGGTACGTGGCCTAAATCTTTCCGCAGCCCACACAGTTTCTTGACTCTGAGAAGCAGGTTCGTTGCTTGGCCCAGTTAATCCAGACCATTGGTCTCTTGTGTCCAACCGTAGACAGGCTAATAAAAGTTGTTTGGAACATATTTCATCCATGGTGGGACCTAACGGACCAATGGTTTGGATTACTAAACCATGATCCTACGTTCCAGAATTGAAGACCGTGTGTACTCTTCGATTGGGCCCTCTGTCCAAGTAGTTGCAGCAGGATTGTGGATTCGGATCATGGAACTGAAGCTTGAAAAGAGGGATTTCCGGACGTGGTCAGGGATCTGGATCGTTCATTATGATGGGACCCACCATGGGTCTTCGGGATCAGAAGATCCTAAACCTTTGATCGGTGTCCTCAAAATGGACGGATAAGAAAACAAATTCCAGAACAGTTTAGGAAAAGGGAAGAGATTCTTGGGACATAGCCAAACCATGGACACCACTTGTACATTAGTGGCAGATTAGGAAACTAATTAACTGATTAGGCTGGCCACTTGTATGCGAAAAATTGATGGTTAGGAAAAGTCACGAATGATCTTAGTCTGACATGCAGCCTACCTGATGAGTGGACCAGATTAATTTTAGGGCCAGGGCATGGTTGGTTACCCTACCGGGTGAATGGCCAGGATCTCACGCACGTATGCCACGTGTGTATGTGCACTACGGGGCCCTTGCGCCCATCTCCCATGAGTAAGTAGGCCCCATTGTTTAGGTGCCGTGTCTACAAAATCAGGCAATGAGATCAGACTAGAAATGGGTAACTAAAAGGTGGTCCCACTTCGTGGATAGCCTAGTCCAATGATTGGACCTTCTATTATGATTAACATGGGCTGTTTATTTTTTTGCAGAGATTGATCTAATGGTTTAGATCATCCGATCAAACTTCAAGGTGAGCTTTAAGTGGGATGTGTTGGGCACATAAGTGTCACCCAAACATGACTCATACATGAATCAAACAAGTACGTAGAATAGGCGATTTATGTGGAAAAAAACTCATGGGAAAAAATTACTCTACAAAGCCAAAATCAATTTACTACGAAAACAAAATTACAACAGATAGAATCAACTAACATTGGTCCCCTTCGATGCTATGTTTTCAAATTTAATTTGAAATCTGAACTTGATAACCCGATTTCTTTGATACCATTTGTTGGGCACCGAAGTGTTACCTAGACGTAACCTGGACTTGAATCAAATAAATATAGAACAAGAAAATTTGAGCAAGCACAAAGAACAAAACGATTTACACAGGAAAATCCTTGCTTTAAAAAAACATGTTACAAAGTAACAAGCAACCTGCTATAAAAATGAAATTATAAGAGGTTAAATCAACTTGCATGCAAACCCTAGATACTTTTTTTTCCAAACCTTAGCTCTCTTTAGAACAAGTTTCCAATATCCTATAATTATGATAATCCCCTATTACACTAGTTTATATAACTCAGATTCAAAATTAGAAATAAAACCATGCATTTATACAGAAGTTGTGCAAACTTGCGATAGGACATTTGATAGGAATGAATGGCATCGACGCCCGTCAATAAGATCGAGCCCACCTTCGATAAAATCGAAGATCCTCGAAAAGTGTCCAGCGAGCAATTAGTGAAAATCCAAAATTACTCATCGAAATGACCAGGGTCTTGATCCTATCGAAAATTCCCCATCTCAGCACAAATTAAAGGCACCCAATTTCAACAAGATGAGCGTCAAATGTGAACTTTACATGTTGTATGGTTCAAATCATTGATCGAAACTTGTCTGTTAAATTTAATACGAATCATCTACTTTCCTATGTGCTGATTGGAAGGTAAGTATTATCATATTAAAGTAAATTTAAAGTAAATTCCAAGAAGGATGAGTAATCAAAGGCAGGTCCTACTTGACTGACCGTCCAAATGAATGATCAAAACTTTTCAATTATACTTAAAATAGACTGTCCATTTTTCTGTCATTTATTAATATTGTTGAGGTGATTATTATTATTTAACTATCAGCATTGGAGGTGGGTTTCGTGTACTTTTCTTTTCTTTTCTTTTCTTTTTCAGAGAGATTGGCATAGGAAGGTGGGTTTCACATGATGAATGGTTTGACATCACTTTTTAGTATAAGAAATATAGACAATCATTATCCAATGGTCACGATCATAATATCATCACCATTTTTGAGAAGGGTAAACCATCAAAGTGGAACTGCATGATGAAAAGTCCAAATTAATTACCCTTTCTAATACGATTAGTTAGACCGTTAGGTTTCAAGCTATTGCTTAAATGGCTAGTATCATCTCATTAAAGTAATTTTTTTTCGAGGAAACAGTAATTAAAGGTGGATTTGATTTCGTGAACATTGATAAGACTCTTTTCTAGCACGATAGATATAGATCTCTCATTCCCTAGTCATTGATGGCATAGCTAGGATCATTTTATGGATTTCCTTTTTCTTTTACAGAGAGTGGAAGGGAGGTTAATAATGAAAAGGTGGGCCCACTTGGTGGACGTCCACATCGATTATCAGACTTTCTATATTGTAATCAATGTGAACTATCCATTTCCCTGTTCAGTGATCTAATAATCTGAATCCTCTAATCAATGTGCTTTTAGAGAGAGATGAGCAGTCAAAATTCAGATGCATGAAGGATTGGTCAGATTCATGGTTGGAATTTATATGTCATATCTCATTTTGGACCATTAGTGTTAATAGTCATTGATTGGATAACTTTCGTTGTCCAATCTCAAGTGATGATGAAAGATCTGAGATATAAATATGAACCTTTTGTTCAAAATAAAAATGGGGTTTTACTCAAAATTCCTAGGATTTTATGAAATTCCCCTTAACATGCTTTTGACTCTTCGTATTTAACCAAATATTTCATACTATACATATAAATGATATAAATGATGAAAAGTTGAAATTATCCTTGATAGAGAGGTTTTCGAAGAACCAGAAACCCCATCATTCCCTTGCACCGAAGGAAACTATGTTACGAGAAAACCTAGAAATTTTGTTGGCCAAACTTGTTGTGTTTCTGAAAATTCAATTCCTAGTTGCATAACTTAATTTTAAGCATGGATACGGAAAAGGAGTCCCATCTATGATTTAGGTGGATCATACAATTGGAAAGAGTGTACATGATGATGCTCACCCTTCAAACTGCTTCCCTCCATTGTGACCCACCTAAATTATAGATGGTCCTGATTCTTAAGCCATAGGTCTAATTTATTTATTTATTTATTTATTTTTAAATGGTTGAAGTGGATTCCACAAAATCATTTACGTGTAGTGCCCAAGAATCAAGACAATCCATGATTCACGTGGGTCACATATAGGGAAATAGAGGGTGGGCATCATCGTGGACACTGTTTTCAATCATATGATCCACCTAAATAAAAAATAATATAAAAATGGGGCTACATTTTTAAATCTATGCCTAAAATTAGGTCATACAATTAACGGTCGGATTGGTTTTTCGGAAACACAAGAAGTTATGGCCAACATTGCTTGTGGTCTTTTCGGAGCATGATTTGTTTATACAAAGTTCTTCCCCGTTCTTCAAAAATCTTTCCACATGTGAATGTTGGATCACAAGTGGATCACGCTTATAGGCTTTCTGGTAAGATCGTGACTCATAAGGTTATATATTTGACTTGGAGTTACCACTCTCCAATTATTTAGATTTATATAGTTGTCTAGACCTTATATAAACTTTAAGCAAGAGAATTGAAGGAATCTCTATCTTAAAATTACTTTTGATTCACGACCTGTGATCTTGGACAAGGGACTACGGTGACAAAGAGGGAAGGTGTTAGGCACCCTCTTTGCCCATACAAGTATACGGTATCCACTTCACAACCCTTAACGAAATACCAAGGATTGGATTAGTTCTTGTGCGTAAACAATGTAATATGATATGTGGAATGCGGTATGGAGATGAAACGCCTACTTGAAACAATGAACAGGGAAAAACTTCTCTACCTAGACTCAATCACTCGAAAAAGCAATTAAGATCTAGTTAAACCGAGTTTTTGATGAGCAAGGTTTGAGATTTCGATACACCCCAGAGCATACACTCAAATTGACTAGGTGAGCATGCAAGTTGAGAGTAGAGATGATAAAGCACAGAGTCCGGATCCTCTGTTACTCGGTCAACAGAGAATTCCTAATACCCTAAAATTCATTGGTCCACGTCAACACTCACTGAAAAAATTAAAAAAATTTAAAAAAAACTTCGGACGCCAAACCACTGGGGTAACAGGAAAATCCTGTTAACCCGATAACAGAGGATCCCGACTCTAAAGCACAATATACATACAAGTATGAATAAAACTGATCAGAGTTGAGGGAGCGGTTGAACATATTGTCACAAGGATTGACTTGAGTGGACTAAATCGGCCTTTCAATGGCTCGGGCCGCTAAGACCAAGACTTGGCTAGGCTAACCTAAGACTAGAAGGGCTCCAGTTCTTGTACTCTTCCTCTCACTCATTGGTGGATGAATGAGCTTAAGTGAGTGAGGAGTTGAGCTTAAGTGAGTGAGGAGTGGGGAGTGTATAGAAGATGGAAGATGATGTGAGAAAAAGAAGAGAATGAGTATTTATATGTGTTTTGGGTGGCATTTTGATAATTCCTAAGAAGTATAGGGTTAATGAAGGCTTTAAGGGCCATAATTTGCTGAGGGTATATAAATGTACCACGTATCGCATTGTGGAGGGTTGGATCATATGGCAAGAGACGTAATTTTGTGCAAAACTAGGAGCGGATGGTCATTTCATCCATAGCAGACTTCCTAAAGTAGAGTTTGATTTTCCTCTCTCCACCTAACCTATAATAAAATATTACAAGATTCCACGTGGTGGATGGTGCATTATGAGCCATCGGGTTACATGAATGAGCCCTAGTTTTGGTTGGAGTCTCGGGTGGGGCGTTGATTCTCCTCGTCTACTTCTTTATGCTTTATTGTGGTCCTAAAGTTAATGGGCTTGGGCTTGGGCTTGAATTATGCTTTAGACTAAACTCAGGTTTAGGTCAAATTTAGGTTTCTCACTGTACTTTAATCAACTTGCTAGCCTTGGGTAGGTGGAGTGTGTACACTATATATGAATCACAATTTTAGCTTTTCGTTGTCCACTGCTACATTTAGATAAATAAAAATAAAAATAAAAATTCAAAGGGTATCACAGAAATATCACATGCTGTCATGAAATTTTAGGTAAAAACCCCAATAAAAATTTGATGAAGGGAAATGATCACATCTCCGTTGAAATGTACAATAACTACCATTATCAACATACATTGGAGTTATGTGTGGTCGACCTTGAATCCCAAAAAACCCAAATTTATAACTCTAAGTGGGCCACACGAAAGGGATCAATAGAAGACATGCATTCTGGGGTCCACTTTGTTGTATGTATTCCATCCATTCCGGTCTTTTGGTCTGCCCCACTAGTATGAAGGTGTACGCTAAAACTCAGGCCATCGTAAACCTCAGGTAAACCACATGGACATCATAGGTGGGGCCCACGAAAATTCAAACATATGATAATTTCTATATGTTATCATTGTTCTTTGGATGAGGATTGTTAAACAAAACTGGAAAATCATGATTTTACTCGCGCACAAACAAAAAGGCTGCGGTTTGTTGCACCAAATTCTATGAAAATTTATAATTTCACGATATTTGGTGCAACCAAACGCATAACAACAACTGGGGTAAATCGAAATTCCAATTTCACAAAAATCTCAGTTGATAAAATTTCGAATTGAAGTGCATCCAAACGCATGCTCAATATGTGAGATGATATCATACTGTCCAGCCGGAATAACGGGAATATGGTAGAGCCATCTCTCTACAGTACACGTGGCAAGCTGATGTGAATAGCCGATCCACCCATGTGCATGGTTTATATCTCAAAAGTTAGACTTATTAGACAATACTATCCATCTGCTCTATCGCGAAAATAGTTAAACGGTCAAATTAATTAGCAGTGGGATAAACTTTTTAAAAATTGATGGATAGGATCTTCTCCTCGGTTTTATTTTTAAAACGCTAGGCATCCGTCTTGATGCCAGTATATGGACGGACCTGATCAATACATCACCCTGCCAAGTAGAGTCCATTCGTTTGGGTGATCCAGACTGTTGATCGAGTGTGACCAGGCTTGGATGGAGGATTCCAAAAAAAAACATCGAGACTGGAGGTCCCTTAGCCATGAATCTTATGCTTTTCATCTCCACCGTTGTTGTAACTTTTCTTTACCATATTTCTTTAACTGAAGGAGATTTAAGGGTACTCCCATCGACGGTATGGCCCATTAATACAGTGGTCTTGATCACCAAACAGTGGGCCCACCTGTACGGACTGGGCATATGAGACCCTCTTCAAGTCCTGATGCACTGGCATTCTCAAACTCGCCGACAATCCAAATCAGTTATCCAATTCTAACCATCTATGTTTTTGTTGGAATTTGGGCCACTCATTATCACTTTCAAACGTTCAACTGATAAGTATGAATTGAACGGTTAGGATTGCTTGATGAGAATATGAGCTTTCAGATATACTCCATCAGCTGCGTCCGTCACGGCCTTGATGGTCTCCGCACATGGGTGCCACGTGTGAGGCTAGAGTCATCTATGCGTTTGCCACCATCTATCAAATGGCGGAAAACTCTTCTGCATCGTCCGTTTGGAGGAGAGCCAAAGAACTGTACCAATCTGAGGATATGAGGACGCGGCTTCCATGGATCCCTGACTGTGGGGTCCATCGTGATGTATGTGCCTTATATCCACAATTTTCATCCGTTTTGAAAGTCCGGATCCAAATCTCACAAGTGATTGAATATCCACCATTAAAAACATCTTTGGGGAACATTGGGATGTTTATTTTTCATCCAAACTGTTGATAAGGTCACAAAGACCTGGATGAAAGGACCATATAAATATCAGCATGATCCAAAAGTTTTGTGGCCCACAAGAATTTTTAAATGGTCAATCACCACTGTTTTCTGCCGTATGGTCCGCCTGAGATTTGTATCAGGTTTATTTTTACCAAAATGCCCTAAAATTAGCTGTAAAACCAGATGGACGGCGTGGATGTAAGGCATATATGTAACTGTGGGCCCCGCAGTCAGTATCTACCAAAGCCGCGTTCATGCATTTTTAAACTTACTATATTTGCATTGAGTGCAACGTGGATGGTCAGTGGCTGAAATGGCAATTGGTCTTATTGACCTCACTTGCCATTTTGAGCCAAACAAAAAGACTAAAAATTCGGCCCCATAGTTGGATACTTGATGCTACCATTCGATGGCTAGGATCGTCCGATCAGTGTCTTTTTTTTCTTTTTCTTTTTTTTTTAAGTAATGCTGCATCCATACCCTGGCCCATGATCTGAACGGCCTCAATCGACAACCACATACGCCACATGTACAGCACATGAGATTAACTAATAAGTGGTGGCATCGAATGCACACCATAATCATCCCTTATACGTAGATCTGAGCCACCGATCCAAAGGAGCTTGAGTTTTTTTTGCTGATTCCAAGATTTTGACCACCTGACTTCTTTTATTTTCTTTCTTTTTGGAAAAATAAAAAGAAAGAGGGGGCGGCAAGGTCGGTAAATCACTGACTGTGTGGTCCACCTTAATGTATTAGCCTTACATCCATACCGTCCATCCGTTTGGACAGCTCGTTTTAGTGCATGATCCATAAAAGAATCACTTATAAATCTAATGTGGACCGGACCACAAAAAAATGTGGTGATTAACGATTAAAAACTTCTTGTGTGCCACAAAAGGTTTGGATCAAGCTGATATTTGTTTGGTCCCTTCATCCATGTATTTTTGACTTTTTCTACAGGTTAGATGGTAAATAAATATTCCGATGATCCCAAAGAAGTTTTTAATAGTGGGTATTCAATCACCACTGTTTCCTATTTTGTGGTCCACATAATATTTGGATCTAGTTAAATTTTGGTTACCATGCCCAAAATGATCTATCAAAACGTATAAACGGTATGGATGTAAGCCATAAACATCAACGTGGGCCCCACAATCAGTGATTCACCGTACTTCCACATAAGCCGCGCCCAAGAAAGATCCACCCATGCTAGGATGTAGGTGTGTCATTATCTTGGTTGAAAACTGATCAGACTGGCCCAGTTTTTGGTGGGCCATGTAAAACATGTCTCTTTATTAAAAGATGGTAAAGAGACGTGCACTCCTCTGAGCTGAATTGCAGGTGTTATTCAAGGGCCCTCTTCTAAAGAACTCCAAATAAAGGAAGTTAGAATGCCAGATTTGGGTCTACCTCTACCTGCATCTCATGCATTGCATCCCCCCTTAAATATTCTAAAAAAATTTAGGGCATCATATTGGGATGGCCCATTGCAAGATGCACGATAAAGACTAATGACGAACATTATCATCCATGTCGTACGTTTGCACCTCGATCCAGACCGTCCAAATCGTCCAGCACATTGTGGATGGAGCATATATATAGCCCATGATTGACACTAATCAATTAATCCTAACCTTTTGATTGCTGGCTACAACATGGATGGGTGACAGAAAAATAGTCAGTGGTTCAAATTCAAAGCGGGAAATAGTTGGTTATTTTCATTTCCTTTTTCTGATCTACAAAAATTTAACGGTTTGGATTTCTTCCGTACAGCCATGCCAGATATTCAGTGGATGGGTCTGCAGTATTTTTAAAATGGTCTGCACTAGCGAGCATTATTATCTAAATACAGCACGTTCAAATAAAGTAATCATTGATTTATATATTTGAAAGGAAAAATGGTTTTAATCAAAGGTATGATCATGTCACATAGTCTAGTGTTGAAACACACACATGGAAGAATTCAAGGACCTAAGGTGGGGCCCATTTTCCGCTTATCTAAACCGTTGGTATGATAAGGGATGCCCTCGTAATCTCGCAGATAGGTTTAATCCAAACCCTTCTATACTTCAATCAAACATATAGTTAAGAGAAAAGGGTATAGAAACTGCCCCACCTTCAATGGAAATAAAGGCCAACAATAGAAGGGTTAGGATCTTCTAATCTGTGAGATTTTCAATGCATCCCCCATCAATTATTCAGGCTATGAAAGCAACGGTTTGGATCATCCCGGCCAGTAGGTTTTTCAATGAGCAGGACAGGTAGTCCCTCGTAAAAATACTTGCACTTTTATACTTCATGCTTTAGTCATGTCATACCAATTAAAAATCAAAAGATGGGGACCATCAAACATCGCTGGGAGAGTGCTCATCCTACCGTAAGTTAGATTTTATTGTATATTCTCTTTTCGATTTTAATGGGGTTGCTAATTCTTTTTTTATAGACTCAATAGACCAATGTAACGATTGGATCATCAACTCTCATTTTCATAACATTAATACTAATCTTCTTAATCATAAATGCAAAATGGTTCAAAAATGATTTTGCAAAAATAATGTCAATAGTAAATATTAATATAAAATTAACTAAAAACTTGATTAACAAGCACACATGGTACCAGAGATCCCCACCATGAACGGCTACGGCTAGGATCAAGAGAACCTCATGGCCATTGATCCAGCATACATACACTTGACCCAACCTATATATGGGCAGCTAGTATATGCCAATTTGGGAGATATCTGGAGCATGGTCTATCCACGATCATGACCATCAGATCAATGGCTTGGATAATCTAGCTAACCATAGGCCAACAGGAATGCATCCAAGTAATTGGATGACACTAAGCATATTTTAATAAAGGTCTCGAGTTCAACGGGTTGGACCATAAATTACCGTCCACCCAGCTGATAACTTCTAACCTGTCATTTGAACGCAACATCCCAGCTGTCCAATAGGTTGGCCCCAGCACGAGAATCACTTGTGCAAAAGTATGGCAACAGCAGAAGGGCAACATCAAAGAAAACAAATTCTCACCGTTGAAAAATTACAAAGTACAAGTGTGATCCACCTGATGAGTGGCTGTGGCAGATTTTGCACAAGCTAATCCTCATCATGGGGCCAACCTATTGAGCAGCTTAGATGTTGCCTGCACATGACAGGTTACAAGTTAACTTTGTCCGTTGGGTGGACGGTTTCTCCTTGTCCAACCGGTTGGACTTGTGGCCCTCTAATTTCAACCTATTTTTTAACAGCCAATGTGTCACGTTGTAAATTAATGGGATATATATATATATATATATATATATATATATATATATATATATATATATATATATATATATATATATATATATATATATATAAGAGTAGAGGTGGGCATTGAGTCGAGTCGGATCGGATTGGGTCCAACTCAACTCGATCTGATTTTTCAAGAACCTATCCTGAACTCGATCCGATCCGGGACTGAGTCTAGCAAGGCTGACTCAATCTGATCCGAATCCTTGTTGGCCTGACCCGAACCGAGTCCGATTTGGTCTGGGAAACCAAATCGAGTCCAATGAGTTGAGTAGAGAAAGAAGGAGATATGGGAAACTGGGAGAGAAAGGAGTAGAGAAGAAGGAGAAGAGGGAAATTAGGAGAGAAGGGTGGGTGTGGCACCTCATTCTGGTAGAGAAAGAAGGGTTAGGGTTCGTTCGGATTTTGGATCGGGTCGGTCCAAATTGACCACGATCCAAACTCGATCTAATGCACGATCGGATCTGAGTGGTCCTACTCGATCCGCACCGATCCAGGCCTTCAGTTCGATTAGGATCGGGCCGGATTCGCTGAATCGTATCGGATTTTGCCCAACTCTAAGAGCATAAGGAAAATACTTACAATGGTTCAAATTGGAATGAATTGTTTACAATTATCATATTATTAAAAGCTATAGTTGTAAACAATTCTTTTAATAAAGAAAAAACTATAGCTTTTAATAATATGATAATATATATAAAGAAAAACTATAGCTTTTAATAATCTGATAATAGTAAACAATTCCATTCCGATTTGAACCAATTCCATTCCAATTTGAACCATTGCAAGTATCTTCCTTATGCTAAGGTCTGAGGAGGAATTTGCACTAAATGACAAAAATATCATATGTGGGGAGTTGGGTTTCACCATCTTACATGAGACTCACCTTAAGCAAAGGGAGAGGGTTGGATGCTACCCCGGACTCACCTAAAGGTATGGTGCGGAAGTTACTTAGGGCCTCACCTTATGTATTTATTCTATGTCCACACTAGCCATTTGTTTTGCCATGGACAAAACAAAAAAGAAACAATCCAAATCTCATTTGGACCATACCACAAGAAATAGTGTTGATTGAATGTCCTACCATTAAAAACTTACTAAGGCTCACCATAATATTATTTGACATCCCACCTATTGATAAGGTCACATAAACCTAAATGAAGAGAGAAAAAAAAAAAAAAAACAAATATCAGCCTAATCTAAAACTTTCGTGGCCATGAGTAGCCTAATCACCACTATTTCCTATGGTATGGTCCACCTGAGAATTGGATTTACTTCAATTTTTAGGCTCATGCCTTAAAATGATCTGAAAAATGGATGGATGCGTGGATATAGTACCATACATACATCAAGGTGGGCCTCACAATAAGGGTCCCACCATTTAGGTGAGGGCCCACACCTAATCCACTCCCTAAGCATAAATAGTATCCAATCTATCCAACAGACTCCCTTTCCATAAATGGTTTACATAAAAAAATAATAAAATAAGAATTAATCCAGTCAATGGGTGGGTCACACCCACCCAAGAACCTCAAAACTTGCGTTCTGGGCTATTTTATGGTTGGATTAGCCTAATTTTAGCAATTTCAGCTTCCATATTCCGCCAAAGCAGTAGGATGAAAAATACACTATGGTAGGCTCATGCATCCATAAACAGTTACCAATGAAACAATGCTAAAATGGTCTAGAAAATGATGCTAAAAGACTGTGAGGGAATCCACAGCCAATTCGTAAACTAGAGGTTTAGTATTTGTAGCAATCCAAACAAGGGGAGTTATTCGCAATTCTCAAAATCAAATGAAGTGTTTAGGATTATTCCTAAGATAATATAATCCATAATCATGGCTAATTCCCTACCACAAAGATGATTTCTTAGCTAGTGTTATGTTGAGCTTTCTTTAGAATGCATCCCCAATGTAATGCAACAGGATAACTCAAGACTTTAGCATTGCATATATAATTGGGTCTTTTTCAATGATCCAAACCGTTTATACAGTGGGCCTTACCCAAAAATAAATAAAATAAAATAAAAATCTCAAATTTAAATATTTTCAATTCTTTGAATATTAAAAAGGTGATCAAGGAGAAAAGGAAAATATTCTAGTGACCCAAAGTATCACAATATTCCATTCTAAGGATCCATTATTTTAAGCTATCACTCATCCAAGGAAAGTTTATCAGATAAATGGTTTACATTGTAGAATGATGATCTTAGGCTGAACAGTGAACGGCTAAAGTGTATCCTGTACCAATTGGTTGGGATGTATCCTAGCAAACATCTGATATGATTACCTGACAACACAAACGAAGACAGAGAAATGATCAGATACAACAGTTGTATTGCAAGTTATATAACACCCATTTTTCCCTAACACGGCGTGGCGTCCCGTACATAGAACATCTTATCACTACAAAAGGTGGGTCACACCAATCGATCACTTGTGAATATCGTATCAGTAGAAAAGGTGGGTCACACCAATCGATCACTTATGAAAATGCAGATCCACTCGTTGGGTGGGGCAACCCCAGTACACAAAAATCATACCATCAACTGTTCATTGATAATGACATTTGGACCCTGTCTATTTTTAGATGGGCCTGATTTTCATACCAGGTAATCATCATGGTGTGGCCCACCTCTTTTACCTATACAATATTCTAAGAAAATTTGTTGTATCATAACTAGTGGTACAGTGCTATATCCGATCTTTCTCAGTAGTATACATTTAAGGAAACGGGGCTAGAGCCAAGGAGGAGATACTGAAGAGGTGATTCAATGCACACACACCAGTGCCGCATGCATGTCTGTAATCTGGACCATTCATCAGGCAGGGGACACTGATAGTACTCTCCCTGGCCCAAATATCGGGATGGTCCACTCATCAAGTAGGCTACACCCGTACGAGAAAAAAGATGCAATACCACATGCAGCCCATCTAATGATTGGACCATCTTGGTTCGTGGGCGGGGGGCACCCGGGCCTGATGATTGGCCCAGATATGAACGCATGACATGTTGCCACGTGTGACTTGTACCACCATACATGTACTTTTTTGAAATGATGATCACGTTGGAATCTAGTCGTCTTTGAGATGGGAAAATGCAAGAGCGAAGGAGATGGCATATAACGCATAGGATTCCTACACCTTTTGCTTTTTTACAAGAGAGCGTGTATGGGCAAAAGGAAGTGCACAAAAGGTGGCGCAAATATCAAAATAAGTTCCCACACGGATGTAGGAATCCCAAGCAATGAAACATCACAAACACATAAAAGCAAATACTCCCAAAATAATAATAATAATAATAATAATAAGTATTTTTAAAAATTGCAATGTTGTAAAGCAACAAGGGCTCCTATTTTTCACATGTGGGACCTTTGCAACTTCTCCTTTCCATTGTATTGAATCAAAGAGAGCATTTTTTCAGGCAAAGGTGCTTAAAATACTCTTGAAAATCAGCTTTCCATTTGGAAAAGAAAAAGGAAAAAAATTAGAAGAAAAAAGAAAAGAAAAGTGGGAGTATCTTTTATTTAGCTTTGTTTAACATCAAGCTCTCCTTTTACCATGTCTTCCTTTTGTAGGACTGACTTAGCTTAATTAACTTCTAGAAATATTTTCATTAGGGTAAAGCTATAGTACAAGTACACGTAAAAGGGTCTTTAGGACACTAATAAAATCTTTACATTGGGACAAGGGGCCTAGATCAAAGCCACCCATCAGCTGGGTCCCACTATATCGGTGTCCTGCTCCAATACAAGGCCCGTCCACATGCGGTCGGCCGCTGATTTACGAAACAACCAGACGGCTAAGTTTCTAAGCCATCTACCTAATTTTCACATTGTGACATGCATGATGAGCTGGCCAGCCTGATTTTTTAGTCATAGTATCTTCACAGACGGACCCATTTGATGGATGGCTTGGATCTTGCACCCATATGCCACGCTGGCATAGGTGGTGATTAGTAGGTGGGACACCTTGTACACTCATTTTGGCTTAGCAATACTCTATTTACACATAGGACTGCAAATTATAAATGTAAGGTACACAGAAGATATAAATACTTAAAATGGGCTGAAATGTTCAAACATATTGTAAGTGGTAGCATTTCAAGAAAAGGAGAAAAAAAGAAAAGTAGTGTTGGGGTTGCAATGTTTTAATTTAATGGCTTTTCTTATATCACAAATCTCTTAGATTTGGGTCAGTAAGTCCAAGTTCATTCTGGAAGCTCAATAGTGAAATACTATTGCTTTATAATATGTATTGATGGATTATCCAGAGCACTTGAGCACTTATAGTGCTCCTAGTTGCATTGGGACATTTGGGTCGATCATTGATCAATCTAGAGCATGCATTAGGTTTATTATCCATTCCATTGGATACCTTAGAAAAATCACATTGGTTGGATGATTCTAAGCACCCGATCAATAGATCCTGTAAAATGGGTGGTTAAGATTGTTTGTATAAAAATATGTCTAATCAACAATCTGATCCATCCATTTGTTATTGTCCATCTGAGATTGCAAGCACCGCTTTTTCCAGTTAATCTGGCAATCCTAACCATCTCGTCCATGAGTTAGAAAAAGGAATGGCTATAAGAAAAAGAATCCCCAACCTGATGAATGGTACAGATTAGTGTGGTTTGAACCATTTGACTAATATGATTTTTCATGATGATAGTCCTGATGAAAACTCCGGATTAACCGAGGAGCGAGAGAACCTTATCTTATTAGTTTCTCCTATTATATAAAGTCACAAAGATTGCCACAACATAGTAGTACATGTAGGCTTGTTAGGATACATTCAGACATTTTAATATAGGATACATCCGGACTTCAGCCATTGGATTGCAGTCCTTTTCAATGACCTAATCCGTAGAATCGAATAAAAAATGCCTGAAAAGAAATCTCATATGGAAATATCAACCCTTCACTAATTCAAAGTTTGAAGGGACTATCCATATTAAAAGATAAAGAGATTAATGATCAAGGGGTTGAGATCATCAATCTAACAGTTTATATCTATTTAAATCCACAGCCCAAGGTACGTGAGGCCCATCATATAGATGGTTTGGATCATTGAAAGATGACCCCCAAATCCAAAGATTAAAAATCTGATGCATCCTATAGCAATATGCAGAGATGTATTCTAGCAAATGTAATAATAACCTATCCTTATTTAAGATTTTGTAGGATAATTAATTAATTAATTAATCGGCCTTGAGCCCAACGTGGAGTGTATGTTTGGACAAGCCAACAAGTTCATGATAAGCTCATTGAATATTTAGGTATTCCATCATTAGAGTTTGGCTTTTGATTTCCAACTTAAAAATCAGATTAGGAGTTGGTCCACACGTTGTTATGGTGCTTAAAAATCACATCAGGGATGGACCCACACCTTCTTTTGACGCGATCAAAAGTAGGAGCTTCCTAGCGCGTGTACAGATGGTGAGCCCCTATTGGCTGGGAGTCGGGTCGGTTGGAAATGATGGGAACGGACGAAAAGTGGCCTAATAAGACCCACCATCCACCGATCCCTTTGGGAACTTGGGCCTCTCTGTCTCTCAGTGATAATGAGCTTGGCTTTAAAGCTCAGGGGCTCCACGCTTCAGCTGTATTCTGCTACAATATCATACAAAACCATACAAAACCATACATGAAATACCATACGAAATGTAATCTTCCTCAACACTCATTTACGGCATTTCAGTGAGGAAGTACATGTATGTACTGTTGAGTAGGTAGCTATTTAGTATGCCCAGGTATGGACATTTTTAAGTAGGAAAGTCTCCTCTTCTTTGGTGTACGATCAAGCCTAGTTTCCTTTGGCTCCAAGTAATGCCCTCTCTCGTGTGTAGTCTATATTACAGGAGCATGTGGAGAGGGAGTGGATCATCTTTTGTGGATTTTTAGGTGTGTGAGAGGTTTTGTAGGCCTTGGGAGCATAAAGAAGTAAGTTTTTTAATTTTGTTTTTTTTAAAATTTTTTTTTTTTATTTTAGTAAAGAAGAAAGTTGAAATTATTAATGCATAAATATAGATATATTGTCATACTACATAATATAAGACTTTTATTAGGTGAGTCTAAATGATTAATGACTCAAATTAATCAAATGTACTGACCTTTGGATATTTGGATTGAGTATACTTGCGGGCTTGATAGAAGTTGCAATCAATTTAGATACATAAGGGGTAGTGCACTTTGACTATGATACAATTATAAATTACTTCATATGAATATGGACTATAGAGTATTTCAATGACATATGAACTCCTTAAAAGACATGAATTCTTGTATCATGGATACTTTTAAAAGATGTGTAGTTGTAATTGGTTTAACTATTCAAACACTCCATTTTATAAATAAAGCTCTTGGTTCCCTCACCCACCCAAAATAAAAATACCTAACTCTTGTTACAAGATTTTTAGAGGGGTGCAGGGTGTGGAAGGTCAAGTTTCATTCTCATTCATCAACATCAAACATCCTCGTTCATCAATGGCCTTTTATTCTACAATTTTGGTTTACACATGAATTTTTAGGTCTCTTGTTTTTATTTTTTAATTTTTGCCTTTTTAATTTTTATTTTGACACTTTTCTTTTGTGACTTTGATTTGGTATTTTCTGTAACAATTGACACCAGAGACAAAGGTTAACAAATCTTTTAACTGAAAGTGTAAGCGTTTGTATTGCAATTGTATGTTAGACGGCTAAGTTGAATATACTAAATTTAAGGTGCCAAAGTTGGATGAATCCAATTATGTGTTATAGAAACTGAAGATGAACGTGGCATTTGTAACTAAAGATTGTATAATTAAATGGAAAAGAAAAGAATCCCTTAAAGATGAAATATATGATATTTGAGGAGAAAAATCAAATAACTATAATTAATATTCTTCTTACACTAAATGATTTAGTTTTATTAAACGTGTCCTATCAAACCACTAATAAAGGTTTGTGGGACAAATATCAAAACCTTGAATAAGACTTTTCTTAGATAGCAATTGTACAACTTAAAAATGGATGCGTTTAACACCCTAATTAGCAAATTAATAGTTGATGCAAAAATAGACAATAAAGAAAATATTGTACTTTTACTTTGTTCAATATTATATTTGTTATATGATTTGATTATGACTCTTAAGAACAATTCAAATCTCAATATAAAATCAGACGTGTTTACATTACTTACAGAAGAATTCCTCAAAACAACATAAGAAGGATTTTCTAGTAACTCTATGATTAGTAGAGAAAGATCTACTAAAAAAAAAAAAAGCACCAAATAAGAGAGATCATATAAGAACTATGTTGAAATAACACAAAACATAGAAATTATTAAAATTGTAGAAAGAATAACCACTTGCACAAAAGTAGTAAACTTAGAAAAAATAAATTAAAAATTTTTAAGCATGATTCTCAGGATCAAACATAGAATTTAAAGAATTTCCAAAATAACATAATTAAAAAAAGCAATTCATCCAAGGACAAAATTTTGTTATTAATGATGATTCAATAAGAAAATCAAAACTATTAATAGATTTTAGATTCAAGCCCTTCATTTCATATATATAACACCACATAAGAATTGTGTGTGTGTGTGTATCGATTATGTAATAACAATAGATAATTTTGAATGTGCAGCATGTATTGGCCTTATGGAAAAGCCTTTCTCATATAGTTTTTTTTTTTTTTTTTTTTAAAAAAAGAAGCTGTGAATTCAATGTTTAATCATACAAATAAGAAGTGAATTTTTCTTGATTTGTTTTCTAAATTTATATTTTTTTTCATTCTTTTTAATGATTCCAATACTTTTTAATTTTGTATCTATCGAGTGCCCCAGAAATAAGAGACAATATCATAGTCCAGCATTACACTCATGCTCACCTAAGTCTAGCTTTAATTTTATTTTTTTTTTCCAAAAAGAAAAAAAATGAAAAGAATAAAAAAAAAATAAAAAGGCAAGCCTAGCTGAGCCGAGCTGAGTCGACTCAGCACTAGAGGAGGCGGGAAAGATGATTAGAGAATTCCAGCATCAAGTCAGCAAAATGACAAAATTAAGGTATAATTGTGGGATTTTCATTTTGAAAATCATGCAAGCTTTTTCCTAGGGTTCCCTCCAGGTCGTCCCTTTTACTGGACACCCTCAAGGCTGCTCGTGGGACCCATGTCCCAAACCTTCATAGATTCTCCATCCAATGTCCACATTCTCCTCTGCCTCCACAGACCATCCTATCAAATCGCAATGAATACAAGCAAATATACCATAGACTTTTAAGAACTGGAATATGGTACAGCCATATTTCTATATTACATGTGGCACCGTCATCTTACCATCAGGATTGCCCATCTTGTAAGACCCGTAATGGATGGACATTGATTCGAGTTCATCACAGATCAGATGATCGGATCCATTTAGCACTGTCCTTCCAATTGACCCTGGAAGAGTAGCACTTAATGGTCAAGATTAATTGGTGGAAAGTAAAGATGATCAATGATTATGGTTTTCTGATAAGTACGTCTTTCAAAACCTTGTCCATCTATAGTCAGGCTCACTGGCTGGACAGTTCAGATTGGTGGATAACGCTTCCACGTGTAATGCAGAGAGATTGCTCTACCGTATTTCGATTCTTCTGTCTCTACCCTATCAATCTCTCCTAATAGAAATAAAGCTACTCAATCTAATGAACTGGAAAAGCACCCTGAGATTTGTCAAAATATTACGAAACTGCCACTGACAGTTCCCACTGGTGCCAACTACCACGGATGACCTGTTGTAATTGGATTAGGAAATAGCCACCTCCTGCCCTCCGATTGGTGGGACATCTCTTGGACACGCGACATTCCAATAAAGCCCCCAATCAGATGGCCCCAAAATGGACTTTTATTTATTTATTTTATTTTTATAACCAATAAATCTCTAATTATCAATTAACTGAATTCTTTAAATATAATTATGGTGTGAAAACTCCCATGCACCTAGCTGTATTTGGACACTTGGACAATCCATATTATCAATCTCGACCATCCATATGGCTTGACCAACTCTTGGTAAGCCGCCTTAAAAAAATTGATGGGATAATCAAATCCATCAAGTCAATGGAATGCGAAAATTGATGGATAAGATCATTTGTATAAGATGGATCCATCAACGGATGTTTAGGAGTTAGAACCACCTAATTGCGGTGGTTTCCCCGCATTAGTGGAAGAAGATTGGACCGGACCTAATGAACCATCCGGATAAGAGACATGGATGTGCATTGGAAGCTTCCCATACACCTCCGACCCTCAAATCTTATGCGTGGGACCCACAATTTAGTAATCCAATCTTTCCATCAGACAGACCATACTATGGATGGACGATGCTCGAAAGATCTCTCAGAAGTCCAGAGATCTCTGGAGGTCAATGGCTTAAAAATGGAGATTCCGTATTCAAAGGCAAAAAGGCCGAAAGTGGGATTTCCAGGACCTGCTAGTTTTGGAATATTTACTTGGTCTCGCAAAAAATCAACGATCCTGATTGCTGCACACATGTGCCTTATAAACTTAGATAATTCAAAGCAGGAAGAACGCGTGAGGGTGTTTTGGTCATATAAAATGAGTCAGAACATAAGGTTGGTTTCCGTCAATTCTGTCAGAAATTAGTTAAGAGTAGCTGCGGCCTGCTTCACTATTTTCAAAAAGGAGTGTTATGGATGCTCGCCCCGGTGACTTGCCCAAGCTGCTCGCCCCATCTGTTCCAGGAACTGATGATCCGGACCGTTCATATATGAGGTCCCACCGTACAATTGGATGGGAACAATCTCAACGTCCAGATATTGTCTTTGT
This sequence comes from Magnolia officinalis, assembly GCA_021015155.1. Lineage (NCBI taxonomy): Eukaryota > Viridiplantae > Streptophyta > Magnoliopsida > Magnoliales > Magnoliaceae > Magnolia > Magnolia officinalis. Next base: position 2,610,904 of record JAJHSJ010000004.1, read on the forward strand.
CATACAAACTTGAAGAGGAAACAGTCTTTCTGCACCATTACTTCTAACTCGGCTTTGTATGCACGATGATATATCTGGCGAGTAATTTTTCTTTTTTTCAATAACGCCCATCTACTACCGGATCTTATAGTTCAACGGCCTGGATCATGGCTTGGTGTGACAGGAGCGACCAGCAGCTTGGGCGCCATACTCGGTATTTCTCATTTTCAAAAAAGAGGCGACTCCGATCAGTCGGGCAGGATCTACACGGGATATATATTCCCCAATTCATGCAATTTGGTAGGTCAGGAAATCGATCAGATCAGTACATATAGTGGATCTTGACGGCAGATATCCTTTTATCCAAATTAACATTAAATCGATTATTAAACTATCTTTCCAAACCCATTTTCCCGTATAGATAATTCAGGTTAAGAACGTATCAATTCAGAATAATTTTCAATCATGATAAAACTCACACTCATGGAAAGATAGATACATGGTCACGATTCACTGGAAATATTCCAAGTGTTATTTATTAGTCGATGAATATGCTTTTCTTATCCAGCGCGACGAATACAAATCGTCGCTACCCTCCAGTTCAGGTCCATACAAGAGTCAGTCAGGTTCGTTTGGCTGGTTTTTGCTCCGCCTTCCGAAGGCATGTGGCAGTCGCAGTAAATACAACCGTATTCAATGTCGTTTTCTCAAGCTCACTTCTCATCATCATCCTTCAAAAAGGAAAATTCAAGAGGAGGAACTGTACGATGCGTGGTCCGCATCGTTGCACAGTACAACTCGTTTTCATTTCTGGAGAATGCGGCTATTTTTCGATAATCCAGACCATCCGTATCTTTTGTCTCACCATGTATAGACTACATCAAGGGAAAATCCTGCAGGGAGAAGTATTTACCTTGGCTCAGATATAGACTGTTAAAGATAGAAACACAACAACCGTCCACATTCAGCTAAAAAAGGAACTAATATTTATCTCTGGGATCTTTACTCAATAGGCCAATGGTCTGGATTAAAGGATGAATAGGCCAAGTGTCCAAAATTAAAAATCCAGATATACTTTGCAAAAATGCGGGCCACGCATGAGAGAGAGAGGAGCGTGTAAAAAAGCGTCATCGATTGTGATCGGGCCGTAAAAGTCGTTCACGAAGAACGTTAAGATCCGTTAAAAACAGTAGTAGCTATAGCGACCCCCTGCACTGCGGATGACCGTTAACTGTACCCTCTCTCATGAAATACACAAGAGTTCTTCGCAGCACGTGTACCAATATCCTAAAAGTGTGTAGATCTGGACCTTTTATCACGTCTCTGTAAAAAAATAGTTTTTAAACTAATAAAAAAGGTCCATAAATACATTTTTAATAAGAACCGTTGATGACTTTATTTCTACGGTTCATTACTTTATTTCACGTATGGCCCAAATAATTAAAATAATTATCTTATTTTTTTATCCGAATAACCTAGAAGAGAGATTCACGTATTGAACGGCTTGGATCTCTATAAAAATGCAACAAGTAGCCACGTGTGGTATGCGAGAGTAAAAAACTTTGTACTCGCTCGAGTACACCATGAGCAGCTGGTGCTCATAGTCGCAATCTTATTATTAATATGTCTTGGATTTCAGCGTTTTTCAAACTCGCCCTAAACGCGCGCAAAACCAAACGCATGTTAGAAAACCTCTGTTTTCTCAGACCTCTGTTTTCTACATTCCTCTACTCAGCTATCCTACACCGAAGCTTCGGTGTATATTCGTCTCCAACGGGTATTTGAATTGGAGGAACGGATCCAAGGCATTTCAGAGTCCAAAACAGAACAAAAATAAAATAAGGATCATATAGACTACTCTTTTGGCCTTTTATGTTATGATATAAAAAAGGCCCAAAAGCTCGGCACTTCGATCGCAGGACTGCCCGCTTTAACATGCCATTCAATGTGGATAAAGGTGGGAGAAGAACGTAGAGATAGAGAGATTGAAAGAAAGAGGGTTGTAGGAAATGAAGCCGGTCGAAGAAGCTCCTAAGCAGAAGTATCGGCATATCGTTACATGGACACCGCAGGTTTTTTTTTTTTTTTTAAATAATATTTTGTCTGAAACTCTGGATTGCTTTGGGCCATTGAGGTTTTATTCTGGTATTTTGGGTTTTTGAAATACAGGAGGACGATATACTCCGAGAGCAGATTAGGATTCATGGGACCGAAAGGTAGGAGATTCTCTTTGGAGATAGAAAGAAGTATGTCTTTTAGGAGAATTTTAGATTTCATGTTTTTGGGTTTGTTTTGGAATTTGCAGCTGGACGGCTATTGCAGGGCGGTTCAAAGATAAAACGAGCAGGCAGTGCCGGAGAAGGTTGATATGTGCTATGTATTGATATTTTGGGTTTTGGGTTGTTTTTCGGAAATGGTCTTTTAGTGATTTCTGTATGTAATTATTTATCTTTTTGGTTGTGTTTGGCACATGGATGAGAAAAAAGAAAAGAATGCAATTTTTTTGGAATCTCTATTATTTTTGGAATTTCCAAAAGTCGCAAAACGGGGCTCTTTTGTGTTCTGGTGGAATGAAAGAGCTCTTTTTGTATCCATATGATTATTGATTAATGATTTTTTTTTTTTTTGGAAATTCTACTAAGAGTAGAAGTCCCAAAATTCTTCAATTGTTTTTATTAGAACCTAAGCTAATGGAAATGGTATTGTTGCAGATGGTATACATACTTGAGTTCTGATTGCAAGAAAGGAGGGTGGTCACCAGAAGAAGACATGATCTTATGCGAGGTAATATGCATGTTTCTGCTGTTGATGAGTAGTTTCTTGTGATAGGATTTGCCCTTTTTGTTGGAGTTCGAGAACTCCTTTTGTCGCCTGTTTCCTGTCGGAAGGTGGGTTTTCTTCAGGTGAATGAGAATTTTATTTTATTTTTTTTTGGGTTCAAGGTTGTGTTGAGTTTGCTATTATTTTTCTTTTCTGTTTTCGTTTCAAGGTGTTTGTGCTGCTTAGCCTTAATGCTTTGATGGGTGGGAATTTGTACATTTCATAGTTGGTATCGATTTGTCGTTTATCGGGTTCACAAATATTATGGATTTCTATCTGACAGTAGCATTTCAATTTGAGGAAGTTCTTTGTGGGTTGGGATTCTTTTCTTCATCATCTATTACGAAATCATCGGAACTGTTTGGTCGTATTTCTCATCTGTTTGACGATGATTTCCAGCCGTTGGATGTGGCTGTGATCTCATTGAGTAAGATTAAATGCAGGCACAGAAGATATTTGGTAACAGATGGACTGAAATTGCAAAGGTGGTCACAGGCAGGTAAGCTTTCGTCTGTTCTCTTATAAAATCTCTCTTGCCCAACAAAGAAATATTTCAAGAGTAAAGAAGAAAATCTACTGCATTTCACTCGCACGTATTTAAATTTGCAATTTTGGAATTTTGCTCTTAGTAGAATTTGGAAAGATTCTGAAATGGTTCTAGTATCATTTCATGGTTGTTAGTAATTCTACTCAGAGTAGAAATCCAAAAATTGTGAATTATTTTTCTCACAGCTCGCGCCAAATGCAGACTAATCTAATTCCAAATTAACGAGCATTGAGAAGTGTTTTTTGTGTTCTTCATCTCAAACTTAAAGGACCCCATTTCCGTAATGGTTGTATAACTCTGCATTCCTCTGCTGATACAGAACGGACAATGCAGTGAAGAACCGCTTCACGACCCTCTGCAAGAAACGTGCAAAACATGAGGCTTTGTCAAAGGAGAACGGCAACGTATGCATCAATGCAAACAACAAGAGGGTTATACTCGATAATGGATGTGCTGCAGCTGGAACATATGAATCAACCACATCCCTCAAGAAGATCAGGTATATAAGTAGTAAGAAAAGTTGCGCTCATGCAGATGGACAGATGATTGGAACCAACCATCTTCAGATCGCCATTGTTGGTGACTTGGTGGGACATAATCAATAACACCCACTGGATGATAATTGATCAATGATATTTACAGATTAAGTGTAACCCATTGAGTAGAAAATCTTTAACACTTCACACTCAACGTCAAGAATAATTGTCAGGATCAATGTTCCAGCATCATTATTGGATGATGGCCCCATCTAATGGCACCCAGATGATGGAGCCATTGCGATCACCGACCTTCTCTGCGTGTGGCCCTATGGACAACTCATCTGCGTCATGACTACCACGAATGAAAAGAAAAATCTCTAGTAATAATTCCAGTTACAATAAAAAATCTGTCAATCACATATTTGGAGAACAGTTCAAAAACAGATTCTAATCATACATGTTTTGTCGTAATATAGGACCCATGTCTCTGATCCCACAGAAAATTGCAACATGAAATCGGTTGGTGGATGTGGAACCGAGAAACAGCAGATGTTAAGACCTCCACTTGCAGCACTGGTTCAGAACTTGAACAAAGGGAGAAGCCACCCCACTCACCAACATGTTCTCGACAAAGTTAAGATGGCCTTGAATGATGGTAAACAGCATGAAATCTTCATTTTCTTTGTTCTTGAACAAGCAATTAGATTTTCATGAGAGCACTTCATTGACTTTGGTATCTCAAAGCATTATCTCAAGTTCATTAACATAATTCTTTCATTTCAATCCAAAAACAGTTTCAAACAACAAGGATCGAGGAATATTTCTTAGAAGGGATGATCCGAAGATGACTGCATTGATGCAGCAAGCAGAACTCCTCGGCTCTCTTGCTCTGAAAGTTAACACAGATAACACAGATCAGAGTCTTGAGAATGCTTGGAAGGTGAGGGAGAAGTATCCTATTCAAGCTCAGATTTGAATAAAGGCAGAAAAGAAAAGTAGAAAAATAAATACTATTATTGTGTAATTGAAACAAATATTACCACATTCAGGAACTCCAAGATTTCTTAATCCAAACCGAAGAGAGCGAACTTCTGAGATGCAAGATCCTTGAAATGGATTTTCTACTCGAAGGCTTCAAGGACTTGGTACAGGACATGAAGGGTGGAAGCACAGGAAGTCGGCTATCGTGGAGGTAACAAAATGTAAAGCATGATTGATTTTCTCACACCCATTTTCTGTTTTATGTATTGAAATACTACATTTTTTGTATGTATTATTTTCAAATTCCAAATCCTAAAATGGAAAATGGGTGTAAGCAAATCAATCACTGCAGGTGTAGATAGCAATTTCCTTGAGCTAATATGCATGATTAAACTGGTTTTTCTGGCTATCCGCTAAACGTTATGGTATTGTATAGGCAACCTGATCTGCATGAGGAATCTCAGGGCAGTTCCGAATACAGCACTGGGTCGACTCACCAGTGGCATTCTGTCGGTGAATTAATAGAGGGACATCAAGCTGAGGAATGCTCGCTAAACCACAACATCAACACTGGGACGAACCGAAATAACAGAGAAGTAGAGATTAGTGGTGGTTGTGGAGATGGGTTTTGTTGCAGCATGGATGCTGCCCAAGGTAAACCACTATGACAAAGATGCACTATTTCGATAAACACTTTATAGTTCTATGAATTGCGGGGCCCATTGTACACTAGCTAAATGTGCATGGTGATCAAGACAGGCCGGCCGCCATGTGGGTGGGTCACATGCGAAAATTCCTAGAGCTTTGACAACTCCAGCCATCCAATTGCTGTGAGTTTTGCCTGTTGAATTTCGACCGTTTCTCTTTCAAGTTAAATGTTCCTCTCCCAGGCCACTTATCTGATGGCTACCATACTCTGATCAGCCTGGTTATTGGGATATGACCCATTTCCTATGATGGCCCGCCAAGCCAATGGCCTTTTCTCTGTACACGAATCATGTGTAATCTCAAATGTTTTTTTCATGGAATTCCATGAAGCAAGCGCATCGCATCATATAGCATTCCTGTATTACCAAACATACTATTTCTTGCTATTCTATGATTCTTATCAAATACGATGGTCATATTGCAGAGGTAATCTTGCCATCTTGTGATGAACCCAGAGACAATGACGGAATTGTTTCAGCGATATCAAATACAGATTTCAATTCCCCTCTCCAAATGTTTCAGTCCTTTGGAGAAGGGATTCCAAGCCCGAAATTTTCAGACAGTGTAAGTCAGTCATATTTACTTATTTATTTGTTTTTTGATGGGCAACAAACCTCCATCAATTAATTAGACAGAAATTTCGGACTTTCAAATTTTCAGACTCCCAAAAGCTATAGCTTCTAAACATTGACCTACCAAAATGGACTAGCACATCCCTCTCCGGTTCTTGGATTGTAAATGGAAAACACATATTTTGTCTGTTCAAAATCACATGATCAACGTTCTAATTTTCCTGTATTTTAAAGAAAGAGAAAAGAGAATTGAGGCCAGATCCACCACAAAGCTTTGCAGTTTTTATTTATTATTATTATTATTATTATTTTTATTTTTTTTACACACACACACACACCCCCACACACTCACGCCGTAGTGGGCTTTCACCACAAAGCTTTGCAGTTTACGCTTAAGCTACAATGTGATGTCCGGGGCTCACCATGATGCGTGCAAAACATCCAATCCATCCATCTTGTACGCCCCCTCATTTCTTCTTTGTATTTTAAAATCACACTGATCCAAAACTCATGGGACCACACCATGTAAAATCCTGCTTAACACCTGAATTTTGGATGGCCTGATTTTTGTTGTGTCCATTCATCTTGGTAGGGCAATCTTCTGAATGGATTTGATGATATATACAAAACACAGTGAGCCCCACACACAGTCTGAAAGGTTTTTAATGGCGGGCATCCTAGAGGCCCCCACACATCTCATTGTAGGTTAAGCTTAAACCAGAAAGCTTGTAGTGGACCCAGCCTTGATTAATGCTTATACAGTGGAAAGCTTGGGACAGAGAATGGACTTAACATGTGTTGTAGAACTCGAGACCTGGCTCAAGAATCAGTCTTTCAATTCCTGGATTCAATCCAGACGAGCCAATCACTGGCTCTGTTGACATGGGATGGAGTATTATGATTCAATCAGATAGTCTTTGAACATAGTTAAACTATCACCAACTGCTCTTCACTATGTTTTCACTCCATGGAAAGAGAAAATGGCTTAATAAGGAATTATATGATTCTCATTCCTCATCTTGAGGACATGCATCATTCCTACAAGTAGGAACAAACGGTTTGGTGATTTGGACCATTGATCTGATATTCTGACAGTCCCTACCATGGATGGATTGAAAGATTCCTCTCCATCTGATCCTTGACCTTTTCCCTTCAGAAATGGATTCTTCCATTATTCTTGTCTCAAACGTCTATTTGCATTCAGACTGCTGCTCGAAGGGTCAAGACATCCCCATTTGGGGAAATTTCTTGAGCATGGTCAATCCATCATAGGACCCGATCAGACCAATGATCCTGGATAAAAAAACCCATGGCCACCCACTATTACAAAGTCAAAGGCTAGGGGATACTAAACATGGTTACACACCATGGGACGAAGGTCCACGTAATTTCTCCCTGATGAATGAACAACATGGAGAAGAAATTTTAAGTGGGTTAATGTTTAGAGGCTGAAATCTTTCTGGTCAATCATAGAAAATATGTTCTTGGATTTTATTTTATTATTATTTTTTCATACAAAGCTAATAATTGGATTGTAACTTATTGTACAGGAGAGGCACTTCCTGCTGAGGACACTCGGATTGGCATCCCCATCCGCCACTAATGCGAACACCAACCCCTCCTGCAAAAGAGCACTCCACCACAGTCTCTAACCCAATATGTGTCACTGATACTTTGCCTTCTAGAACGTTCTAGCACGTCCTAGAATCCTCTCATGATCTAGCATTCTAGCTGATTCTACTAAACCGTGTTTTTAAGGCCATTTTCAACCTGATTTTTACCAAAAGGTATTCTAAGGTTTGCAGTCCAAAGCTAGAGTAGCATTCTAGCTTATTTCACTAGGGTGTTCCATGTTCTGGTTTCACTGGCTTTCACAGCCTTTCCAACCTGATTTTTACCAAAAGGTGTTCTAATCTGCAGTCCAAAGTTCTAGTAAGATTCTGGCTGATTTCACTAAGGTGTTCTGTGTTCTGTTTTCGCTGCTTTCATAGCACTTCCATTCCTATTTTTACGTGGATTTCGGTGTGCTTGTTTGTCCAAATCACGCCATTCTTGTCTCCCCTAGAATCTGGTTTTTGGGTATTTCGAGTTTGGCTTTGGATTTTGATTTGTCATTTGTATATAAACTGCAAATGTAAAATCTTAGTCTTCCCTGAGTGTAATTACATGTGGTTGATGCAACCCCATAATTCAAAAAAAAAAAGAAAAAAAAAAGAAGAAGAAGAAGAAGAAGAAGAAGAAGAAGAAGAGGATCAACCAGTTGAAGGTGGATTCCTATTTGTTTGATTTTGGTGTGGAAGGTATAAGAAATGAGAGGTTTTGGTTTTTCTCATGGGTGTAATTATGTCTTTGTATTCTTACATATTATATGATTGGAAATGAGAGAGAATATGTTATTGGGTTTTGTGAGTACAGTTATTTGGGTCTTATTTTCCTTCTTGAGATGTGTATAAATGGTTTCATTTTTATGGGCTAGCAAATCAGAAAATGGAAGTAAAATCTCTCAGTAGAAAATAAAAAGGAGAAATGAAATAAAAGAAGAGGGTTACTTACAGAGAAGGTTAGGGATTTTTTCCTGTTCTTCTCTCTCTCTCTCTCTCTCTCTCTCTCTTAAGGAGATGGAATTGGTCGTTAGGTTTGTAGTGTCTAAGACGAGGGAGACAGCATAATGATGGCAAACACACAAAAGCTTTCGGTCAAAAGAAAGTGTTTTGAATCTTTCCATTCCATGGCGGGAAAAAGAGAAGAGAAGCATCAACTAATAGAATTGTTGGGATTGTCTGCACTGTGGACCATCCACACGTGGTTTCCCAGATGAACAGTCATGATCTCTGGTGAGGCCACATGTGATGGAGCAGTGATTTAAATATTGGTATTGATGCACATATTGCACTTTTGGGAAATATTGCATGCATTGGGGAACATATCACACTGTTTGAGGAAAACATCGGAAAATGATGGAATTTTTCAACAAAACTTGATATGTTAAAATAGACATAATTACGCACTTAAAACTCAAAAAATCATAAATAAAAAAAAAGCACGCATGACAAGTTTCCTTTGTATACAATTCTAAGCTACGTGTTGTCCATTAAAAATAATGCAATTATATCATGTAATTTATAAATTATACAATACAAGCATAAAAAAATATTCCGCCAAAAAAATTTAGCAAAAAATTTGTTCTTGTGAATTTTTTTTCAAATATTTTTTGAATTTCCATTAGGAAAATTCATTACAATATATTAATATATGGTGATACATCACGATATTTTGTGCGACACACAGGAATTTAATAACACTTCTTGTATATCGTATCAGCCGCATGTGATTGATAATATCAGTACTACTGATATTTAAGTCAGTCACTGCAATGGAGGCCCCACTGACCACAGAAAAGGTAAACAATTCAAATTCAGCAGGAAAAATCAGACAGTTAAGGTTTGTCTACTCAGCATGGATTTAAAATTAATCCACAATGGGGCACACAATTTTGGCAGTCTGGATTAACGTACAAAAAGTGTTGTGCTTACAGTGGATGAATGGCCACGATAATGCAAAAAGGATGGATTAAATGTAGAGTGAAAATTGAAACGACCATTAACACTGCTAGCTGATGACATGTAGAGAATACAAATGAAATGGTAACTAGCTCAAGGTTCCAAAAATTTACAAACTAAGGTAGAATTTCAAACTCCAAAATGTTAAATGTTTTTAAAATGCAGTTCAACCATTCAGTTCCATTAAAAAGCATCTCTGCACAAAACTATATCAAAATCATACTTGAAAGGCAGCCCACCCATAGTGGTGCACCAGCACATGGACTATTTGAATAACCTAACAAGAGAGAGAGAGAGAGAGAGAGAGAGAGAGAGAGAGTTCTACACAGTTTTGTTCACACATCAAAACTGTCAAATCACTAGTTACATTTGTGTATGAGACATCGCAGACTGTTTTCAAAATTACCTCAAAGTAGGCTTAGACCTTAAAAAAGAAAAAAGAGAAAAAAAAAAAAAAAAAATCCCTTCCTATGTGGCCTTCTTTTTCTTCTTCTGCAGCTTCCTCCACTTGAGATATATCTGATATGAAAGCCCACTGAAGACCATGACAACGCTCCCCCATTGCTTTGCAGACAGGGGATTGCCGCTCAACAGCGACGACACAACAATGCTCACAAACTTGCGGGTCGTCGTTATCGTGGTGTTTGCAAGGGAGCCAAACCGGCTGATGGTCAGAAATATGAAGTTCTGGCCCACCGCGCCGCAAAGGCAGAACAAGAAGATGTCCCAAGCTGCTTCCGGGTGCTGCCTGCAGAAGTGGACTGCCTCAAAACCTGATCCCCATGGCGAACCAAACATGTAGATGACATTGTAAATGGTGCCCCATAGATTCATTCCCAGCATTATATCCCAGGCACTTGTCTTTGGGTACCTGCATGAGAATGCATTGGGATTAAATAACCCTCTGTTAATAAGGGAACTGAAGACAACTTGCTACATATGTGCCATATGGATGGCTACGCATATATAAATGTGTGCATGTATGATATATGGATGGATGGAGAATTTTTCATTTGCAAGCATGCAGAAAAAAATAACATTGCAAAAGGCAACCACTTCACGTACTCCAATGGTTTGAGAGAACAGCAATATGCATGCATAGGAAGGAATATTTCATAGCCCACAACACTCACGAAGTGTCCTCAGTGTTCTCTGAAAGAAGCAAACAATACCTTGCTGTTATGGAATCCTGAGTGGCATTTGTGAATCCATCCAATGCTAAGTTCAGAAAACACAACCCGTAACCAAGAGGGGCATTTGGGTGAGCAAGTTTGCTGATGGTCTTCGAGCTGGTCTGCAATCAATCCAAATGGACAGGAGAGAGGTAAATATGCATGCTTTAATTCAATCCAACTATATCTTCAACCACCTTGATTGATTTGCCTTGTACCCATTTTACATTCTACGGATTGTGATTCTACATCTCAATTCCCAAAATGAATTGATTTGGTATGGGTGTAAATACTGGCCCCCAAAATTCAACAAGAGTTTTCAGCTTTATTAGCAGTATATGGTTAATCTAGAAATAATAAATAAATAAATAAGGAAGAAAAAAAAAAAAACCGCAAATATGTTTCCTCTTAACTAAGGTGAAAATTAAGAGAGCTTTTCCAAAAACTTACAGTATGCATGTAAAACTCAAGAACCGCATATCGTTTCCACTTTCAAGTCTAACATAATGCCTTGGATATGAATCCTTACCTTCAGAAGTGCAAATGCTGACACACCTCCAGCAACAAGAAGAGTGCATACATACTCAGGAAAAGTATATTTAATCCCATAAATGATGGTACCCATCAGCATCACTGTGCAAGGTCACAAAGCGCAATGATCAATAATGACATCCAATACTCTGTAACTTATTAATCCAAATATAAATAAATAAATAAATAGAAAACTTTGGACTTGATGGAGACATTAAGATTTACATGTTCACATGATTGGCAATAAGTAAACCACCAGATTCGCTAACTACTTCAAGGCTGTTGTTTGTGTGCACGGGAGAAAATCAAATTGCATTTACTCAGTTTAGTCAATTGATTGGAGAATCTCGACCGCTAATTACTGCATAATTTGTTTATTTACCAGAGATATTATATATTTTGACCATTAATTTCATAGGCACAATAATACATCAAGATCGTTCATTCAATATGATTTTTGTGTTAATAAGTCACCTATAATGGGACCCGCTATTTGGACAGTTTGGATTGAGGTACATTCATGCCATATGCATATTGCCATTGTCCATGTTTATGGATCATTGTACACTAACAGAGTACTACATAATTTCCAGTCCATACCCTCTGATATATTTTTCTTCCAAAATAGCCTCCAAACCCTCTAATATATCTTTCTTCCAAAGGTCAAATTGTTTTTTGAATCAATTAACTGTGGGGGAATTTTTACCCCCAACAATGTTGCATTGTTTAATAGATACATAAACGCATGTCGTTCGAAACACCACTTAATGCAAAATTAATTTGTGGTGTAGCTCAGGCTGCTCTAATGTTGTGCCTCTTATCCATTATCTTAAAGGATAGAGCCATTGTTTTGGTTTCTCAAAAAAAAAAAAAAAAACCCTCAAAAGCTTCTTTCGAGATATTCAAAATAAATTTGTATCATCATCACCTTCAAATTTTATTTTCCGCAATTGATGTATTGAAACAGTCATTTTGTAGAGCATGCTGCATCATACCATGACACGTGTATCCCCAACTAACAATACAAACTCTCATGATAAAAGGTCAAGAACTACAACTAACAATATATGGGGTTCAGGTACATCACATATAAAAGTCTTTACACAAACGGATAAAAGACTCACCTGGAATCATTTTCGAGGATTTCGCTAAGACCTGAACACATAACAACATAATGTTACCTTGAATTGTCAGAGGAAATTACCATTTACTTTCAAAATTACAAGTGTTGACAACATCAACTTTCTGCAACAAAATCAATGAACTAGAGCAGAACTGCAGAAACTATTCCAATACGCAGATGCCATTCTTATACAGAAAATCAATCAACACATATGTTGCTAAATGTTTAATCGATATAAAACGTTAACTTACAAACATAGGCTGCATTTGGATGCTCCATGAAACAGAAATGCAATAATTCAATTCAATAAAGTAGACATGACGCCCACTTTCTACGCTGAATTGAATTGCTATAATTCAGTTCTAATTGGCACCAAAACGTACCCCGTTGGTAATCAAATGAACCAAACACTATCCGAAATGAGTTCAGGCTTGCTGAGGAAAGGATATCTTACATTAATTCAAATCCCACTAAAATGGTGCCAGACCAATAAACATACTTAGGCAACAGAAGTTTAGCATTCTGACTAATCAGACACTCCCAAAGTGATCCTCTCGCAACGAGGGCAAAGATGACTTAAAGAAAATCAAAGGCAATTAAGAACCCTTGGACCTAATATATCAATGCAATGAAATGGATGGCGGACCTCGGGGTGCAGCAGGGTTGTCAAACAAGTCGTAAAAACTCAAACAATGAGCTGTTGGATGGGCTGCCAAAATGCAATGAACAAAATGCTCCCCCAAGTCCAAACTATCAGTACAGGAAATCAGCCTTTTAATACTTATGTAGTCATCGGCAGGTGCCCCTGAAAGTATGATTCAAAAGAAATCTATCTACAATTTTTGGATGAGAAAACACAGAGGGGCTTGATGAGCAATGGGGAAAAGGGGGGGTCATGCTCATCTCATAGCCTTCTAGAGAATTTCATCCACATCACAAGGCAGAAGCAGCCCTTATTTCCAACACAAGAAGATAGCGACTTATACCCTATCCTTGAAAATTTGAATTTCCCATCCCCTACTTCCAAACCTTCATTTATGTTGATTCAACCTAATTCTGTAACTGTCAGTACCAAATGGTTGCCTAAGCATACCTCTGTAATCAGTCCATGTACTAGCCAGAGTTTCATCAACAACCGATAGAATTCTGCACTTATTTTGTAGTACCCTTCGTCGATATCAATTTAGAATTTAAAAAACTCGAGAATTGCAATAAAGTGTTTATGCTTATTGCAATCAGGTAGCTTCCGCACAATCCTGGAGAGAATTCTATTCATCATCTAAGCATTATCCCAATTTACTTGGGGTCCCAGAGAGATTTGCGTTCCATTAGAATATTTCCAGAAGTGAAATTTTGAATTGGGTCACCCAAAAAGGAACCATTCACCAAGGGAAAAAAGAAAAAGAAAGAGAAATCCATGTCTTCAAACCTCAAGACTTGACCTTCAACTACTGGTTTGAATCTAAGCATCTTGCAGGAGCATCACTATAATCAGTAAAAGCATCTTCCAGAACCATCAATATAATCAATAAAGCAACCATATCAAAACTGAATCAAGGAACAGTTGATCATGCCTGTGCTGGGTAACTAATGTACTTCAATGCTTCAATTCCCATTGCCGGACCAATCGTGTTTGTGATGCTCGCACTCCAATAACTCCACCATGGAGCACCGCGGGTACTTCTGGACCATAGCTTTATCACTGTTCAACAATCCAAAGATATTTTTAAGTGTACAGTGTAGCTTCATATATTAAGGAAATACTCTACCCCAAAACTTTTTTTTTTAAAGGCACAAAAAACTGTTCTTTAGTAGGAAACAGAAACACTGACAAAAAAAAAAAAAAAAAACTCGCAACTTACTTATCAATGACCAAAGAAAACAAATGACATTTTGTACAAGGTTCAAAAATGACAGGTGTTCAAACCGCTTCCCATCTGGGCCAAATCGCTTGGTGGACCTGAAATCAAGATGAGGCTATGTTAGATTTTATTCAACTAAGAAAAGACGACAAAAATCTGTCCCGCATATTTCAATAATCTAAGAAAAGTGTAATCCAGTTCAGATCAGACAGTTGGAACTTTGCATTCTACTAGAAGAGAGCAGCATTTCACTGAAGCTGTTTCTGTGGAATTCAATTACTTCGACATTACAGAATTTGAGGTTCAAGAACAGCATTTCACACATAAGTAGTTTTGTTCAATCAGATGCACCGATGCGAAAACATTACCAAAAAAATGCAGTAAATAAACAAGCTGCACCTTACTCAGATGCAGTGGGTATGTGGGGCCCATCGTCGCTAAAGAACAGCACAAAATTACTCCCAAACCGAACAATCCAAACCATCTAGTTGATAGCGATTCAATGGGCAGTTAAAAATGGAATGATTGACAGTCCAAATTCCACGAGCAAAATCAGTGTGAATTTCGAGCTACAGTCGGTTGGAAACAGGGCAGATGATTTGGATAGCTCGGATCGGGCGCCACAACTTAAGAAATGGCAGCGACCTATCAATTACGCAATCGCCTTTTCCTCAAAATGATTTAGTGAAAATGCAAGTACAAAATACATTAACTTTATGCCCTTGATATTTCAGGAACAAAAAAGAAAATGGAAATCTCCCCATCCAAATGCACTTTCAAGATCCGTGACTAAAGAAAATTCCCCATTTTCTCCATTCGTTCGAGCGCGATAAACAATTCACGAACAGAAGCAAGAAATCAAAGAATCCGAGAGAGAGAGAGAGAGAGAGAGAGAGAGAGAGAGAGAGAGAGAGAGAGAGAGAGAGAGAGATCTGAGTACTGACAGAGTTTCCTGAAGAACGCCTTGCGAGATATACGCCGACCAGATCCCAGCGACGCAGAAGGCCAACACCAGAACTCGGCCGATTCCGGTGGCGTTGCCTTCCATTGCGGCGAGAATAACGCCGGAAAAATGAAATACGGCGAGGTTTCCCGGCGAGGAAAAGAGGAGCGGAAGAAACCGTCCAATTCGGCGGAAGAAAGAATGTGAGTCCGTCTTCCGAAGAAATCTATAAAGAGAGCGCGAAGCTACGCAAGGCTCTCCACGTGTCGGTACCTAATTGGTCTGCTTTGAGAACTCTGCGTCGTTATTGGTTCCTGGGACGCGTTCTCATGACACGTTGGATTTCTGGAGTGGGGCGTACGATAGTTGAAATTTCTGTGCATGATTAGATACGGTGTTAGTCATGCACCGTTGAATAAATAATGGTGACTCTTTAAACGTACCTATGCCGTTGTTTTACCCAAATCCATACCGTTCAAATATCTGAACCACCTCTGGATGGAGCATAGGATAAAAAATTTATGAAGAAAATCAAAACATCCTTTTGAATTTTCCTTCCAAATTCGAGCCCACCAGATAGTTTACTTTTAACCTTCATTGATGGTTACTTTTTTTTATTTGTGTATTTTTAGAGACATGCTCCATCCAAATTGGAGCGAAAATTTTGTATGATCTGGATAGCTGTACATCAGTGCCACGGGAGGAGATCACCACCATTTATTAAATGGTAGAAAACTCACATATGAGTCGTCAGTTGATAAGGTAGAGCTGAAAAACCGGAACATGGTAGATACGTATTTCTTCACGGTACATGTTGCAGGATAATGCATCAATACGGTCCGTCCATTCATTTAACCCTACTTTCGATGGTTAAATTGTTCGATAAAAATGGATTAGATTATCCTGTCCATCTGATCTTTGGCCCTTAAATACACGTAGTAAATGAAAATGAAAATGTAGAACGGTTACGTATTCTGGAAATTGTAGGAAAATAGCATATAAGATCGACTAATCGGTTTGATTTTGGACAGCTAAGATATATATATGATATGATTGAGTATATGGACGGATCCGATTGATTTATCAAATGCCACGTGTAGTGCAGAAACATGGCTCTACCATATTCCCGTTCTTCTGTCTGACTCTACCATATCATCTCCGTAAGTTGACCGACCCATGGTGTTCGTTGGAATGAAACGGCTTCAGTTTGTTGGGCCCATCTCTCGTCATCATGTGGGCCCATCATGGGATGGGCCATGCTAAGTGAGGCGAACCAGCCGAGCAACCTGAGTCCATCAAGCATGGGCTGTGTGAGTCGGACGAATCTGATGCTACTTCACCGAGTTGACTCGGACTCGGTCGGAATTGCCCCGAGTCATGTCTGGTTCGTACGAGTCAGGACAATTCAACACTGACTCAGGCGAGTTGCGACTTGAGTCAGGGCGGAACGAGTCGTGTCAAGTCAACGAGTCTTTGAAAGTAGACTGGCAAATGGGCGAGCCCGGACTGAACATAGACCCAGTTCACATTCGAGCCTTGGATCTTTTAAGGGCCAACAATTGCTGAACCGCTACACCTGCCACGTAGGCTCAGGTCATCAAGTTTTTATGGGCCCAGACAAAGTCAGATCCTGCCATGGACTTGTTGAGGTTAAAACATCCAGCATCCCACTGACGCTCGTGGTCTGTCAAAGCCCAGCCCGCATAGTAACCAAGCCGAGCCCGTGCCCGCGTAGCAATAAACGAACTCAGGCCTGGGCCTATCCATCACGCCTAGTATTCCAGCCAAACCATGCTGTAACTAGATCAGACTTAAAAGCTCAATGGATCAGCCCAGCCCATGAGTGTCACCCAAACCTGGCTAGAGGATCAGCCCAGTAGCTCTTGGGCCCAATGTGAATGGAGCATAACCTAGATTCACAACCGGCCAATTCTAACATCCAATCAGTGGAGATTTGGTTGGGAGGGCAATGGCCTGGTTTGGGCCAGGATAAGCTAGCCTGGACCAGTTCAACACTTACGGTCCAAGGCAAGACCCCAACCCAAGCGCAACATACTCAGCATGACTGGGCCTCGCTTGATTTACCCGGCCTACCCAAAATTTGATAAAATTCCTATTTCCCACTAGAATGCCCGTTTATCAAGTGGGCCACACATGCACGTTGTTTACATTCAAGATGCATGGGTTGCCTAATCAATGATATATTTGCAGGACATAAGACGTAGAAATACAGTCCGGCTTGGACAGGCTACTATCTCATGAGCCCAAGCACAGCCCAAAAATTGATCAGCCCGAGCTAATAAGTCCATCCCCTGTGACGGTGATGATCTTTGGGCCTGGCAGGAATCTTAGCCCATTGATACCGTTAACGTATGGAGACTGAATCTGGACTTTTGAATGTTTTCCTCTCAAATTGTTCTTTTGATGACCATCTATCCAAACGGTTAGTATTTTATTAAGAATGAAGTGCAAGCAATACCCCATCTATGGTGCATCGCACAGTTTGGACGGTTGGAAAGTTGGAAATGACGTACATGTGCATTGGATCTATTCATAAGTATGATCCACGGTTCCCCTATAGACTACTACTTATTACCAGGGCTCAGTCTCGACTCTCAAAGCGATTTCACAGTATGCCAGCTGGGCCATGTGTGTGAGCAATCGGAACCGTGGAACAGATAGTCCCCACCATGAATTTGCCATGACAAAATATTGTTTGGTACAAACAATACTAACTGTTATGGGAAGATTCGAGCCCCTTATAATTCCGAGGGCCGATGTCATCGAACAGATAACTACTTCCCGCGACGCCCACAACTGAAGGATTCATCAATGAGTCGCAGAGATGCCTCGGCCCTGAGACTAATGACCAGGAGGAAACTCGACTTAATAAAATAGGCCCAACACTTCGCCTCATACCCCGTGAAAGAAGTCTTTCAGAACGCACGACTGACGAGAGGCTAAGTCTACCAGCTCGGCTCGGACTGTAAACGCGGCCACAATTCGACGAAGGCCTGTAATCACTCTGACTGAGGCCTCATCTGCCAAAAGGACCGAGCCGAGGCCGGATCCCGAAGTGGACGCTCTATGAGCTAAGATTAGAAACTACCATAAGTGGACGTGTTCGGTTACTTCGCTCGCAGATATGCATGATGTGCATAATATCCTACACGATACTTGAATTGCGCACAATATCACCATGATCCGAAAATTCCATTGATTGAGTGAATCGTGTCGAGATTGACGGACCTCGACTGTCCGACAGTCAGGTATAAATACAATAAGACCCCATTGCTACAGGTACACAAGATCTCGCACCCTCTCCTTACTATCAACTTAGATCCAGATTCCCTTGACCTGACTTAGGCATCGGAGGGTCTCTCGGTTTAGCCAGGGTCTCCTTTGTTCACTCTCTGTGCAGGTTCAGGGTTCCTTAGAGGTTTGTCTGGTCGAGTTGAGGGTGGTTCAGATTCTGCCATCAACACTAACCATCTAATCATTGCATACGTTAATGGTTAGGATCATTTTTTAATAAAAGAAAGACCGCATTGACCTATCCATTGTGGGGCCACCTCTTTAAGTTGTTCAACCACATGGCGTAACCCGAGGAGTGAGATCTCACTTCAATATTGTAATTTCTCCAATCAAAATTCTCGAGGGGTATAGAGTTTTTTAAAAATAAAAAGGGAGTGATAAACGGTTAGGTAATCCTTGAAATAATAATAATAATAAATAAATAAACGGTGAGTTTGAGTAAGAAGCAAAACTGTCCCACCTTTTCCAATTCTGATCCGTAGAGAGATTGCTACGCCGGAAAATATAACAAACGAGCTGTGTGGGCCCACCCTGATGTATGAGTGCTATCTAACCCATTCATTAGGTGCGCCCCACCAAAACTAAGGGAAACACCGGTCTGATTGTTGTTCCCGGTAGTGTGTCCCACTTGAGTATTGGATCGGTCTGATTCTTTGAATGTGTACAGTCAACATGAGGAGGCAAACTAGATGCATGGTTGGATTCGACGTAAACATCACGGGTGGTATGGTCCCTGCAAAAGCTCGAATAGATGGTAGTTACCACACGTTTAGACGTACATGATCATTGCCCTCTAACAAACGCTGATATCATCATAAGGGTAGGTGGGCATGTAAAACGTGGAAGGATCGTTGCGTTTTGTCTGATTAATTAAAGGTAGAGTTCCTTTTTCATTGATCTGTGTGTGTGAGAGAGAAGCTTGGTGGTTTCACGCGCACACTCTCTGTACACCGTACATGTGTCCGCCTGGCAAGTCAGTGGGCCATGCATCTCAGCATTGCAAAACGTGGCCCACGCAGACATCAAGGCACGACTCTCTGGTGCCTGCCATGATATGTGTTTTATTCAAAGTCTATCTATTTTGCCAACTTATTTTAGGGCATGAGCCTGAAAATGAACCAAATTCATCACTCAAAAGAAATAATAAAGATTGAACATCTACGGTTGAAAAATTCTCACGGTTACAAATGTTTTGGATCAAGCAGAATTTTGTGTTCTCATTCATCTCCGAAACCATGACTTATGAATAGGTTAGATGGCAAATAAACATAAAAAGGTTTCGACAATATGCTCCACTACTTTTTTGTGGTGTGAACCACTCTAATTTTAAATATGTCTAATTTTTAGGTTCTCATACGCTTGAATTAGGCTGGCAAAACACATGGATGGCATGTACCAAGCACATATATCTTGTTAGCCCCATATAATTATGCCACCTAGGAGTAGGACATTCCCTGGTGGGAGGTGCTGCTGGCAATCCACTTCCATGTAAGCACCTCTCAAGCGGAAGGGAATGTTGGCACTTTTATCTGTGGTCATAAAAGCTAGGTGGTGGCACACCGTGATATCTGTGAGAAATCCATTCATTCACCCATGTATTTTTCCAATTCGTGACAGGACATGAGCCTAAAGGTGAGCATAACAAAAATTCAAGTAGGCCCCTGTAGCAGAAATGGTGTGGAGGGTTACTATTGATGCCTTTCCCGGATTTTTTGTGACCTTTATATACCGTCAAATCTTTCGTAAGGTCATTCTCACTGTTAAAAAAAAGGGGTTAATTTATGGATTTTCCTTTCTTTTGTTACATTTCACTCAAAAAATTGACCAGGATAAAAACTTTTGCATGCATTTTCCTCTTATATGTCCCAGTTGAGTCTTGTATCAGCCTCAACTTTTAGCTCATATCTTAGCATGCAAAATGTATAAACGGCTGGATTATCATGATGGCCCCACCTAACTTGTAACCGTAGGAACGTCCTGCCAATAGGGGGACTGCAAGAAATCAGCGTCCATCTCAAGTTGTACACATGAACGTGTGATGCATGTCAAGGTGCCTGTAGAGACGGATGCATGTGTTGGGGGCCTTGCACAAAACCTTAGGATCTAGCCTTCCAAAACAAACCAGAATTATGAAATAATAAAGCAATGAAATAAATCAAAGCATAAATCAGACTACACTAGGGAATTTTACGTGGAAAACCCTTAAAGAGGTAAAAACCACGGAACCTCGTCCAGATCAACAATCCACTATAAAACAGAATGTTACAACTGATCACAAGCACACACCGCTTGGATCAAACTTTCTTCACTCACGTAGGAGTAGATAAACAATAAGAGAACGAAATAAAAACGGAAAGATCTCACCAATCACAAGGACGTAAAAGCGCTGAGACGTGGACTGCGAAGTAGATCACCTCTACGAGCAGAATCTCCCTTCCACAAGCTTCCTCTCTCTCTTTCTTTCTCTCTCTCTCTCTCTCTCTCTCTCATACCTTTTGATAACTCTAAGCCCTCTTAGAGTACCTTTAGGAAACCTTAGAAAACCCTGCAATACACCTCAATCCCGCATACACCCCTTTATATAAGAATAGAAAGAGGTAAAATCAAAATATGAAACAAATTCCACAGAATCTACGTTTCCGAAATCGCATCTGCGTAACTCTTCGATGATATCGAAGATTTCTCGATGACAGCCTTCGATATCATCGACGGTCCTTCGATGATATCGAAACAGAACCAAAACTATCCAGCGACCAGGGATGAAAATTTTCAACAATTATCGGTGTCATCGAAGGTCTTTCGATGACAGTCTTCGATATCATCGAAAGTCCGTCGATGATATCGGAACAGGACAAAAATTGTCCAGCGACCAGCGGTGAAAAATGTGACAATTATTAATGATATCGAAACTGGTTCGATTTCATTGAATCCAGCAATAAGGAGAAAAATTCCCATCAAATCTATCCCTTTTTGACTTAGGAGGAATCCACCTTCTTCAAACTAGCCCGGTTTCTACAAACCTCAAACTTGCCCTTGAGCAAAGCCTTGGTCATCATGTTTGACCTATTATCGTCCGTGTGGACCTTCTCAAGCTGTAACACCTTCTGTTTCAAAGTATCTTTGATCCAGTGATACCGAATCTCTATATGCTTCGACTTGGAATGTTGACTTGGATTATTGCTCAAGTGTATAGTACTTTAGCTATCGCAATAGACCACTTACTGCTCCTGCTTCAAGCTAAGTTCCTATAGGAACATCTTCATCCAAAGCATCTCTTTACATGCCTCTGTAACTGCAATGTACTCGGCCTTAATGTTACGATCTTCTGTAGCTTGCTCTGCCAAGAAAATGCTCCCCCTGCAAATGTGAACATGAACCCCGATGTAGACTTCCTAGAGTCTATGTCACCTGCCATATCTGTATCTGTGTAGCCCTCTAACACAGGTTTTCTGTCACCATAGCATAGGCTCAACCTAGATGAGCCTCTTAGATACCGCAGTATCCACTTCACCGCTGCCCAATGTTCTTTATCAGGATTGGCAAGATACCGGATGACAACACTAACCACATATGTTATGTCTGGGCGCGTACACACCATAGCATACATTAACTTCCTACAGCTGACGCGTAGGGTATCTTCTGCATCTCTTCCACCTTTGCCTTCGTCTTGGGACACTGCCTGTCGCTCAATTTGAAGTGACCATCCAGTGGAGTACTGACCAGTTTCGCTGTATTCATATTGAACCGCTCTAAGACTTTCTCAATATACTGCTCTTGTGACAACTAAAGCTTCCTGCTGCTTCTGTCACGGGTTATCTTCATTCCTACGATTTGTTTAGCCGGGCCCAAGTCTTTCATCGCAAAAGACTTGCCCAACTCCGGTTTTAGCTCGTCGATCTTCTTGATATCTTTTCCCATGATGAGCATGTCATCAACGTATAACAGTAGAACTAAGAAATCACAATCTGAGAACTTGCACGTGAACACACAATGGTCCGACTCCGTTCTGTCATATCCATGCTTCACCATAAACGAGTCGAACTTCTTGTACCATTGCCGTGGAGCTTGTTTCAGCCCATACAAGCTGTTCCTCAGCTTACACACCATATGCTCATTGCCCTTGACTTCAAACCCTTCTGGTTGGTGCATGTAGATCTCTTCTTCCAAGTCACCATGGAGAAAGACAATTTTAACATCTAACTGTTCTATCTCCAGATCCATGCTAGCCGCCAACCCAAGCAACACCCGTATGGATGTCATCTTCACCACTGGTGAGAATATCTCCTCGAAGTATATACCTTTCCTTTGACCGAACCATTTCACCACAAGTCTGGCCTTGAACCTCGTCTATGAATTCTTATTCTCAATCTTCTTTCTGAACATCCACTTGTTGCTCAAAGCTTTCTTGCCCTTAGGCAATTTCACCATATCATAAGTGTGGTTCTTATGCAAGGATTTTATTTCCTCTTGCATAGCTTTCAACCACTCCCCCTTATGCTCATCGGCTAGGGCCTCAAAATAATCATCTGGCTCTCCCACATCAGTGAGCATAATGTACTCATGCGGTAAGTACCTCTTGGATGGTTGTCTGTCCCTAGATGACCTCCTCACTTGTGGCTCAACAGGTGGATCAAGTGAGGGCTGCTCCCCCGGTCCATCTTCTGTAGGAACTCCCTCGTCCTCTGCACCTTGTTGTACTCCCCCGTCATCAGGCACCATGGGAGGAATAATTAGATCCATGTCCTCTAGCTCACTTGAACTAGGTTGGTTCTTCTCTGGCTTACCAATGTCTTATGTACATTGATCTTCAAAGAAAACCACATCTTCGCTCTTGACGAGCTTCTTTTCGATCAGATCCAACAATCTGTAACTGAACTTTTCATCACCATACCCCAAGAATACATACTACCTGATCTTCATATCAAGCTTGGACCTCTCGTCCTTTGGTGCGTGAACGGATGCCATGTATTCAAACACCCTAAGATGATTGTACGATGGATCATGTCCAGTCCACACCTTCTCAGGCACTTCTCCATTCAACGGGGCTGATGGAGATCTGTTTATCAAATACACCGCCATGTGCATTACTTCTCCCCAGAACGTCTTGGGCAACTTCGCAGTGGATAACATACATCTGATTCTCTCTACAATGGTACGATTAATTCGCTCACTACACCATTATGTTGGGGGAGGGGTCTTGTGAACCGTCTGTTCATGCCGTATACCCAGGGACTTACAATACTCATAAAAGTCGCCAATATATTCATCACCATTGTCAGTACGAATGCACTTCAATGATCTACCTGTCTCTCTCTCGACCATAGCATGAAACAATTTAAACACACCAAAGACCTCGTCCTTGGATTTCAAAGCATAAACCCAAACCCTCCGAGATGCATCATCTATAAAAGTGACAAAATACAATGCCCCACCCAAGGTTTTTGTCCTCATAGGACCATAAACATAAGAATAAACCAAATCTAATGTATGCACTTTATTAATATGAGAAACAGTTTTAATAAATGAAACTCTATGTTATTTCTCTGATAAACAATCAAGACAGGTTTTGAGAGGTGTACATATCACGTCTAGAATGAGCCGCTTCTTTGCTAGTACGTGAAGTCCTTTTTCACTCATGTGGCCTAGACGCTAGTGCCACATGTTAATAGCTGAATCTTTCGCAGCGTTCAACCCACCCTTGCACACACTGCCACTTGCTTTGTAAAGGGTGCAACACTTCTTTCCTTTGACTGCGATCAACGAACCCTTGATGAGCTTCCATCGCCCACAAGCAAACCGGCTTTCATAGCCATCATCATTCAACCTTCCCATCAACATTAAGTTAAGACAAAGGTCTGGGATATGCCTCACATCCCTGAGAACCAACGTGCAGCCCACATCGGTCTTCACACAAATATCATCGACTCATACGATCTTCGATACGCCAGAATTTCTCACGGTCTCATAATCACCTGACTTGTAGCTTGTGAAGAAGTCCCTGCATGGAGTCGCATGAAACGAGGCTCCCGACTCTATCACCCAGTCGGTGTCCTGACTCATAGCCGTAAGACATATATCATGATATGCTGAAAGAATAACTACAACGTCACTATCTAAAGCGACCGCAGTGGAATTTGATTAATCTTCCTTCTCCTTACCTTTTCCTTTCTTGTCGTTCTTCTTACCACGACATTCATGCTTGTAGTGGCCCTTCTTGCCACAATTCCAGCAATCAACATCCTTTTTGTTACTCGACTTGTCTCTTGATTTATCTCAGGCCTTTCCGCCCTTCCTGTTCTTTCCTCTCTCCCGTTCTTGTGTCACGAGGGCCTTTTGCTGAGTAGACCCCCGAGACTTCCTTCTTGTCTCCTCATTGAAGAGACAACTAGTAACTTATTCCATGGATATCTTTCCGTCCGGCGTGGAGTTACTTAGAGACACCACCAATGTCTCTCAACTATCAGGCAATGAGTTAAGCAATAGCAAAGCCTGCAATTCATCATCTAGGACCATCTTCATAGCGGAGAGCTGCTTCAATATATTGTTGACCTCATTCATGTGCTCGGCCATAGAACCACCATCTTTGAACTTGAGATTCACAAGTCGTTTTATTAGAAAGATTTTATTACCGGCTGTCTTCCTCTCATACAGCCCTTCCGATTTCAGTCATAAGCTAGCGACTGAGGTTTCCGTAAACACATGGTGGAATACGGAATCGTCCAATCATTGTCTAATAAACGCCACCGCCTTTCGGTCCATTTTCTTCCAATCATCATCAGACATATCCTTGGATTTTGTTGATATGCCTAAAATTGGAGAATATAGGTCCTTGCGATAAAGCAAGTTCTCCATCTTAGCCTTCCATATGGTCCAGTTAGAACCATTAAGGCTGATCATCCTTGATGAGCCACCTTCTATAATTCAAAATCGATCCTACCTGTTCAACGAACTTAGCTCTGATAGCACTTTGTTGGGGGCTTTGCACAAAATCTTAGGATCTAGCCTCCCAAAACAGACCAGAATTATGGAATAATAAAGCAATGAAATAAATCAAAGCATAAACCACACAACACCAGAGAATTTTACGTGAAAAACCCTCAAAGAGGTAAAAACCACAGGACCTCGTCCAGATCAACAATCCACTATAAAGCAAAACGTTACAACCGATCACAAGCAAACACCTCTTGGATCAAACCTTCTTCACTCACGCAGGAGTGGATAAACAATAAGAGAACAAAAGAAAAATGGAGAGATCTCACTGATCACGAGGACGTAGAAGCGCTGAGACGTGGACTGCGAAGTAGATCACCTCTACAAGCAGAATCTCCCTTCCACAGCTTCCTCTCTCTCTCTCTCTCTCTCTCTCTCTCTCTCTCTCTCTCTCTCTCTCTCTCACCTTTTGATAGCCCTAAGCCCTCTTAGAGTACCTTTAAGAAACCTTAGAAAACCCTGCAATACACCCCAATCCCGCATACACCCCTTTATATAATAATAGAAAGAGGTAGAATCAAAATAGAAAACAAATTCCGCAGAATCTGCTTTTCCGCAATTACATCTGCATAACTCTTCGATGATATCGAAGGTCTCTCGATGACAGCCTTTGATATCATCGACGGTCCTTCGATGATATCGAAACAGGACTAAAACTGTCCAGCGACCGGGGGTGAAAATTTTTGACAATTATCGATGTCATTGAAGGTCTCTCGATGACAGCCTTCGATATCATTGAAAGTCTATCGATGATATCGGAACAGGACAAAAACTGTCTAGTGACCAGTTGTGAGAAATTCGACAATTATCGATGATATCGAAACTTGTTCAATTTCATCGAATCCATCAATGAGGAGAAAAATCCCCATCAGCATGCGGATCCATCAAACCTCGAGGAGAAATGGTCCCAACATTTGCATGGACCATGGCCGGCCAGTCAATGCGTTGAGGGTCATTTACTTAGACAAAAACAAGTTTTTTTTATAGCTTATAAATGCCTGTTTGTGTTGTCTTAAGACATCCTCTCTAAGGTTATGTTGTCTTAAACAAGCTATTTTATTTACCTATGTTAGACACCTTAAACACAAGGAGTGAAAATAAATAGTAACACATGTGGCAGATCCTAAGAATATAAAAAGGATGATGAAATATATAGTACTTATGGCACATGTGCACAGAATATATTATGCATGTGGTAACTAAAAAGAAAAAAGAAAATATAGCAAAGTGGTCCTTTTATCTTCCCAACATCTCATGCGCAAATAAAGCTTAATGGATTCCATGTGAAAATGACATGAAAGTGAAAGCTCTCTCTCTCCGTCCACATGCATATATATTTGGATTTCGGACATTGTTGCAGTCTATGGACCATGCATAACCTTGAAATGTTCATACAGATTGGATGATCCCAACAATAGCATGTATACATGGTCAATATCATTTTATGAAAACGAGGTCCAATCATCAATCTGAAACACTAGTTCCATAACTTGGGCTGCTTATGATTCACGTTAGTCATGCAATGCTAGTCATCTCATACCTGGCTTCAAATCTTTCCTCTTATCTGCTTATAGGTTACTGATCTAAGGATTAGAAAGTTCCATTATAGGACCTTTTTTTCACTCTCCCATCCAAAGTGTGCCCTGGAAAATCAATAGTCTGGATCACTGAACCATTGGTCTGGAAAACCCATAAGCTTAAGAAATTTATAGATGACTTGGATAATTAAGTTCTAATCATTTTTTCTAAACCGTTTTACTTTGATGGTGAAATTTTCACATTAATCAACAGATACATTGTTAGAGAGATCTAATAACTTCTCTGTTAGTGACTAATTAATAGGAAAATTTCTCATTTTACCACAGGAGTCCGTAAACGTTTGGTCCATGCTTTGTTGATCTACACTATTGAGCATGAAATAAATAGAGATATGCTTTGTTGATCTACACTATTGAGCATGAAATAAATAGAGATTGCGTTAATGTTGCCCAAATGAGGAGAGAGTTCTTGTCTATAGTGATTTTATTTCCTTTTCTTGTGATTTTCTCATTTTTCTCTTGTATTTTACAATGGGGTTGCTAATCTCCTTTTATAGGCTTCGATCTACATTTTAATGGTCAGATCATCAACTCTTTGAGATTAAATGGTCCACTTATTTGGAAAATGTTAATTCCCCTTCTTAATCTCATTTTTAATGGTTTAAAAATGATTTTTAAAAGTAAATAACATGAATACAAATAATAATACAAACTGAAAACCTATTAAAAGCTTGACTAACGAGCTGATGTGAGAATTTTCTGATATCTCCACTAGGAACATCCAGGATTAAGAGGGCCTCAAGGCCATTGATCTAACAGAGCCTATGGCTCCCATCATAGATGGACCTTAGAGAATCTCCTCAATCAGAGAATTCTTACCTTTCAATTAGGAGCTGTTTGGACGCGGATAAGTCAAGTTACAGTAGCCAAATCCAATATTTGGATGCTCATATTGAGCGGAGGTCTCCAACAAAATAAAGGCCAAAGATTGGTGGTGAAGATCTTCTAGTTTGAGAGATTTTGCGAGCATGGTCCATTCATAATTGATGGCAATCAATTCAATGGCTTAGATAAGTCAATGTTAAACCCCACATAACTAAGTTTATAGTAAGTTCCTGCTAGTCACAAATATAGAATTCATCCTCCTTATTTCTTGAATCATTTTCAGCAAGTTGCATGTCATTCAATCTAGTATCCTAGATGGCAATTCCTTTTTCTTTCCCCTTCCAATCTCTCTCTCTCTCTCTCTCTCTCTCTCTCTCTCTCTCTCTCTCTCTCTCTCTCTCTCTCTCTCACCTTGGATGGAGATAGTAAAAATTGAAAAGTTTAGGCTAAATATTTGATAATTTGACTTTTTTTTCTTTTTTTTTTTTTTTTTTGAACATTACGGTCTCTTTCACTTTTGAATAACCAAAGGGTTAAAAAAGAAAAATTTGATGGGTGTTTAAAAAAAATACCCCCATCCATAGTGAGGCCAGAGGATTTGGATAATTGAAAAAGAACTTAAATCTAATGGCTAAAGTACACTAAATAAAATATAATAATACATTGGGATTTATTATACCTAACCTCTAAAAGAGAAGCGGATTGGGTACAGCCCCCGCCTGGACCAAGCCCCATCCTCTCCTAATACAATGGGATTTGATTGGGCGGCTAGCTACTATCAAAGATAGGGTCCATGCAAAATTAAGTACGTTTGAAAGTTTAGTCAATTATCTACTTAATTGGGCCCCACCTCTCACAGTGATCTACCATCTAATCAAACCTTTCATATTTAGGCACGGATGGAGCTCAGTTCAAACAGCGGACAATACCCAATTCACATCCTTAAAAGAGGGACGTGATTAGTTACCATAAACACTATGTAATTTATTTTTTTTGTGCGTGTGTAGGGGCCTGTTTGGATTTGTAAAAAGCAGGAGAAAAAATATATGATTTTAAGAAAAATATTGTTTTAAAGAAAGAATGGGAAATGAAATAATATTTGCCACTTTTTTTATTAAGGACATTTTTCTAAGAAATTTGGATGTATTTCCAAATCTCTTGGCAAAGTAATATTTTTCTTAAGAGTGACATCTATTCTGTTCATCTAGTATAGCTTCTCATGTTCTTTGTACTACCCAAACTTCATCCGATCCAAAACTTAAGTAGACCACACCATGTGAAATATATAAAATCACCCTTATAACCTCTAAGGGCTCATTTGGCATCTCTACTCTAATTCAATAAGAGCTTTTTGAATAAGAGTTATTTCAATAATTTCTTTGCTCTAGCTCCTGTTTTAAGTAAGTTGGTTTGGTAAGATCACTTTTTCAAAGTCCCAAAACAGCTCTTTTTTTTATTATTATTTTTAAGCGTGTTAGGTAAAACCTTCTTATAAGAGATTTTTTTAAAGGTAGTTGGCGTCATTTTTAAAGATTACAATAACTCTATTACAATAGCAATTCATATGGTCGTTTTGATAGATCTCACCATAAATGAGCCATGCCCCAAATGACAAATGAATGGATGGTTAGAATCTTCATATTTTAAGACATTTGGGCTATCCATTATTTCGTACATTAGACGTGTATCATCTATCATATGGAGCCCACCTTTGATATGGATTGTCCATCTTGTAAGCCAAACATTTAAAGTGAGTCATCCATCATGCAAGGCCCCATCTTGGATATGGACAATTCATCTTTAGGGGCCCTCCTTGATGTAGGTCATCCATCATGTGGGGCCCACTATCAATGCTAATTGTCCTTTATGTGGGTCTTTTCATTGTCCACTACCCTTCACCCATCATGTA
Organism: Magnolia officinalis; assembly: GCA_021015155.1. Lineage (NCBI taxonomy): Eukaryota > Viridiplantae > Streptophyta > Magnoliopsida > Magnoliales > Magnoliaceae > Magnolia > Magnolia officinalis. Next base: position 2,640,818 of record JAJHSJ010000004.1, read on the forward strand.
GAGTCCACGTTTGATGTGTCCATAGTGTGATCATACCTTCAAAGTAGATTGTCCATTGGTCCACTTTTTATACCCATCACTCATCGCGTGGAGCGCACTTTCTATGCAGATCATTCATAATGCGCCCCCCTTTGAATATGGGTCATCCATCATGCGAGACCTTCGATGCGGACCGTCCATTAGGTGGGGCTCACTTGATGTGGACCATCCATTACGAGGGGCCTCACTTTGATGTGGGCCAACCATCATATGAAGCCCACTCCATCCATTATGTGGGCCTACCTTGATGTGGACCATTCATTGTGTGGGCCCCCACCTTCAATAAGGGCCGTTCATCATGTGGGCCCACCTTCGATATCAACCAATCATCATGTAGGCCCACCTTCAATGACTGTCATCCATCATGTGGATCTCACCTTTGATGTGGACCGCCCATCAAATAAGGCCCACTTGATGTGGATGTTCTATCATGATGGGCTACACTTCGATGTGAGTCATCCATCATATGGGGCCTACCTTTAACCATTCATTATATGGGGCCTAACTTGATGTAGACCATACATCATGTGGGGCCCCACATTCAATATAGGTCATTCATCATGGGGGGCCCCACATTCAATATATGTCATTCATCATGGGGGGCCCACCTTTGATGTCCACCATCCATCATGTGGGTCCCAAACTTTGATGTCAACCGACCATCATGTAGGGCACACTTGATGTGGATAGTCCAATATGCAGGGCCATATTGTGATCTTAGTCATCCATCATATGGGACCCAGCTTTGATGTCCACCATCCATCATGTAGGTCCCACCTTTTATTGCAGACTATCCATTATGTGGGGCCTAACCTTCAATATGGGTCATTCATCATGTGGGCCCACCTTTAATGTCAACCTTATATCCTATGGTCCCACATTCAATGTCCACCATCCATCATATGGTCCCACATTCAATGTCCACCATCCATCATGTAGGGCCTGCTTGATGTGGATCCGCCATCACGTGGGGCCACACTTTGATTCGAGCCATCCATCATGTGGGCTCACCTTTGAAGTGATCGTGCATTATATGGGCCCGATCATTCATCATGTGGGGGCCCCTTCAATATGGGTTGTTTATCATATAGGCCTACCTCGAAGAGATTGTAAGGAAGAGATAAGAGGGTAAGATGGAAATTACTTAAAAAGTTTAAGGATAAATTTATCCAAAAATTAATTAAAAAGTATTTATCTGCTTAAGCCTAATAAATTCTTTTATCAAAAGTAACCCCACCCTACCTTATAAAATTAAAGCATATTTGCTATTATCTAAACAAATAAGCTCCATAATTAGACTTTTGCCAAATAGTCTAAAATCTTATTTTTCACTAAAATTTCTAAAAACTTATTTCTTTAAAAATAAATCAATAAGTTTTTATTTGTAGAGATGCTAAATGTCCCCTAAGTTTACCTGGTAGCCTCTTATGTTTGGATGAGGCTAATTTCAAAGTATCTTTCATATCAAGATAATCAATGAGTTTGATGAAACAAAGAAACCATGGTGGACCCCACACACAGACCTATGAAAGGCATGATGGGTTTTTTTGACCCGTCGTTGACCGGTCGTGAGCCCTACTCGACCAGTTGAAGGCTGGTGGTCAACCAGTCGTGGAGTCAAGTCGTGGCATGACTCAAAGTCCAGCGACTGTAGACTATTTTTCTCCGGCGTGCTCAACCGGTCATAGGTGACTCTCGACCGGTCGTGGACTCGGTTCGATCAGTCGAGGTTACGCAGATTCGTTCCGTGATTTTACACGGATTTCGTGTCGTAAGTCCTTTCGCAACTGGGATGCAGAAAGGAGTTTCTTAAAACTTTAAATAGGAGTTCTTAGGGCTTTCTAGGTATGACAAGAGGGTTTTCTAAAGCTTTACAAGGGATTTGCTAAAAGGTTTAGGGCTATCAAAGGTGTGAGAGAGAGAAAATGAGAGAGAGAGAGAGAGGAAGCTTATAGAAGGGAGATTATACTCGTAGAGGTTATCTACTGTGCAATCTATATCTCAGCGCTTCTACGTCCTCGTAATCGGTGAGATCTCTCCGTTTTTCCTTTGTTTCTCTCATTGTTTATCCACTCCTGCATGAGTGAAGAAGTTTGTAACGTTCTACTTCATAGTGGATTATTGATCTGGACGAGGTCCAATGGTTTTTACCTCTTTGAGGGTTTTCCATGTAAAAATCTCTTGTGTGATGTGTGATTGATGCATTGATTATTTTCATTGCTTTATTATCCATAATTCTGGTTTGTTCTGAAGGGCTAGATCTTAAGGTTTTGTGCAAGGCATCCAACAAAGTGGTATCAGAGCTAGGTTCATTGAACAGGTAGGATCAGTTTTGAATTATGGAAGGTGGCTCATCAAGGATGATCAGCCTCAATAGTTCTAACTGGACCATATGGAAGGCTAAGATGGAGGACTTGCTTTATTGCAAGGACCTATATTCTCCAATTTTAGGCATATCAGCAAAATCCAATGATATGTCTGATGATGATTGGAAAAAGATGGACCGGAAGGCGTTGGAGTTTGTTAGACAATGGTTGGATGATTTAGTGTTCCACCATGTGTCTACGGAAACCTCAGCCGCTAGCCTATGGCTGAAATTACAAGAGCTGTATGAGAGGAAGACAGCCGGCAATAAGATTTTTTTGATAAGACGACTTGTGAATCTCAAGTTCAAGGATGGTGCTTCTGTGGCCAAGCACATGAATGAGGTCAGCAATATAGTGAACCAACTCTCCTCTATGAAGATGGTCCTGGATGATGAATTGCAGGCTTTACTACTGCTTAGTTCATTGCCTGACAGTTGGGAGACATTGGTGGTGTCTCTAAGTAACTCCGTGTCAGACGGAAAGATATTCATGGAACAGGTAACCAATTGTCTCTTCAATGAGGAGACAAGGAGGAAGTCTCAGGGATCTACTTAGCAAGAGGCTCTTGTGACATAGGAACGAGGGAGAGGAAAGAACAGGAAGGGCGGGAAGGCCCGAGATAAATCAAGAGGCAAGTCGAGTAAAAGGAAAAATGCTGATTGCTGGAATTGTGGCAAGAAGGGCCACTACAAGCATGAATGTCGTGGTAAGAAGAAGGACAAGAAAGGAAAAGGGAAGGAAGATTAATCAGATTCCACTGCGGTTGCTTCAGATGGCGACATGGTAGTTATTCTTTCTGCAAATCATGATGTATGTCTCACGGCTACAAGTCAGCACACCGACTGGGTGATAGACTTAGGAGCTTCTTTTCATGCGACTCCACACAGGGACTCCTTCACAAGCTACAAGTCAGGTGACTATGGGACTGTGAAGATGAGAAATTCTGGCGTATCAAAAATCGTGGGAGTCGGTGATATTTGTGTGAAAACCGATGTGGACTGCACATTGGTTCTCAGGGATGTGAGGCATATCCCAGACCTTCGCCTTAACTTGATGTCGACGGGAAGGTTGGATGATGATGGCTATGAAAGCCGGTTTGCTGCTGGGCGATGGAAGCTCATCAAGGGTTCGTTAATCGTAGTCAGAGGAAAGAAGTGTTACACCCTTTACAAGGTAAGTGTCAATTTGTGCAAGGGTGGGTTGAACGCAGCGGAAGATTCAGCTATTGACATGTGGCACAGGCGTCTAGGCCACATGAGTGAAAAAGGGCTTCAGCTACTAACAAGGAAGCAGCTCCTTCTAGACGTGACAGGTACACCTCTCAAAACCTGTCTTGATTATTTATCAAGGAAATAACATAGAGTTTCATTTATTAAAACTGCTTCTCATGTTAATAAAGTGCATGCATTAGATTTGATTTATTCTGATGTTTGTGGTCCTATGAGGACAAAAACCTTGGGTGGGGCATTGTATTTTGTTACTTTTATAGATGATGCATCTAGGAGGGTTTAGATTTATGCTTTGAAATCCAAGGACAAAGTCTTTGGTGTGTTTAAATTATTTCATGCTATGGTCGAGAGAGAGATAGGTAAATCATTGAAGTGCATCCGCATTGACAATGGTGGTGAATACATTGGCGACTTTCATGAATACTGCAAGTCCCTGGGTATACAGCATGAACAGACGGTTCCCAAGACCCCCAGCAAAGGGGCGTAGCTGAGCGAATGAATCCCACCATTGTAGAGAGAATCAGATACATGTTATCCCATACAAAATTGCCCAATACGTTCTGGGGAGAAGCAATGCACACGGCGGTGTATTTGATAAATAGGTCTCCATCAGCCCATTGAATGGAGAAGTACCTGAAAAGGTGTGGACTGGACATGATCCATCATACAGTCATCTCAGGGTGTTTGGATGCAGAGCATCCATTCACATACCAAAGGACGAGAGGTCCAAGCTCGATATGAAGATCAGGCAGTGTGTGTTCTTAGGGTACGGTGATGAAAAGTTTGGTTACAGGTTATGGGATCCGACCGAGAAGAAGCTCGTCAGGAGCAGAGATATGGTTTTCTTTGAAGATCAGTGTATAGAACACATTGGTAAGCTAGAGAAGAACCAGCCTAGTTCAGGTGAGCTAGACAACATTGATCCGGTTATTCCTCTCGTGGTGCCTAATGATGGGGGAGTACAACAAGGTGCAGAGGACGAGGGAGTTCCTTCAGAAGATGGACCAGGGAAGCAGCCCCCGCTTGATCCACTTGTTGAGCCACAGGTGAGGAGGTCATCTAGGGACAGACAGTCGTCCAAGAGGTACTCGCCACATGAGTATATTATGCTGACTAATGGGGGAGAGCCAGAAGATTATTCTGAGGCCCTAACCGACGAGCATAAGGGGGAGTGGTTGAAAGCTATACAACAGGAGATGAAATCCTTGCATAAGAACCACACCTATGATATGGTGAAATTGCCTAAGTGCAAGAAAGCTTTGAGTAACAAGTGGGTGTTCAGAAAGAAGATTGAGCATAAGAATTCACAAACGAGGTTCAAGGCCAGACTTGTAGTGAAAGGGTTCAGTCAGAGGAAAGGCATAAACTTCGAGGAAATATTCTCATCAGTGGTGAAGATGACATCCATACAGGTGTTGCTTGGGTTGACGGCTAGCAAGGATCTGGAGATAGAGCAATTAGATGTTAAAACTGTCTTTCTCTATGGTGACCTGGAAGAAGAGATCTACATGCACCAACCAGAGGGGTTCGAAATCAAGGGCAAAGAGCATATGGTGTGTAGGCTGATAAAGAGCTTGTATGGGATGAAACAATCTCCACGGAAATGGTACAAGAAGTTCAACTTGTTTATGTTAAAGCATGGGTATGACAGAACGGAGTCGGACCACTGTGTGTTCACGCACAAGTTCTCAGATGGTGTTTTCTTAGTTCTGTTGTTATATGTTGATGACATGCTCATCATGGGAAAAGACATCAAGAAGATCAACAGGCTGAAACAAGAGTTGGGCAAGTCTTTTGCGATGAAAGACTTGGGCCCGACTAGATAGATCCTAGGAATGGAGATAACATGTGACAGAAGCAGCAGGAAGCTTTGGCTGTCACAAGAGCGGTATATTGAGAAAGTCCTAGAGCGGTTCAATATGAATGCAGCGAAGCCGATCAGTACTCCACTAAATGGTCACTTCAGATTGAGCGACAGGCAGTGTTCCAAGATTAAGGCAGAGGTGGATAAGATGCAGAAGATACCCTACGCGTCACATAGCATATGCGGTTGGTGTTGTCAGCCGGTATCTTACTAATCCTGGCAAAGAGCATTGGACAGCGGTGAGATGGATACTACGATATCTAAGAGGCTCATCCAGGTTGAGTCTATGCTATGGTGACGGTAAACCTGTGTTAGAGGGCTACACAGATGCAGATATGACAGGTGACATAGACTTCAGGAAGTCTACATTGGGGTTCATGTTCACATTTGCAGGGAGAGCGGTCTCCTGGCAGAGCAAGCTATAGAAGGTCGTAGCATTGTCGACGACAGAGGCCGAATACATTGCAGTGACAGAGGCATGTAAAGAGATGTTTTGGATGAAGAGGTTCCTACAGGAACTTAGCCTGAAGCAAAAGGAGCACGTGGTTTATTGCGATAGTTAAAGTATTATACACTTGAGCAAGAATCCAAGTCAGCATTCCAAGTCAAAGCACATAGAGATTCGGTATCACTGGATCAGGGATACTTTGGAATAGAAGGTGTTACAGCTTGAGAAGGTCCACACAGACGATAATGGGTCAGTACATGATGACCAAGGCTTTGCTCAAGGGCAAGTTTGAGGTTTGTAGAAACCTGATTGGCTTGAAGAAGGTGGATCCCTCCTGGGTTAAAAAGGGAGAGATTTGATGGGTTTTTTTACCCGTCGTTGACCGGTCGTGAGCCCTGCTCGACCGGTCGAAGGCTGGTGGTCGACCAGTCGTGGAGTCGAGTCGTGGCACGTCCCAAAGTCCAGCGACTGTGGACTATTTTTCTCCAGAGTGCTCGACCAGTCGAAGGAGGTGCTCGACCGGTCGTAGGTGGCTCTCGACTAGTCGTGGACTCAGTTCGACCAGTCGAGGTTACGCAGATTTGTTCCGCGATTTGCGTGGATTTCGTGTCGCAAGTCCTTTCGCTACTGGGATGCGAAAAGGAGTTTCTTAAAACTTTAAATAGGAGTTCCTTGGGCTTTCTAGGTATGATAAGAGGGTTTCCTAAAGCTTTACAAGAAATTTGTTAAAGGGTTTAGGGCTATCAAAGGTGTGAGAGAGAGGAAAAGAGAGAGAGAGGAAGCTTATAGAAGGGATATTATGCTCGTGGAGGTTATCTACTGTGTAATATATATCTCAGCGCTTCTATGTCCTCGTAATCGGTGAGATCTCTCCGTTTTTCCTTTGTTTCTCTCATTGTTTATCCACTCCTGCGTGAGTGAAGAAGTTTGTAACATTCTACTTCATAGTGGATTGTTGATCTGGACGAGGTCCCGTGATTTTTACCTCTTTGAGGGTTTTCCACGTAAAAATCTCTTATGTGATGTGTGATTGATGCATTGATTATTTACATTGCTTTATTGTCCATAATTCTGGTTTGTTCTTGAGGGCTAGATCTTAAGGTTTTGTGCAAGGCCCCCAACAAGGCATGTCTTCCATTGTTTCCTGTGGTGTGGCCCACCCGAGCTATGAATCAAGTTGTTTTCTCTAACATTAACAAGTACACTTGATAGACAAAATGGATTTCCCACTTTTAAAACTATGTTCGATGTGGCACTTAGCAAAAGTTGCCATGCTTCTCCCTATGTCAATTGCACAAGCCTTTAAAAGGAGTTTCTATCCCATATGTAGTATTTGACTCTTGATAAGTTGTAGTGTAAAAGCTATCTAACTAATTTCTAATTAAAATAACTAAATTGTGAGACCATTTTTGCAAAGTTGTAGTCCAAAAGCTAAATTTGTTGAACAATCCTACCATTTGATTCATTGTCACTTGTTTGTTGAATTAAGGCATGGGTGGATATGTTTCATTTTTAACCATCCAATAAAGCTCCACCAATCTTATAGTCAAATAATCAAATAAGCATTTTTTTTTTCAAAATTGAGTTGTCCCTTCATTTTTTATTTTTTAAACATAAGTAAATCTTTATTATGGCCAATAGATGGATCACTCTAATTGACTATTCAACCCACAACATGCACCAAAAATTGCATCATTCCATACTAGTGTCTTTGTATGGAAGTTTTAGGTCAACATACATGTAGAGACCATTAAGGATTAGATTTCTCTAGAGATAAAAATATCAGGTTTTTAATATAAAAAAAATTTTTACAACCATAAAGATCATCACAATTTTGAATTCTTGTAAAGCCAATAAAAGGCATATAAGTTCTACTTAATATATTAAAGTTTCTCAAATTATCTTTCTCGTAATTTTACAAGGCAGTGCGTGTGTAAAAAAAAAAAAAAGTCTCACATCTCTCAATTTTTAATATTAAAATATTAAAAATATAATAGTCCTCAAGACCAACCAAATAAGTATGCCCTTACTCTCCAAGACTCCCCTAAGTTAGAACATATGGATATAGCATATCTAACTTAAATATAATATCAGAGAAAAACGTATCCAACAACTAACTTAATAAAAATATCACTAGTTGATCTACAGAAGAAAGGTGATGAAGAAAGATTAAGCATCATTTTTTATCCTTGACATATTAAGAAATAATCATGAAAACTATTCTTTAGTTTTTAGGACTATATTGATTAACCTGTTTTTTGTATGTAGAAGTTTATTATTTGTCTGTGAATTTACCTCATCAAGATCATATTTTTTATCCTAATCCCAGTTGTGTCTTATCATGCTCCCTCTCTTTGTTTACATCTCCAGCATAATATCTACCATCATTATTTTGATACCTCTTTAGCCTGATTTGTCATTTGATTGCCTTTTTTATAGCTTCATCTCACTTGTATTCATAAAAATGGTGTTTGGCTAATGATTACCTTTTTGAAATTTAATATTTTTATTTCAAATAATGTAAAATGTCCAGTGATAGAAAAAGTCATCCATCAAACGGGTTCAAATATGAAACGCTGGCACGCATGTTGCGTGTGTACATGACTGGGATTCACATGATTTTGGAACAAGCAAACAAAAAGTCATGGGAATCTTTTGTAACAGAGGAAATGTTGTTTTCACTTGCAGATGTTTTCAACATTTGGGCTGTTAATCCAGTTGGGCTACAACGTAAATTTTCGATAGTATAAAAATCAGATCCGTCCGTTTTTCAGGTGGACCACAAGTGAACAAGATAATATATGGCTGAAAGGTAGAACCAAGGGTCCAACATTTGGGCTGTTCATCTGCATGGTTTTTGGGCTACCAAACATTCTCAATGCACTTGATGAATGGTCCGGATCCTTTACACCTATGCCAATTTGACACGTGTGGGGCTTTTGGTTTGAACCAAAGCTGTAATTCAGATGCGCGAATGCAAGTAGCAATGCCTTCTTTCGTAGGTTGGTATGAACGCGGCCACGTGTCCTTAACAAATGTCTGGAAGAATTTAGTCCAACGCTTCCATGTTCCGAGTACGAATATGCGGTGACTTTTTATACCGCCTCGCTTCTTCTTAGAAAATCCCATAGAAATGTCTAAAATACCCTTGTAATTGAAATACCCGAATTTGCCAAAGCCCGATTTTGTCAAAAACCCTTTGGACTTTAGTCTGTCGGGTTTTAACTTTTAAGCCTTTGCGGGACCACATAGCTCGTATCAGAGATTTGCTAAGCGCACGTGTGCAATGAGGCTCATGTACACGCCAACATGTGCGAGCATAGAATGTAGGTACGAGATCCAATCCGTCCATCAGGTTGGTTCCACCGTGTAGATGTTTTCCAAAAATATATCTGGTCCAGTTAGCATGTTGGCCCCAATATTGAAAATAGGTGGATGAGTAAGAAAACTTCAGTGAAGCTTTTTAAAGCCGTATATTTGTTTTTTCTAGTTGTGGCCCACCTGTTGAGTGAATCAAATTGAATCTTGACGTAGGGCATCAATATAGTGGTGTCGTTTTGATGGATGTATTAGATCTTGGACCTGCGATGCCAAGCTGGTACAAGTGTCATGTACGTAAGTTTTATTGCACACGCGTGTGGGCATATCAAAGCTTACTAGTCTTCCACACTTTCTTTTCTTTTTTTTTTTAAGTGTCAGTTCACACTTCACTGTTAGCCACCCCCGGTTGTTTATGAGAAACCTGGGTCATCTAGCCCATTCATATTTGGGCCCCACTTAATGGAATCGGTTTCAGTGGTTTTCCTAAAGACATTGATTATTATTATTATTATTATCATTATTATTATTCTAGGATGAGTCAGCGGTTCTGATTTTGAGTTGCTAACCTGTCCATGTGGCAGGGGGACTTAACCAAAACGAGCGGTCCATCTACTGTACCCTCTCATGGATGCCCCGGATACAATTTGACAATCCAATCCAGCAATTTTATTCACTTTTTCCACGTTGAATGCAAGCTGCCATTTTTGGCAGGCAGTTATCTGATACTCTAGCAGAGTGTGACTCTTGATAGGCAGGTTAAGAAATCTTAACCTGCTTCCAAACAGGTGAGTGATGACCATCATATAGTGGTCCCCAGAGCAGATGGTCTACATTTCCGAAAAATAGACCAATCTGATTATTTTATCCAACTCATTTCTGGCCTTCAAATCTGCATGCAGTTGGAGCTCGTTTATTCACCACCCATTTCAACCTCTTTTATAACTGACTTGTTGAGTGGGTTTTAAAAGATATGATGGCTAGGATGACCTGACTTTGTATAATTTTCTAACCTCCTGCTAATGAAGGCATGGCCCACCAGACGAATGCCAGGTTGTGTCCTCCATTGTCAGTGAAGTAGAAGGTGAGCGGTACCAGAGTTTCAACATAGATGGCTTTGCAAAATCATTTGGAGGCATTTGGATCCCGAGTTACTTTAGGTAAGTTATTTATGTCATAAGTAGCTTAAGTCGTTACCTTCTTTAACATTTAAATATGTTTTGTAAACAACATACTTAATAATAATAATAACAATAAAGTAAAAAAGTAGGTTTGGTCTCAAAGTTCATTTGGTTCTCTTCACATTTATCACGTAAGGTCATCCTTTAATATGGACTGTTCATTTTGTAAGTCCCACCTTGGATGTGATTCATTTATCATTTCGGCCAACCTTTAATATGTGTTGTCCGTTATATAGGGCTCACTTTTGATGTTGGTCATCTATCATGAGTCCCACCATCAACATTAATGACTATCATGTGGGGCCCACCTTCAATACCTACCATCCATCATGAGGAGCCCACCTTGTGTGCCATTTGTCTTATGGGCCCCACCTCTACTGTGGGCGTGTTTGGCCGAACCGATCCCATGGGATTAGGTGGGATGGGATCAATTTTAAGGTAATGATGGTGGTGTCAGTGGACGTCGAACGATCTCATGGGATAGAAGGAATACCAGGATGAAGGATGAGCGTGTTTGGGATGTCGGTGGGTTTTGGAGTAGATTGTCGATTTGCAGTCGGGCGTGTTTGGGATGGCCGGACCAATCCCATGGGAATAGACCTTTGCAGTATCCAACGCCAACACACTTCTTGTACAGTAAATCGACCGTACGAGGGAAACCGGTGGGTCCGTGATATGTGGGCCTCACCATGATGTTTGTGTCTCATCCATGCCATCCATCTATTTTTAAACATGTGTGTGGCTACACATGTGCAAGAAACCACCACGTAGACCTATCCTCCAATTGCTTTTTCACCTACACCCATGCCATCTGTTTTCCACCCTCCAACAGTCTTCAGAAACGTAAGACCCGGAACGTTCATCAGGCCATTTCGACGTGTGTAATAACACACATGGGCTAGGACGATGAACGGAAGAGATCTCATACATGGATGCAATTACACACGTGTATGGTGCTTGTTTCGGCATGTGTAATTGTGCGGCAACAAATACCTTATTCCTTTTTCTATTTTGGTGTACCCCACTTATTGGTGCTCTGTGCTATGTGGGACCCACAGAGATATATGTGTCTCATCCATACAGTCCATATGTTTGTATAGTTCATTTCATACCACTACAAACTGTCCTTAAACAATGCGTTCCAAACAGCATACCCATTTAATTCCAATTCCGATGAATTTCTATCTGTCCAACCTTGCAGTTCATATTCACTGGCCTAAAAACACGCCACCTTGTTCCTCACACGGGCCACACCATGCAAAAGAATGGCCAAAACAATTGTTTCTATTAATAATTTCTTATACATCCAGTCCATTTGAGGATAGACCCGGTGAACGTCAGGCCCACCGTTACCCACCTGATGCAAAGCTTGGCAATGCATCTGATGTCAGCATGCATGCTTGCATGTGGATGGATAGGGCTCCATAAGCGTGTGGGTTTAGGAAAGTTGGTAGTGATGGGCAGTGAGATCGATTTTTCCAGGCGTGAAAAATGGTTTCTGAAATCCGAATGGTAAATCAGTTACCTTAATTATTATAAATTGGGCCATCTTGGTCATGTGGAGCATTTTCATGATAACTGGTTTCCAATTCCTTAAAAGAAGCTAAAAATCCCAATCCAGCAATGAATCCATCTAAAAACTGATTTGAAGACATGTTCATCAGCAAAAACAGGGCACAAACACAACAGAGGTTGCAAAAACCCATTTTCTATGAGTCGGTTCGATTACCTACCTGCAAACGCTGATCGTCAATAATCTGGCTATGAACGACGGGGAAGAAGAATGACCTGATCTCAACTAGCAAACAGCGCCCGTCAACACCCTGGCTAGTGAAGGAGGGGAAGAGGACTCACCTCTCGATCTCTTGCCTATCCCCACCAACTAGCACCTCTCGATTTATAATCACATGCACGACAGCTATCTCTTGGAGTCATCCCTTCCATCACCCGACCAGTCTCCTGTGCCCACTGTCTGAAGACCATCCTTCCATATCCATTCGCGAATCCCATGGGATATGGAGGAATGGCGAAACTGGCAGAGGGTTTTGCCGAATCCGACTCATGGATAACCCGCGCGGTTTACGAGGGCAGCGCCAGTCAACTGTCCAAACAGTCGGTGGGATTGGATGTTGATGGATAAACCTCGAAAGTCGTCGTAATTCCATATCCAGCGCCTGACCAAACACGCCCTAATCATTTCGGCCAACCTTTAATGTGTGTCGTCCATTATATAGGGCTCACTTTTGATGTTGGTCATCTATCATGTGAGCCCCACCATCAACATTAATGACTATCATGTGGGGCCCACCTTCAATACCTACCATCCATCATGAGGAGCCCAGCTTGTGTGTCATTTGTCATATGGGCCCCACCTCTATTGTGGGCCATCCATCATGTGGGGGCTGCCTTATATATGAGCCACTCATCATTAAGGCTGAGCTTTGATGTGGATTGTCCATCATGTGGGCCCCACCTTTATAAGGATCATCCATCATGTGGGGCCTACCATTATTAATTGTCCATCATGTGGAGCCCACATTTGATGCAGACGGTCTATTATGTGGACCCCACCTTCAATGTGGGTTGCACATCATGTGGGGTCCACCTTTGATGTGGATCGTCCATTGTGTGGCTCCACCTTTAATGTGGACAATCCATCATATGGGCCTGCCCGCATTGATATGGACAGTGAGAGAGAAATAAAATATCCGAATGCTCACCGGTTTGCATGGAACTCGTGCAAACTTTTTGAGAACTCATCATACATGATGTGAGTCCAAAATCTAAACGGTCCATGTTATGGGAAGATCCGAGCCCCTTGTAGTTCCGAGGATCAGCATCTTCTTAGTCCGATCAGACATAAGAATATCTGAAATGACAAACACTGCCAAAGTTAACGATGTCCAAGCCGAACCCTGGGTCGAGTATGGTAAGCTTCAACCGATGAGTGACGACCTAAACCAAGGCCCCATCCTTGTCCTCGTCCTCATCTTCATTCAAAGAAGGATGTCCAAGCCGAGGGCTCGTCCTCATCCTCCTCTTCCTCTGAAGAAGGATGTCCTGAGCCGAGACCAGGGCAGAACATCTTAGACACTAAACTAAGAAACTGGCTTAAATGGACGTGCCCGCTAACCTCGCCCATTGATACGCTACACGATCCATGGATTATGCACGATATATTCACGATCCGAAAATCCTCCTGATTGAGTGAATCGTGCCGAGATTAACGGACCCAGACCATCTGACAGTCAGGTATAAATACATCGAGACCTCATTGCTACAGGTATGCAACATCCTGCACTCTTCCTCTACCTTTCAACTTAGACCCAGATTCCCTTGACCTGACTTAGGCATCGGAGGGTCCCCCGGCTTAGCCAGGGTCTCCTTTGCTAATCCTTTATGCAGGGTCAGGGTCCCTTGGAGTCACGTCGCACGGAGTGGAGGGTGATCCAGATTTTGTCATCAACAGTGCACATTATGCTACACCCCATGAAACCCTAGGGCTGAACTTTTACTTTGATATAAAACTTTGGTGGGCTATGAACAAAAGGAAATAGTTTCCTCCCTTAAGCAAATAAGTTACTTTTACTATCATGTTAACCAAATTAACTCAAGTGAAAAAGTAACTTGATGACTTAACATAACTTAAAAAGTAATTTATTTATGGTATCCAAGCAAACTCTTGGTTAAGTTATTTAGCATAAGCTACTTACGTCATAGTTAAGAATAAACACCAATAACAGCTATCTGTGAGGCCCTACTCTTGGGTGGGCCACGTTATATCAAGGTTAGACCGAGCTCGGGTTAGGTAGGGTAGAGCTCGGCTTAGGTGGGGCAGTATCTAATTGTGTGCTCGGTCCAAGCTAGGACAATACCCGGTAATCCACATCCCAAGTCAATTTGGCATGTATGGAAAACATTGGCAATTAGTCAATACGCCGCATGTCATGGAGGTTTTTGTCGGACATGAATTGATGGGGCCTTAAAACCCAGGGTTGCAGGCTGTGTAACCCACACTCTATCACTCACTATGATGCTTGTATTACATCTGTTGGGGAAAAATATGTTAAGTCCAAGGACTCGGATATGGAACGGACCAATTCTACTGACACTGCCTAAGATTTCCAAGGCAACAGCTGAATCTGAGACAATGTCATGCAAACACCAAGAGGTGGACGAATTAAGTTAGCTCGATTGACGAGCTAGCAACGTCAGCATGAGCCGACTAAGGCCTAAAAGCTATAAGCCATACGATCATCAATGAAAACCGACTCACCATTAAACCGGTTACACTGTCAATTATGAGATAGGAAAGAACGACAGTCACAAACCGAGACTGTTCCACCCGACAGAAGGCAAAAAGCTCGTATCCGTAAAGCCAGCCGAGACTCATTTATTATTTGAGTCGGAATCGGTCGAGCGAATAAAAGAAAGACGGTGTAAATGAAAATACTGTCCCGGATATCTCACAAAAGGATCCTCGATCCTGATGGTATCGGGATCGGATGGAGACCAAAAGTGGGCCAAAATCAAATCTCCATGATATTAGGAAGAGAATCCCTACACGGCAGGATTCTCCTACACCTATAAATAAGGAACCTCCATTTCGGTGAAAGGTTCGCAACTCAGAATTCTAAAAACGCCTTCTCCTTAGCCCCAGAAGCTGACTTAAGCATCGGAGGTTCCTCGGACTAAAGCCAAGGTCCCTTTTTTTTTCCTCTCTTGTGCAGGTGATGAGTACGAGGGGAAGACACACTATAAATTTATATCAATAGTTTGGCGCCGTCTGTGGGAACCGTACGAAAAGCCATTTTTTCTCTTTCCAATCTAAAAGTGGAAATTTGTTCTTATGGTGATGACTAGAAGGACGGTTCAAGAAAAAGAATTAAATGAGGTCGCAGGACCAGCGGGGGTAAGCGTGGTCCTGGTAGTTCAAAATCTACCCAATAACCGTCAGGGTTCGGCGGCACAACGAGCAACATCAGTTGCAACCAATAACTGGCGAAACCGCAACAATGGGCGGTTGGATCGGGAGGTTCAGGAGATCCGTTCCGATATGAATGTGATGAAGCAAATGTTGGAATAGATGTATCATCAACAAATGCAGCCGCCTCAGCAAGGGCATACAGCACATGTCCCCTCACCAGCGGCCGATCCTGAGCCTACTGTTCCGCAATCGTTCCATCAACTGAGTCAGCCCCAAGATTCTCTCGAGCCAGCACCGACTCACTCAGCTACAGCCGTCTTGCCCCATACCAATCTCTGACACGAGATAGATCGAAAGAGGTGCAACCGGCCTCCCGTCGAAGGTACGGCAGACAACGGCGAGCCTTGGAAAGCTGACATCCGGGAGTTCAAAAAGGAAGTACGTGAAAAAATGACGAAAGAGATGGCGGACATGAAACAAGGTCGAAATGTATATCCAACCAAGTCCGAGGCAAAAGCATCCCCTTTTGTGGACGAAGTAATGCAGGCTCAGTTATCAGAAAGGTTTCGACTGCCCCAAATCACTCATTTTATTGGAAAGACCGACCCAACTGAGCATATTGAATGCATCAGAACCTACATGGAACTGCACGACACCTCGGATGCCGTGATGTGTCGAACCTTCTCTCTTACGTTGACCGACATAGCTTGACTTTGGTTCAAATAGTTGAAACCGAGGTCTATTAGTTCATTCGTCGAGCTCAGCAATGCCTTCCTCACCAACTTCATTGGTGGGAAGAAGAAACTGAAGCCGCCCGCATACCTGAACAATATAGTTCAGAAACAGGGAGAACTACTGAAAGATTACCTCAAGCGTTTCAACTTCGAGTCTCTTAAGGTTAGAAAACATTCAGAAGAAACAACACTCAACACACTTATGTAAGGAGTCAAAGACAAACCATTCCTGGCATCTCTGGATAAGAACCGGTCAGAGACTCTAACGGAGTTTATGACTCGGTCAGACAAATACGTGGATGCCAAAGAAACGCGAATAATGAGTGAGACAGCCCAGAACGCAAAATCCTCGGTCAAATAGTCGGCCAAAAAAGAAGCCGACTCGACTGGAGGAAAGAAGCGTAAGTATGATCAAGCACGCGATGAACGAAAGTCGAGTAGACGGCCCGACCGAAGGTTTTCCACATATACCCCCCTGAATAAGCCTCAGGAGCAGGTATCGATGGAAATCAAAAGCGAAGGCTTCGTCAACTGGCCCAACAAACTCCGAGGCAATCTTAATCGGCGGAGTAAAGACAAGTACTGTCATTATCATCGTGATCACGGGCACAATACGAGTGATTGCTATCACTTAAAGGAGGAAATTGAACAACTCATCAGAGAGAGTCGACTCAAAGAACATATGGTGAAAGCCGGAACTGCGAAAGAACGACCGAGCGAAAATCGACTTACCGAAGAGATCCAGACTATTGTCGATGGTCCTCGAGGCGGAGACGACTCAAATAATGATAGGAAAAATCATGCCAGAAGCATTAGTCAGCCTAGGTCCAAGGTTCTCATACTGTCTCGGCCTTCGAAGGAAAAGAAGCGAGAAAAGTACTGTATTTCGTTCACTAAGGAAGATGCCCGATGTATTCATCATCCCCATGATGATGTGCTAGTTGTCACCCTCATCATCGCTAACCGAAAAATGTTTCGTATACTCGTAGATACGGGTTCATCTGCGGATGTATTGTTCACTCAAGCGTTCAACAAAATGGGAGTTGAACGATCGGCATTGCATTCGGTTCGGACCCCATTGATCGGATTTTCTGGCGGGCAGGTGCTCCTCGAGGGGATCGCCTCTCTGCCACTAACTGCTGAAAATTTTTCGCATCAGACGATAATAATGGTCGACTTCCTGGTCGTCGACCAATCATCAGTTTACAACGCCATACTCGGTCGACCTTCTTTAAGTCTCCTACAAGCAGTGGTATAAACATACCATCTTTCCATGAAATTTTCGACTGAATCGGGAGTAGGAGTAATGAAAGGGGATCAGGAAGACGCTCATCGCTGCTATGCCATAACAGTAAAAGCTCCGACCAAGATATCTATGATCGAATCGTTGGATCCTCTAGTCAGAACACATGAGCGAGGACAACCGGTGGAAGATTTTGTCTCGGTACATTTAGACGAGATAGACGAAACGAAGATGGTATAAATTGGTTCGTCTCTGAAGTCTCCCCTCAAAGATAACATGATAACGCTGCTCCGACAGTATGTCGATGTGTTCGCATGGAGCCATGAAGATATGTCTGAAATCGATCCCTCGGTCATGACTCACCGACTTAACATCGATCCGATCCACCGATCAATTAGACAGAAAAAACGTCCTCTCGGACCCGAAAGGTATGGTATCATCGAAGAGAAAGTCAGCAAGCTCCTCAAGGCCAATTTCATAAAAGAGATATACTATCCAGAATGGATAGCTAATGTCGTACTAGTGAAAAAAGCCAATGGGAAGTGGCGCGTTAGTATTGACTATACGGACCTAAACAAAGCCTGCCCCAAGGATAGCTTCCCTCTTCCAAGGATTGATCAGTTGGTAGATAGTACAGCAGGGCATGAGTTACTTAGTTTTATGGATGCTTATTCAGGGTACAATCAAATTGTAATGCATCAATCTGAGAAGTCTAAGACTACCTTTGTCACCAACAAAGGTCTTTATTATTATCGTGTGATGCCATTTAGTTTGAAAAATGTTGAAGCAACTTATCAAAGGTTGGTGAACAAAATATTAACTCGGCAGATCGGCCAAACCATGGAAGTATACATTGATGACATGCTCGTAAAAAGCATACACGCAGCCGATCATATAGCCGACCTAGAAGAAATGTTCCTGATCTTAGGAAAATACAGAATGAAGTTAAACCTGAGTAAATCGTTTCTGTGTAAGCTCGGAAAAGTTCCTCGGATTCCTAGTCAGTCAGCGGGGAATCGAGGCAAATCCTGAGAAAATCAAAGCATTACTTGATATGGAGTCTCCAAAGACGATTAAAGACATACAAAGGTTGACCGGACAAATAGCCGCACTCAACCGCTTCCTATCAAGAGCCACCGACAAATGCCTCCCCTTCTTCAAACAATTGAAGGGACGGCAGACGATGGAATGGACGGAAGATTGTGAAGCAACGTTCCAACAACTGAAGTCTTACCTCGGGTCTCCACCCCTTTTGTCAAAACCTGAGTCAGGAGAGGCTTTACTATTATATCTTGTCGTATCAGATGCAGCAGTTAGTTCGGCGTTGATATGTGAACATGATGGGAAGCAATTGCCGATCTATTATGTCAGCAAAGCATTATTATCAGCAGAGACGAGGTATCTCCCCTTTGAAAAGGTAGCCCTGGTATTAGTAGTTTCTTCGCGACGACTTCGACCAAACTTTCAAGCTCATACCATCATCGTCATGACTGACCTTCCACTGCGTCAGATCCTTCAGAAACCAGAAGCTTCGGGCTGACTTACGAAATGGGCTATTGAGTTAAGGGAATTCGACATATAGTATAGCCCGAGAGTCGCCATTAAAGGACAGGCTGTGGCCGACTTCATTGTCGGAGTAACACCACAACCCGACCTAGCAATTGAGCCTATCTCGGCTGTCGAAATGTCAGCATCCGCTTCTCTCGACCCATCACTTCGCCCGATCCCCTGGAAACTCTTTGTTGACGGTTCTTCCAACTCTAAGGCAAGCGGGGCTGGGGTAGTCTTAGAAACTCCTAATCAAACCTACATGCAGTATGCCTTACAATTTGGATTTCAAACCTCAAACAACACAGCAGAATACGAAGCTTTATTACTCGGCCTTCGACTCACGGCAAGTTTGGGTGTAACTCATCTTAATGTCTTCAGCGATTCATAGTTGGTCGTCAACTAGGTCACTGGTGTTTATAAGACGCGAAAAGAACAATTGAAGGCGTACACAGAAAAAGCGAAAGATTTAATGAGTGGTTTCAGCAATACGTAGTGACTCGGATCCCCAGGGCGAAAAACACCAAAGTCGATTTATTAGCAAAGCTTACCTCTGCGGATGAGGACGACATACCCAGGTCGGTTCCAATCGAGCATATAGTGACGTCGAGTATCAGTGAGCCGATTAAATCGACTGTACACGCCATTGATTCAGAAACCACCTGGCTCGACCCTATCGCCCAGTATCTCGGCAATGGAAAGTTGCCCGAAGTTCGCGCTTAGGCCCGACGACTAAAGATCCGAGTATCACGCTACACCATTTTAAACGGGGTACTATACAAGAAAGGCTTTTACGCTCCTTTACTATGATGCCTAGATCCCCATGAAGCCGACTACGTGTTACGGGAGATACATGAAGGAATATGTGGAAACCACTCAGGAGGGAGAGCACTCGCACACAAAGTCTTATTTCAGGGGTACTACTGGCCCACTATCCAGCACGACGCTCAAAAGCTCGTTCAAAGATGCGACAAGTGTCAGTGGTTTGCAGTTATCCCTAGACAGTCTCCTGAGGAATTGACTCCCATGATTGGTCTTTGGCCCTTTACGCAATGGGGAATCGACATCATCAGACCACTACCAATGGGGAAAGGTCAGACTAAGTTCGCTGTCGCAGCTGTGGATTATTTCACAAAGTGGACCGAGGCCGAACCCTTGGCAACAATAACTGAATATAAGATCACAGACTTCGTTTGGAAGAACATTGCGTGTCGGTTCGGGATACCTCGAGCTATCATTACTGATAATGGAAGACAGTTCGACAACAAACGGTTCCAAGAGATGTGCATTAATCTCGGAATCCGAAATGTGTATGCCTCGTCTCATCATCCTCAAATGAATGGACAAGTTGAAGCAGTCAATAAAATTACCAAGCAGCATCTCCACACTAAGCTAAAGGAATATGGACCGAAGAACTTCTAAAAATTCTATGGGCTTACCGAACTACCTCTCGGACAGCCACTGGAGAAACTCCGTTTTCTCTAGCTTATAGATCTGAAGTAGTTACCCCGATCGAGATCGGATTGCCTTCAGCACGAGTTAGTACGTTTAATGAGAAAGACAATGAAGAACTCATTTTTCTGGGGGCTCGATTTTGTGGAAGAATAAAAAGAAATGGCTCGACTATGAATGATGGCTCGGCAGAGTCAGGTAGCTCGGTTCTATAATGCTCGAGTTAAAATCAGGTGACTCCGAGTTGGAGATATGGTTCTCTGAAAAACGTTCCTAAACACAAAGGAGGTAGGATTGGGCACATTGAGACCTAATTGAGAAGGACCATATGTCGTCTCGAATACCATTCATCCAGGGACGTATCTGTTAGAAGACCTGAATTGACAGTTATTGCCTCATCCTTGGAATGCTGAATATCTCAAGATCTACTACCCTTAGCTCGGTATTCAAAGCAAAAAATATAAACTGAGTCATATGAATAAAAGTAAGTACATTCTTTCATCAGTATGTGTTTTTACATCGCGTTGCATTGTCAAAATTCATTACAACATTGTCTCAAGAAAATAAGAAAAACAAAACTAAGGTAGGGATAGTCGGTTAGGACAGCAAAAGATGTTGTCGAGCCAGCCGTGAAGCCCGACATTACGTCAGTATAAGTGCAAAGTCTTGAAGCTCGGCACTATGCTGGTCCAGTATAAGTGCAAAGTCTTGGAGCTCGGCACTATGCTGGTGTGAGTGCTAAAAATGGAGGGCTCGACAGTATGCTGGTGTGAGTGCAAAAAATGAAGTTCGGCTACTACCTCTCGGCCGGAGCTACTCCCGAAGCAATCCCAGAGGCATCAGCATTTACTCCCAAAGCAGTCCCAAAGACACCTGTCTCGCCTCCGGCAACAACGGCAGTAGCGACGTCAGCCGGACCAACATCTGGATTCTCAGAACCCGAGACACTTTCATCAAATCCCGAGAGATCAAGATCGGGGAAAGCATTCTTCATTTGTTTGATACAAACTAAATATCAGCTTTGGAACAAGCGATCCCTCTCATCCTCGAACTCCTGGGACTCGAGAAAGGCCTGTACAGCCCGGTCCTTAGCTTCCTCGGCCTCCCTGGCCTCATCTTGAGCTCGCTGAATGAACCTCGGCATTGGCTCGAGCCAGTGTGCCTTAGCAAGAGGCATGAATTTCAAGAATTCACCGACTCTCTTCTCAGCTGCAGACAGCAGTGATGACACTCGAGCGACCTTGGCTTTTGCGTCTTCAGCAGCTTTCCTGGCTAGAGCCGCCTCACTGGTCAGGACACCGACCCGAATCTCAGCGATCTCACATCGTCCTTTTGCCTCGGCCACACGATTCTAAAGCCTCTGGGCCGCGGATAATTCCGAGCAAGCCTGGGCAAGCTGCAAAAGACAAATATGAAGTTATGATAAGTGGCCGAGACAAGAAGCAACAAAAGAGATGAAATGAAGGGATGGAAGACATTTACCTCAAAAAGTACCTTCGTTGCATGGCTAACGGTTTGTGTCATGGGAGCATTGTAGAGGCTGACAAAGTCTTTCTCGATCCCGTGAGCTATGGCCCAGGGCACCATCCCCGACACAACTGTTTGGAAGGGCGACTGTTCTGGCTGAGTCATCTCCCTCTTGAAGACTCTGTTCTTGTCTCCTCTCTCTGCCTCGGGACCTCCTTTGAAACAGGTCCTGGCTCGGGAGCCGTCCGAGACTCAACGGCTACATCGTCCCCCGCTTCTGCCCTCTCTTCCGGATCAGAAAGCACGACCACAGTAGGGGCAGAGGAACCTGCAGGTTCCTTCTCCTTCGGCGTCGCCTTCTGCTTCTTGGAAGGCCGAGGCTCCGATAGAATGACCAATCACGGGGGAGCCTTCATTTTAGAAGCCGGCTTAAGGGGAGGCCGAGTTCCTGCCATATTCGAAGGAACCGGCTTAAGAAAGGGTCAAGCTTCAGCTACATCTAAAAGAAGAGCAAAACTAGTCAGATGAAGTTCAGGGAGGATATGAAGACGTAGTAAGGGTTACCTATAACAGCCGAGTTTAAACCTGCAAGATAAAGGCGCTCCGGCTGCAAGAGTACCTTCCAGGACCGAGTTTCCGGACTTAACGCTCTCAAGTCCCTAACCCGAGCTAAGGCGCTGAATCCGAGCTTCTGCCTCTTCTTCGGAATGTCTTCTAAACACAAGTGCATCAGACTCAAAGCATTATGACGTGAAAAGATAGAAAAGGATACGTCGGGTCACCTGCTTTGCAAAACGCCCGAGGTATACGAGCCTCGTAAAGCCCGGATTCGGCCGTCTCCCAGCAACCACATGCCTAGAACCAACGTTCTCTCCAATGTTTGTTGGAAGTAGGAGGATCGGTTATTAAAGAGCCGCCTTTGCCCCGCCAAGCACTCAAGATGTGAAAGCCGGGATAGTTCGGGTTTACCCGCACTTGATACAAGTGGAGGAATTCATCAACTGTCAGTAGAGGCTGTTCTAGCTCAGCCCACAGCACCGTACACCAGATTAAGTTCCTCCACTCGTTCGGGACTATTTGTCCGGGAGCAAACTGGACACGAGATAGAAGTCTCGGACGATGGGCTGAAGAGGCAAGCGTAAGCCACATTGCATCGAGACTTAGAAAATCGCGACTGCCCCAGTGGGAGGATGGTCGGGTAAGTCATTCGGACGAGGAAGATGAATTATGATCGAGTCGGGATATGATACCCGATTCGGATTCTGTCCAAATCCGCCTCAGTCAAAACTGAAGGAACCAGACCCAGTTCGTCCTCTGGCTCCTCTCATTTGGTAGCCGACTGAGAGGCTTGTGTCGACTTACCAACAAGAGTCGACCCAGAGGTTCCCTCAGCAACCCTTATTTTTTCTTCATCTTCCTCCTCCAACAAATCCATTGGAGGGTTATCAGAGATGACCTGCCACGAGAAGGACCAATCGAAGCGGGATGATCCGCCGGAATTCCAGTGGCTCTCTCCGATAAGAAAGCGGCGTTGGCATCAACGACAATCTCCACCAGTAAAGAAGGCGATTCCGCAACGTTCCAAAAATGCTGCGCTTCGCCTTCATCACCGGAAGTTCCCTCCCGGGGGCTCTGAGAGTCGTGCATTGCCATTATTGTTAATTAAAAGGGAGGGAAGAACTCACCGGAGAAAGTAAGGAGGATAACGAGGAAGAAAACAGTAGAGGTGAAGGCGAAAATGGCGGAATGTAACGCTGACAGCGAGAAAGGAGGGAGAAAAAGAGAAGAAAAATGAAGATGGAACGGAGAGCGGGAGAGGCAGCGGCAAAAATGGGAAACGCGTGCCTCTCCCTTCCTTTTATAGCCTTGCCACGTGGCAGAGGCAATTAATGGGGAAACGAATCGACGCCTGCATTGACTCCCCCGCCCGACACGTGGCACACGCTGACTGACGACGGTAACGCTCTCGCCACGCGTCCGACATTCATAAGCGGAAAAAATGACTCGACGGTTGTTCGCTCGTGCAACCTCGGGTAACGAACCGTCTCCCATTGGAAACGACCCAAAAGGCATTAAATGCCTAATTATTATCTCGGACTCAGTAATGAACCGACCTAAAAACTCATTACTCCTTAGTGCCGTAAGAGACATATGGAGTAAGGGGGCTTACTGTTGGAGAAAAATATGTTAAGTCCAGGGACTCGGATATGGAACGGACCAATTCTACTGACACTGCCTGAGATTTCCGAGGCAACAGCTGAATCCGAGACAATGTCATGCAAACACCAAGAGGTGGACGAATTAAGTTAGCTCGATTGACGAGCTAGCAACGTCAACATGAGCCGACAAAGGCCCAAAAGCTATAAGTCACACGATCGGCAGTGAAAACCGACTCACCATTGAACCGGTTACACTGTCAGTTTTGGGATAAGAAAGAACGACAGTCACAAACCGAAACTGTTTCACCCGACAGAAGGCAAAAAGCTCGTCTCCGTAAAGCCAGCCGAGACTCATTTGTTATTTGAGTTGGAATCGGTCGAGCTGAATAAAAGAAAGACGGTGTAAATGAAAACACTGTCCCGGATATCTCACAAAAGGATCCTCGATCCCGATGGTCTCGGGATCGAACGGAGACTAAAAGTGGGCCAAAATCAAATCTCCATGATATCAGGAAGAGAATCCCTGCACGGCAGGATTCTCCCACACCTATAAATAAGGAGCCTCCATTTCGGTGAAAGGTACACAACTCAGAATTCTAAAAATACCTTCTCCTTAGCCCCAGAAGCTGACTTAAGCATCGGAGGTTCCCCGGGCTAAAGTCAGGGTCCCTTTTTTTTTTTCTCTCTTGTGCAGGTGACAAGTACGAGGGGAAGGCACACCATAAATTTGCATCAACAACATTTACTTTGTCATCTCAGTCACCAGCTTATGTTAGGATATTGGCTTAAACATAATATTGATTCAAAACTCAAGTGAGCCACACTATAAGAAACAGTAGAGTTTGAACTGCCACTGCTTGGAACCTTCTTATGAGCAGCTAGATTGAGTTTAATATTAAGATGACATTTGTGCTAGCTAGATTGAGTTTAATATTAAGATGACATTTGTGCTCTACCTTCATCGTAAGTGATATTAGGATGACATTTGTGCTCTACCTTCATCATGAGTGTGGCTTGGTGGATCCCATATCCATTGAGGTGGGTGGGATCCTTGACCATGGGGCCAATCCTGCTGTATTTGCCTTATCTCCATGCATTCTATTGGTAATGAAAACTCATTTTACCATGAGCGGCGAGAACTAAAAAACTGATGCAAATCCAAAATCTTAGGTCAACCATAGCAGTGGTAATTGACTATCGAAAACTTATAGAGGCTACAAAAGTTTTGGATTAAGCTGATTTTTGTGTGTTCTCTTCATCTAGGTCATTGTGACCTTATCGGCAGGTTAGATAGCAAATAAACATTCTAGTAGCCCCATGAAGGTTTTAATGGTAGGGATTCAATCATGATAGTTTCCAGTGGTATGGTCCACCTAAGACTTTGATATGATTCATTTTTGGGATCATACCCTAAAATGAGATGTGAAATTGGATGGACGGTATGGATGTAAGGAACATATATCACAATGCGCCCCACAGGGATGTGGATCCACCCAATCCCCACCTCCTTCATCTTGGCGGGAATCAGGTTAGGCTTGGGAAAGGTCCACTCATGGCTCAGTGGTAGACTCACAAGTGTTTCAACACTGAGAGCTTACTTGGAATACTCATCATCGAGGTGTGTGGGTGTAGGAATTTAGGATGAACCCTGAATCCACATTATACTCATGCATTTGTGCTCGTATATCTTAAAATGAACTAGCAAAACATATGGAAAATGAAAAGGAGGAATTATCCCTTCTTAATATTTTCAATGGGGCCATGTCATCACTGATGTCATCAGTGAGGACATGGCACAATGAAAAGGTAGGGAATGGAAAATCCCCATGGTCCCTGGCATAAGATCCAGATACATATTGGAAAAAATTAGTAAAGTATACAAGTCCGTATTATGTTTCTTTTTTTTTTTTTCGTCATTCGAGAACTTTTTTATCAAAGTGGATTTTTAAGATATGGAGGTAGAATTTTTTATGAAAATACCTCTACCTGTTAAGGTAAAGCAGTTGAAAAAAGTAAAGTAATTTTCGTCTTTCTGAGTTCATCGGTACGAATGGAGATCTACTTTAGTGATTTAGGTTTTTTTTTTGTGATCGAACGTAAAAAAGTGGGTAGTACACCGGGTCTATACAATGCAAAATCCGTACATATAGCATAAGCATATACACCAAAGTTGGCCCACAAATTATGGGGTTACTCGCACATTACCTCCGCCGCCTTGCCTTAAAAAAGAAAGAAAAGAAGAAGAAGCGCGTGGTGTGGTTTGCAGAGAAAAGAGTAAAATCGTCATATGAGCGAGAGCATCTTCAAATTCAAAGTGAACTTTGAGATTCCTGCACCTGTGCACATACAAGGCCTATTTTCATTGTACCACGTTAAGGTTACGGGCTGCTTACGTACACCTGAGCGACCAAGCACGATCCTGGCTGGGTGAAGATCCACATGGATCCGACTCTATCATGTATGACCATTTTATCTCAAACCAAATCTAGCTCATCGAACCCATACCGGAGTACCGTGTAAGATCAGGTAAGGTTGGTGCCTCAATGGATGGACTTGATGCTGCTGTAGAAGTGCAAATGGGCGAAATATAGGTGGATGGGACTTGATGAGGATCCCACCCGATTAGTAATCGAATTCAATCCATCTATATCTCACCCACCGGATCCACCGCGTCAAAGGGTCAACTTGGTTCATTGACAAAAGATATTCCTACGCCTATTGCCTGCACAACCATCAATTTATCTAAAAGGGAATCGCGTTGCACTTTTCCTGCCAACGTATTGACTGGCTGGCCCACCAGTTTTCTCTATTTACATTATTGAATATTTTCTACTTGTGCAGTCGGGGTCCAAAGTTCAATGATCCAAACCGTTGATACGAGGATATTGTAACTCATCAATGGGCATCTAGATTTTGAAAAAATATAATAGAGCTACGGTCCACGTCAAAGTAGGACAAGAGCATGGATATTTCGCTAGGATCTTCTGATAGGAGATATTTCTTTGATGGGTAGGGCATCAACGGTGCACTGCATTGTTTCAACGGCTTGGATCACTTAACGACTGCCAAGCACGGTGTTCAAACTGAACCAGAGCTGACTTGGGGTACTCCACCCGTCCACAGGAGCATTGCGGAACATCACGAGAGATGACGCTGTGCTCTTAGAGCTGTATGAGTTGCAGTGCAACTAGTTGCATTGGAAACAGTCCAGTTGATGGATCTAGGCCATGCATTAGGGGGTATCACCCGGCATGCCCTACAGGACCATGCTAACCATTGGATCAATCTCATATAAAATGGATGGTCAAAATCATTCACGTAAAACCACCTTCAGTTAACAATTTGAGCCATCTATTATTGGGTCCCACCAGGTAGTGGTTTCCTTCCTCCCTCTTTTTTTATTTTTTTTTGCCGTTAAATAATCACTTTACTCAGGTAATCCCATTTCCACCCATGGCATGGAAAACGAATGGCTATAAGGAGGAGGCCAACTCATGGATGGATGGGATCATCCAGTCGAGTTGTTTACGTTTTGTAACCCGTTAAAAGTATTCTCGACTAATAGACAGTCGAGATCGGTCGATTGAATGGTCCAAGTGTCCCGACACAACAAGGAGCACCATAAGTTATACTTCTCCAAGAGCACTGGCTCATTTACGTACCTCACAAGGTAAAGGGGTGCATCTAGCAAAAACAAGAGTTGCAATATTATCTCTACAACTAGGCATCAAAATACATATCTGGACCGTTAATTAGGTCCATTCCATCATTTTTCTTCTAAGAGTTAAAAATCACAGTAATCGGATGGTCATAAAGATACATAAATAGACATGTCTTATAAAAATGATCTTGTCCATTCATTTTTATTGAAATATACGGTTTGGATTATTTGGTCAGCATGATTTTTCGAGTAATCACATTAATTTTTTAATTTACAGAAACGGACCGTCCAGATTGATGACATGGACTGCCACGTGTCCATTTCCGGCTTGTGCATGGGTAAGTTCCCGTACGTTGTCCACCATGTCATGACTCCGTCGCATCTCTCATTTCCAACGCGTTGGAGGGGTATTATGGTAATTTACCAGTCGCTCCGTGCCGCAGCTTCAAGACCCGTACGCTTGTCTTTTTCGAGTGGGAAAGACGTCCCTCTTCTCAGTTGATTTCTCTCCCCTCTCATCGCTTCTGTCTCCATTTTAATGCCTCTCTCTCCAGAAATTACAGAAGAAATAGGACTTTTTTTTTTTCCTCTCTCCCACTTTTAGAATTTCATCATTGCAGAATTCGACCTCTTTTTCTTTTCTTTTTACGGATTTTTGACCGTGAGATAGAGAAGCTGTTTTGAGCTTGGGATGGGAAACTGCTTGGATGCTACTCGAGTCCAAAATTCTCAGAGCACTCAAAATGCTTCTGGTGAGCGCTTTTAAAACCCTCTTCTTTCTGTTTAAGCTTATTATTGGTTTTTTTTTTTTTTTTTTTTTTTTTTTTTTTTTTTTTTTTTTTTTTTTTTTTTGGGTGGGGATTTGATGGTCTCATTTCTTTTTCTTTTTTATTCTTTTTTGTAATTTTCGTTTTTTTTTTATTTTGAATTTTATGTTTTGGAATTCGGTGAAAAGATGGTTTTTGGTGGGTTTAATTCACGTTGGGAATGCGAATTCTTCCTGGGTTTTGGCTGTTTCCTTTCTTCTTCCTTTTTTTTTTTTTTTTGGTATTTTAATTTTGATGGTTAGATGTTGTTTTTTTTTTTTTTTTTATGAAAATAGTCTTTTTCTTTTGTTTAATTAGCGTTTTTTATGCGAATTATTAGTGGGTTGTTTTATTCTTATTTCAGTTTGGGTTTCGGTATTTTGATTTTGATGGTTGGGTGTTGGTTTTGTAGAAAGATAGCGTTTTTCGGGTCTAATTCGCATTACCGATTCCAATTCGGTGTGGGTTTTGGCCGTTTTCGAGTGTGGATTCTGACTTGGAGTTTCGAGTTTAGGTTTCCATGTTTAAAACAGGTTAGAAAGTGCGATTCTACCGATCACTTTCCATTTATAAATGGGAACTGTTCATGGGTTTTAATGGGGTTTGGCTTCTTTTTAGAAAGACTGTGTTTTATAAACGAATCCTTCATCAGTTTTGATGGGCTTTTGCTGTCTTTGAGTGGGAATTTTAGTTCAGGCAGCTTAGATGTTGAAATTTTTGCTAGAAAGTAATTTTTCCCGATTTGATTTGCATTGAGATTTTTGAATTTTTTGTGTTTACTTTTTTATGCAGTTTGGCTTTAAAAAATAAAAATAAAGGAAATAAAAAATAAAAAAATAAAAAAATCTTGTGGATTTTGATGGTTTTGGTTTTTGAGTCTGAGCTTTTGTCTGGGTTTGGTGTTTAGGTTTAGATAGCTGGAAATGCGAGTGTGGGTTTAGTTTAGTATTTCTGATTTACGATTAGATTTTTAGAAGGTTTAGTTTAGTATTTCTGATTTACGATTAGATTTTTAGAAGTGGTTAAAATTGAGTTTTTGATGGGCTCAGATCGCATAGGAAATGCTAGTGATCTTTATTTTCAATGTGTTATGTTTCTTTTTTCTTGATTTCAGTTTGGCTTTTAGGTTTTGATTTTTATAAATAGTTTTTCAAATTTTAATCGGTCTAAGGCCCTGTTTGGTTGACACTTAAAAATGAGTTCATCTGCTGTTAGTTAACAGTAATAATTTATTAGAGTTTCGTGGAGGGTTAAAAATAATCTTGATAACCCATAATTTACATAAACTATTTTCTCTAATACATCATTACTGTTAAATGAGATGAAATCATTTTTAAGTGGCAACCAAACAGGGCCCGAGCTGTGTTTGAGACGTGAGTTCTTCATGGCTATCAACGAGTTTTGGCTGTTTTGGGTGTGCATTTCAATTTGGGATTTGTCATTTAGGTCTTGATGGTTAATAGAGCATTACATATTTTTTATTAAATGGGTTTAATCCTCAATACAAAAACAAATACGTTGTGATTTTTGTGGTTGTCTGCTTCTGAGTGTGATCTTAGTCAGCGTGGATGTTTAAAGTGGTTTTTAGGCACTCTTTTATGGAACTACTAACACAAAGAAATGCGGAAACAAAAACGTGGTGCTGAATGTTTCAGACTTTCAGTTTGGGATTGTGAAAAACTGGCATCATAGCAGCCAAACAACTGTTTTGGGACATCTTCTTTTCCTGTCCAAATGGTTTGGGGGCCATTCAAGGTGCTGAATGCAGTTCTTGAAAACAAAACCAAGCAAGAGGAAATTTCACTTGGTTTGATAAATTTTTAACCAAGAGAAAACCAGACAATGTTAGGTTGGAGTGCGGATTCTTGTCCGGAACATGAAAAGTAGCACATCCATGATGATTGTCCATATGAAGTTCCCACCTTTCAGCTTTCTTCCATAACCAAATGGAATAACTTTAAATGGTCATCTTGCTGTCATCTTGAGAGTTTCAGTGGTTTTGATCTTTCTTATCAAACTCCCCTACAGTAGGTTGAGTTAGGACTACCTCCAAGAAATGATTTGAGGGTCCATGTGGCCACTGTAGATTCTATGGACCATTGGGCAGGGTAGGCACGAGATGGGATGCAGATAATAAGTCTACATGTTTATAAAGCTGCCCATCTCTCCATGGATTCATCTCTGAAGATACATACACAAGTATTAACTGAGGGTATTTGGATTGGTGGCAAACAATGGAAAATCATGGAAATGAAATCTATTTCCACAAATGTGATGTTTTCCCCAGATTGCGGATACCCAATTGGGTGTGAAAATTGATTTCCATTTCCACAGTTTCCTCAAAAAATGAGTAAAATGATTTCCCAAAAAACATGTTAAATCTAGATTTCCATGGTTCTGAGAGACGAGGCAAGTTGCTGCTTAACCATACATCAAATCCAAAATTCCACAGTTTTCGTTTCCTTAGGATTTCATAGGGGTTTTCCCTGTCTGCATTTTGGATTGTCCATATCCAATAGGTTCTGATCATAAGCAACTATACGGTTCACTCATATTTCGTTATGTGATAGTGGGTTCAGTTATCCAAACTGTTGAATTGGTGGGACCCATTATGGATGGGGGATTCCCCAAGAATAATCTAAGTTGAAGGATCCTAACCCTTCGATCTTTGGAGTTTTTACTGCTGAATGTGCACTATTGCTGTATTTTCTCCTTAACCATCTATTTCTCCACCATTGACCCTTTGATCATTTACATACCATGGAACATGTCTAATATTTCTGGTCACAAAAAAAGAGGTGCAGAATTATGTGTTCAGTTAGTGATATCTGTCGATGCTCGTAGTCATAGCAACTCTCAACTTTTTTTTTTTTTCTCTTTGGAATTCAGAGCCATCAAAATCCACTAGCAGAACTGGCCTATCTTCAGCCCCTTCCAGTCAGCCAATACCGTCTGACAGCGAGAAGGGTGGCAGTGAGAGTCTTCTTACTCCACGAACTGAAGGCGAGATATTGTCGTCCCCGAATTTGAAGGCCTTCACCTTCAATGAGCTAAAAAATGCCACTAGAAACTTCCGTCCAGATAGCCTTCTTGGGGAGGGTGGATTCGGCTACGTTTTTAAAGGATGGATTGATGGGCAAACTCTTTCCCCTTCCAGGCCTGGATCTGGCATAGTCGTTGCTGTCAAGAAGCTTAAACCAGAGGGTTTTCAAGGTCACAAGGAATGGTTGGTAGGTTCATCAAATGTCGCTTCTCCCTCTTTTCATTTGTTTTTCTTTTCTTTATTTTTCTTTCTGGTAAAGATTGTGTGCGCTTGATGCGCATGAGGACAGTCGATGTGCACATACTACTCACATCCAACAATCATAGGTGGGAAGCTTAACATGCATTTCAAAATGGACTGTTGAACATTCAAATTTATATATACTAACATGTTCTCACTGTCTTTAAATTAAATGATAGGAGATAATGTGTGCACCAACTCTCTGTCCTTGGGCACATTGAAGTCGCGCTCTTTTCCTTTTCCATTTCTGTTTGTATTGATCGGGTTTCGGCATCAACTGTTGCAGGCAGAGGTTAATTACCTCGGCCAACTTCACCATCCAAATCTGGTTAAGCTGATTGGGTTCTGTTCAGAGGGCGACAACCGACTTTTGGTTTATGAGTTCATGCCAAAGGGCAGTTTGGAGAATCATCTATTTAGAAGTAATTTTTTTCCTGTCAAACACTTCATTTATTTTTGAGCACTCCAACTATTGTACTGCTTTGTTCTGTTTAACTTGGATGCAACTTTGTGGGATGCAATAGGGGTTTTGACTAGAATGGCATGTCTATGGTTGCAGAACTTTAATATTTCAAATTGGCCTTTTTAGTTGACTATGATGGACCATTTATGTCTTAATGGTTGATTTTTATTTTATTTTTTATTACCATCAAACTTTCTTTTCAAATATCCCTCTTTCATGTGTGTGGGTTTATTTGATCCAAGAGTGCATTATTTGAAGATACTTGATCTTGATCTCCAGTTCTGTTTCTTTTCTTTTTCCCCCGCAATTCTGAAGTTGTGAGTTATGCAACTCCAGCTTTAAGTTGACTGAATTGCTCTTTGCAGGAGGGGCTCAGCCACTTTCTTGGGCGATAAGGATCAAAGTGGCCGTTGGTGCTGCTAAAGGACTCTCATTTCTCCATAATCCTGAATCCCAAGTTATTTACCGTGATTTTAAAGCTTCAAATATCCTTCTGGATGCGGTATGCTGAATTATAGATTGCCAGTTTTAGACATTAGGGTCTATATATTTTGCTATTGCAGGAATTCGGGGGGGGGGGGGGGGGGGGGGGGGGGGGGATTTGCTAGTTTTGACATTAAGGTCCTTATATTTTGCTATTGCAGGAATTCAATGCGAAGCTTTCTGATTTTGGCTTGGCGAAAGATGGACCTACAGGGGATCAGACCCACGTCTCCACGCAGGTCATGGGTACTCATGGCTATGCGGCACCCGAGTATATAGCCACAGGTTACTTTCCAACGTTTTCATGAGCTTTCATCTTAATTTGCTTGTTGCATGACTGCCACATCTGGCAAAGAAGCTGCGTTTTATAGCGTTCTGTTTTGAGGAATTATATGTGCGTGGCATACTCAAATTTTCAGTTTGTACGAGTGGGGTCCATGCTTTCATAATCCACATCATTAGCTTGTTGACACGGCAATTGAGAAATGTTCCACGGATCTCCTGGATCGGAGGATTCTGGCCACGGATATTGGGATTTTTTTCGGTCGATGTGAGTGGATGCTATTTTTTCTTCTCTATACCATGTGACCCAAGGGGACAATGGTCTGGATTACAGAACCCAAGTATGCAATGCATATCTATAGGTCAAGGTTAATCGACGAGAAAAATTCGAAGATGATGTGATATGGGATATCTGCATGCATATCCAAATGTTGAAGTTTGCAGTCAATTTCCATTATGCATCTTACAGGTTCCACCTATTTCACTAATGTTTTCAATGGTTTCCAGGTCGGCTTTCTACAAAGAGTGATGTCTACAGTTTCGGGGTTGTTTTGCTGGAGCTGTTATCCGGGCGCCGTGCTCTTGATAAGACAAGAGTAGGGGTAGAGCAGAATCTGGTCGAATGGGCGAAGCCGTATCTGGGCGACAAACGCAAGCTATTCCGGATCATGGACACCAAGTTGGAGGGCCAGTACCCTCAGAAAGGGGCCCATGCGGTTGCTAACCTTGCTTTACAGTGTCTGAGCTCTGAAGCCAAAGGCCGCCCACGTATGGCCGAAGTCTTAGCGACACTCGAACAGCTTCAAGCCTCAAAAGACACAGCCAAACACTCCCAACCCGAAAAACAAGCAGCTTCCACTCCCATCCGTAGATCACCAATTAGAAACATGCGTTCACCAATCAATCTGACGCCTAGTGCCTCCCCGTTGCCATCCCACCGGCAATCCCCACGAGTACGCTGAGTGGAGAGAACGCTTTCAATCCGGTATTTCCTTTGTATATTTATTACTTCACTGGTCTGCCTCCTTGTTTGGTATCATGCTTGAATGACTCTGCGAGTTGGACTGACTCGTTTGGTCTTGATTCAAGTCACGACTCGCGTGTCAGGGGTGATTTGGGGTGCCGAACTGGATTGGGTCTGACCAAGTCCGAATCACTCCGAGTTGACTTGGATGTGTCCATGTGTGGTAGTTCATAGGAAGCTATTGGAGTTGTGCTTTTTGACAGAAGTCATGTCTTGGGAAAGTAGGTGCATGCGTCATACAAAACACATCATCCGGTCTTTATATGGCTTGCTGAATATATATGATTAGCTCGATGTATTTATAATAATCCTGTATCCATTGCATGGGTTGATCTTGTAACTTAAGAGTATCTATGTTTTTCCTTTTGAATTCTTCTTTTTGCAAGTTATGGCTCATGCTCGTCTAGCATGCATCACCCCAAGGAAGCAACATGCAGAGATGATCTGATGATCGGGACCATCTGCATGCTGTGCTTTAGCGACGCTCCCCGTCAAAATTTATTAAAATGCATTTTATTTTCCCTCATCTATCCGAATTTGCTTTTGTTTGACTTGATGGGTTTTTTGACCCTTCTTCGACCGGTCGTGAGCCCTACTCGACTGGTCCTGGGCTGGCGTTCGACCAGTCGTGGGTTCGAGTCGTGGTACGACTTAAAGTCCAGCGAGTTCGGACGATTTTTCTCCGCGATCTTCGACCAGTCGTATGTGAGCTTCGACCAGTCGAAGGTGGGCTTCGACCAGTCATAGGAGAGCTTCGACCAATCGAAGGAGGCTAAGACCAGTCCTGGAATTTCCAAGACTAGTCGTAGGTTACGTAGTTTGTTCCGCGATTTTGCGTGAAACTGCAGATTTGAGTCCTTTCGCAACTGGGATGCGAAAGGGAAGTTTCCTAAACTATAAAAGGGGTTGCCTAGGGTTTTCTAGGAATGACAAGATGGTTTCCTAAAGCTTTACAAGGGATTTGTTAAAGGGTTTAGGGCTATCAAAGGTGAGAGAGAGAAACAAAGAGAGAGAGAGAGCTTATAGAAGGGAGGCTCTGCTCGTGGAAGTTATCTACTGTGCAATCTATATCTCAGCGCTTCTATGTCCTCGTAATCGGTTAGATCTCTCCGTTTTCTCTATCTCTTATTGTTTATCCACTCCTGCGTGAGTGAAGAAGGTTGTAACATTCTACTTCATAGTGGATTATTGATCTGGACGAGATTCCGTGGTTTTTACCTCTTTGAGGGTTTTCCATGTAAAAATCTCGTGTGGTGTGTGATTGATGCATTGATTGTTTTCATTGTTTTATTATCTATAATTCTGGTTTGTTCTGGAGGGCTAGATCCTAAGGTTTTGTGCAAGGCCCCCAACAAAGTGGTATCAAAGCTAAGTTCATTGAACGGGTAGGATCGGTTTTAAATTATGGAAGGTGGCTCATCAAGGATGATCAGCTTCAATGGTTCTAACTGGACCATATGGAAGGCTAAGATGGAGGACTTGCTTTACTGCAAGGATCTATATTATCCAATTTTGGGCATATCAGCAAAATCCAAGGATATGACTGATGATGATTGGAAGAAAATGGACCGGAAGGCGGGTGGGGTTTGTTAGACAATGGTTGGATGATTCTGTGTTCCAACATGTGTCTACAGAAACCTCAGTCGCTAGCCTATGGTTGAAATTACAAGGGCTGTATGAGAGGAAGACAGCCGGTAATAAAATTTTTCTGATAAGGCGACTTGTGAATCTCAAATTCAAGGATGGTGGTTCTGTGACCGAGCACATGAATGAGGTCAGCAATATAGTGAACCAACTCACCTCTATGAAGATGGTCCTGGATGATGAATTGCGGGCTTTACTACTGCTTAGTTCATTGCTTGACAGTTGGGAGACATTGGTGGTGTCTCTAAGTAACTTCGCGTCAGACGAAAAGATATTCATGGAACAGGTAACCAATTGTTTCTTCAATGAGGAGACAAGGAGGAAGTCTCAGGGGTCTACTCAGTGAGAGGCTCTTGTGACATAGGAACGAGGGAGAGGAAAGAACAAGAAAGGCGGGAAGGTCCGAGATAAATCAAGAGGCAAGTCGAGTAAAAGGAAAGATGTTGATTGCTGGAATTGTGGCAAGAAGGGCCACTACAAGCATGAATGTCGTGGTAAGAAGAACGACAAGAAAGGAAAAGGGAAGGAAGATTAATCAGATTCTACTGCGGTCGCTTCAGATGGCGACATGGTAGTTATTCTTTCAGTAGATTATGATGTATGTCTCACGGCTACAAGTCAAGACACCGACTAGGTGATAGACTCCGGAGCTTCTTTTCATACGACTCCACACAGGGACTCCTTCACAAGCTACAAGTCAGGTGACTATGGGACTGTGAAGATGAGAAATTCTGGCGTATCAAAAATCGTGGGAGTTGGTGATATTTGTGTGAAAACCGATGTGGGCTACACATTGGTTCTCAGGGATGTGAGGCATATCCCAGATCTTCGCCTCAACTTGATGCCGACGGGAAGGTTGGATGATGATGGCTATGAAAGCCGATTTGCTGGTGGGCGCTGGAAGCTCATCAAGGGTTCATTGATCGTGGCCAGAGAAAAGAAGTGTTGCACCCTTTACAAGGCGAGTGTCAGTATGTGCAAGGGTGGGTTGAACGCAGCAGAAGATTCAGCTATTGACATGTGACACAGGCGTCTAGGCCACATGAGTGAAAAATGGCTTCAGGTACTAGCAAAAAAGCGGCTCCTTTTAGACATGACAGGTACACCTCTCAAAACCT
Organism: Magnolia officinalis; assembly: GCA_021015155.1. Lineage (NCBI taxonomy): Eukaryota > Viridiplantae > Streptophyta > Magnoliopsida > Magnoliales > Magnoliaceae > Magnolia > Magnolia officinalis. Next base: position 2,677,557 of record JAJHSJ010000004.1, read on the forward strand.
GTCTTGATTGTTTATCAGAGAAATAACATAGAGTTTCATTCGTTAAAACTGTTTTTCATGTTAATAAAGTGCATGCATTAGATTTGGTTTATTCTGATGTTTGTGGTCCTAAGAGGACAAAAACCTTGGGTGGGGCATTATATTTTGTTACTTTTATAGATGATGCATCTGGGAGGGTTTGGACTTATGCTTTGAAATCCAAGGACGAGATCTTTAGTGTGTTTAAGTTGTTTCATGCTATGGTCGAGAGAGAGACAGACAAATCATTGAAATGCATCCGCACTGACAATGGTGGTTAATACATTGGCGACTTCCATGAGTATTGTAAGTCCCTGGGTATACGGCATGAACAGACGGTTCCCAAGACCCCCAGCATAATGGTGTAGCTGAGCGAATGAATCGCACCATTGTTGAGAGAATCAGATGCATGTTATCCCATGCGAAATTGCCCAAGACGTTCTGGGGAGAAGCAATGCACACGGTAGTGTATTTGATAAACAGGTCTCCATCAGCCCCATTGAATGGAGAAGTACCTGAGAAGGTGTGGACTGGACAGGATCCATCGTACAGTCATCTCAGGGTGTTTGGATGCAGGGCATCCGTTCACGTACCAAAGGACGAGAGGTCTAAGCTCGATATGAAGATCAGGCAGTGTGTGTTCTTAGGGTACAGTGATGAAAAATTCGGTTACAGATTGTGGGATCCGACCGAGAGGAAGCTCATCAGGAGCAGAGATGTGGTTTTCTTTGAAGATCAGTGTATAGAAGACATTGGTAAGCCAGAGAAGAACCAGCCTAGTTCAAGGGAGCTAGAGGACATGGATCCAGTTACTCCTCCCGTGGTGCCTGATGACGGGGGAGTACAGCAAGGTGCAGAGGATGAGAAAGTTCCTTCAGAAGATGGACCAGGGGAGCAGCCCTCACTTGATCCACCTGTTGAGCCACAGGTGAGGAGGTCATCTAGGGACAGACAGTCGTCCAAGAGGTACTCGCCACATGAGTACATTATGCTGACTGATGGGGGAGAGCCAGAAGATTATTCTGAGGCCCTAGCCGACGAGCATAAGGGGGAGTGGTTGAAAGCTATGCAAGAGGAGATGAAATCCTTGCATAAGAACCACACCTATGATATGACGAAATTGCCTAAGGGCAAGAAAGCTGAGCAACAAGTGGGTGTTCAGAAAGAAGATTGAGCAGAAGAATTCACAGACGAGGTTCAAGGCTAGACTTGTGGTGAAAGGGTTTGGTCAGAGGAAAAGCATAGACTTCGAGGAGATTCTCACCAGTGGTGAAGATGACATCCATACGGGTGTTGCTTGGGTTGGCGGCTAGTATGGATCTGGAGATAGAGCAGTTAGATGTTAAAACTGTCTTTCTCCATGGTGACCTGGAAGAAGAGATCTACATGCACCAACCAGATGGGTTCGAAGTCAAGGGCAAAGAACATATGGTGTGTAGGCTGAGGAAGAGCTTGTATAGACTGAAACAAGCTCCACGGCAATGGTACAAAAAGTTCGACTCGTTTATGTTGAAACATGGGTATGATAGAATGGAGTCGGACCACTGTGTGTTCACGCACAAGTTCTCAGATGGTGATTTCTTAGTTCTGCTCTTATACGTTGTTGACATGTTCATCATGGGGAAAAATATCAAGAAGATCGACAGGCTAAAACAGGAGTTAGGCAAGTCTTTTGCGATGAAAGACTTGGGCCCGGCTAGACAGATCCTAGGAATGAAGATAACCCGTGACGGAAGCAACAAGAAGCTTTGGCTGTCACAAGAGCGGTATATTGAGAAAGTCCTAGAGCGGTTCAATATGAAGCAGCGAAGCCGATCAGTACTCCACTGGATGGTCACTTCAGATTGAGCGATAGACAGTGTCCCAAGACGAAGGCAGAGGTGGAAGAGATGCAGAAGATACCCTACGTGTCAGCGGTAAGAAGTTTGATGTATAATATGGTGTGTACACGCCCAGACATAGCATATGCTGTTGGTGTCGTCAGCCGGTATCTTGCCAATCCTGGCAATGAACATTGGACAGCGGTGAAATGGATACTGCGGTATCTAAGAGGCTCATCCAGGTTGAGCCTATGCTATGGTGACGGTAAACCTATGTTAGAGGGCTACACAGATGTAGATATGGAAAGTGATATAGACTCCAGGAATTCTACATCTGGGTTCATGTTCACGTTTGCAGGGGAAGCGGTTTCTTGGCAGAGCAAGCTACATAAGATTGTAGCATTATCAACGACAGAGGCCGAATACATTGCGGTCATAGAGGCATGTAAAGAGATGCTTTGGATGAAAAGGTTCCTACAGGAACTTAGCCTAAAGCAGGAGGAGCACGTGGTCTATTGTGATAGTCAGAGTGCTATATACTTGAGCAAGAATTCAAGTCAACATTCCAAGTCAAAACACATAGAGATACGGTATCACTGGATCAGGGATATTTTGGAACAAAAGGTGTTACAGCTTGAGAAGGTCCACACGGACGATAATGGGTCAGACATGATGACCAAGGCTTTGCTCAAGGGCAAGTTTGAGGTTTGTAGAAACCTGGCTGGCTTGAAGAAGGTGGATCCCTTCTGGGTCAAAAAGGGGGAGATTTGATGGGTTTTTTGACCCGTCTTCGACCGATCGTGAGCCCTGCTCGACCGGTCGTGGGCTGGTGTTCGACCAGTCGTGGGTTCGAGTCGTGGTACGACTCAAAGTCCAGCGATTTCGGACGATTTTTCTCCCTAACCTTCGAACAGTCGTAGATGAGCTTCGACCAGTCGAAGGTGGGCTTCAACTAGTCGTAGGAGAGCTTCGACCAGTCGAAGGAGGCTAAGACCAGTCCTGGAATTTTCAGGACTAGTCATAGGTTACGCGGTTTGTTCCGCAATTTTGCACGAAACTGCGGATTTGAGTCCTTTCGCAACTGGGATGCGAAAGGAAAGTTTCATAAACTATAAAAGGGGTTGCCTAGGGTTTTCTAGGAATGACAAGAGGGTTTCCTAAAGCTTTACAAGGGATTTGTTAAAGGGTTTAGGGCTATCAAAGGTTAAAGAGAGAGAGGAAGCTTATAGAAGGGAGGTTCTGCTCGCGGAGGTTATCTACTGTGTAATATATATTTCAGTGCTTCTATGTCCTCGTAATCGGTTAGATTTCTCCGTTTTCTCTATTTTTCTTATTGTTTATCCACTCCTGCGTGAGTGAAGAAGGTTGTAACGTTCTACTTCATAGTGGATTGTTGATCTGGACGAGGTCCCGTGGTTTTTACCTCTTTGAGGGTTTTCCACATAAAAATCTCTTGTGTGGAGTGTGATTGATGCATTGATTGTTTTCATTGCTTTATTATCCATAATTCTGGTTTGTTCTGGAGGGCTAGATCCTAAGGTTTTGTGCAAGGCCCCCAACATGACCCCACAATAACCAGGCATTGTTGTGGTGGATCGGTTCCAGGGGACGCCCTGGCCAACCCTTGCTTATTTCTCATTGGACCCGGGTTCTGATGCAGCGTGTTGCTTACAGGGAATGCCCGAGTATGAGTTTGAATGTAATATTTTTCAGATTCATGATGAAAGTTATGGCATTAGTTTGACAGTTGCTACCGCCCTAATGCGACCTTCCTTTATCCATAACATAATCCATTACATAAGTTTGTCCTCATCAACTCTAATTTTCTTCCTTTACCTAATTTAACTGCAATTGAATTGTTTTGCCCTTAAATGCCTCAATTTGCTCTTGCTTACCCCCCTTTTTCTTTTTCTATTTTCCCTAAATCACCTTCATTTGCCATGGTTTGCCCTCATTTGCCATAATTTGACTCAATTACCTTAGTTTGCCTTGATTTGTCCTACACATGATTACTTGTAGCTCACATTTGACAACATTTATAACGTTTTCACCATAGTTTTACCGAATCATTTGTAGCCCCATCTGGATGTGTCAATGACAACCACTCCGAACATGAGATGTGTCACCCTTTTATTTTTTGTGCATGGGACCAAAAATCATGACAATCCATGACTCAAGTGGGCCACACAACAGGGAAACATTTGAGGGGGACACCCCCATTGATTTTGTAGAGGGCCACCCTGTTATGTATATGCCATTCAACCCATTCAACTGAGGCATGTGCCCCAGATGAATATGGCAGACATCAGGCCATTTTGACACCCCGGCGGGTGCTATTAGAATAAATGGCGGACCTCCCTTGAACTGTTCCCCACCATGTGGCCCACTTGAGTTTCCGATCCGGCTGATTTTTGGTCCCTTAGCCGAATGAGCTATTGGAAGGTTGGACCACCACAAGTGACCCTCCACCAACCTAATAATATCCTAATAAAGTCCAACGTTTCATGTGTGCTTAGATATCCAACCTGTCCAATAGGTTGTCCACATCATGAGGATCACCTTATGCAAAAATCAGCAAGCAACATCTACTCATTGAGTGGACCACGCTTGTCTTTTTACCAATGGCTAGAAAGTGTTTTCTATGGTATGGCCCACCTGATGAGTGGATGGGGATGATTTTTGCACAAGGTGATCCTCACAATTGGCTCAACCTATTGGAAGGGTTGGATGTAGGTGCATGATTGAATGGAAATCATTTGCTTGGACTGTAAATTGTGGTCCAACCAGGGGACTTTATAACTCATGTTTAATATACTTAATTTATTTTAAAACACATTGCTGTTTTAGATAATTAATTTAATACAAATGACAATGAGAAAAATATGGGCAATGACAGATCTCAAAAAGCGACCAGCAAGATGGTGCGGTGATACGTTGTAGCACCCTTCAAAACATGCATTTCATCTCACATCCATAAGAGGATTAGTATGGCTCTCATGTGTAATGATTCTCTTACGGAGAATCCATGCCCAACAAACTCCCCATCTCCTCTCACTGAAATCTTCGCTGATCACAGACCCTTTTCTTCTTGTTCTTCCTTACCTACAGAAGAAAAGAGAGAGAGAGAGAGAGAACCCTCCACTAGACATATGACCATCTCCCAAGGGTTGGTTTCTTCCCTACCCACTCATCACATACAGGTCCCAAGGAAGGTAGTGGTGGCAGCATCAAATGAACTAGGTAGGCATGCAAACAAGTTGTTTTTTTTTTTTTTTTTAAAAAAGAAGAAGAAGAAGAAGAAGAAGAAGAAGAGATCTTTACTCTTGATCCGGTGGTAGACTCATAAGAGTTTCTATTGGGATGCCTTGCACAAACCTTAGGATCTAGCCTCCCGAAACAAACCAAAATTATGGATAATAAAGCAATGAAATAAATCAAAGTATCAATCACACACCACACAAGCGTGGAAAACCCTCAAAGAGGTAAAAACCACGGGATCTCGTCCAGATCAACAATCCACTATAAAGTAGAACGTTACAATCTTCTTCACTCACGCAGGAGTGGATAAACAATAAGAGAAATAGAGAAAACGGAGAGATCTAACCGATTACGAGGACATAAAAGCGCTGAGATATAGATTGCACAGTAGAGAACCTCCACGAGCAGAACTTCCCTTCTATAAGCTTTCTCTTTCTCTTTCTCCCTCTCTCTCACCTTTGATAGCCCTAAACCCTTTAGCAAATCTCTTGTAAAGCTTTAGAAAATCCTCTTGCTGTCCCTAGAAAAACCCTAGGCAACCCCTTTTATAGTTTAGGAAACTCCTTTCCGCATCCCTGTTGCGAAAGGACTCAAATCCGCAGTTTCGCGCAAAATCACGGAACAAACTGCGTAACCTTCGACTAGTCGAACCTAGTCTTCGACTAGTCGAGACATCCCTTCGACCAGTCGTAGCTACAGTAAAAAACAGCAAAAATACTCGCTGGACTTTGAGTCGAAGTCACGACTCGAACCTTCGGCTAGTCGACCACCAGCCTTCGACCAGTCGAGCAGGGCTCTCGACCGGTCGAAGATGGGTCAAAAAAATTCATCAAATCTCCCCCTTTTTGACCCAGGAGGTATTCACCTTCTTCAAGCCAGCCAAGTTTTTACAAACCTCAAACTTGCCCTTGAGTAAAGCCTTGGTCATCATGTCTGACCCATTATCGTCTGTGTGGACTTTCTCAAGCTGTAACACCTTCTGTTCCAAAGTATTCCTGATCCAGTGATACCGTATCTCAATGTGTTTCGACTTGGAATGCTGACTTGGATTCTTGCTCAAGTGTATAGCACTCTGACTATCGCAATAGACCACGTGCTCCTCCTGCTTCAGGCTAAGTTCCTGTAGGAACCTCTTCATCCAAAGCATCTCTTTACATGCTTCTGTGACTAAGATGTATTCGGCCTCTATTGTCGACAATGCTACGACCTTCTGTAGCTTGCTCTGTTAAGAAATTGCTCCCCCTGCAAACGTGAACATGAACCCCGATGTAGACTTCCTGGAGTCTATGTCACCTGCCATATCTGCATCTGTGTAGCCCTCTAACATAGGTTTTTCGTCACCATAGCATAGGCTCAACCTGGATGAGCCTCTTAGATACCGTAGTATCCATTTCACCGCTGCCTAATGCTCTTTGCCAGGATTGACAAGATACCGACTGACAACACCAACCGCATATGTTATGTCTGGGCGTGTACACACCATAACGTACATCAAACTTCCTACAGCTGACGCGTAGGGTATTTTCTGTATCTCATCCACCTCTGCCTTCGTCTTGGGACACTGTTTGTCGCTCAATCTGAAGTGACCATCCAGTGGAGTACTGACCGGCTTCGCTTCATTCATATCGAACCATTCTAGGACTTTCTCAATATACCACTCTTGTGACAGCCAAAGCTTCCTGCTGCTTCTGTCACGGGTTATCTCCATTCCTAGGATCTGTTTAGCCGGGCCCAAGTCTTTCATCGCAAAAGACTTGCTCAACTCCTGTTTCAATCGGTCAATCTTCTTGATATTTTTTCCCATGATGAGCATGTCATCAACGTATAATAGCAGAACTAAGAAATCACCATCTGAGAACTTGCGTGTGAACACACAGTGGTCCGACTCTGTTCTGTCATACCCATGTTTCAACATGAACGAGTCGAACTTCTTGTACCATTGCCGTAGAGCTTGTTTCAGCCCATACAAGCTCTTCCTTAGCCTACACACCATATGCTCTTTGCCCTTGACTTCGAACCCCTCTGGTTGGTGCATGTAGATCTCTTCTTCCAGGTCACCATGGAGAAAGACAGTTTTAACATCTAACTGCTCTATCTCAAGATCCATGCTAGCCGCTAACCCAAGCAATACCCGTATGGATGTCATCTTCACCACTTATGAGAATATCTCCTCGAAGTCTATGCCTTTCCTCTGACCAAAACCTTTCACCACAAGTCTGGCCTTGAATCTCGTCTGTGAATTCTTCTGCTCAATTTTCTTTCTGAACACCCACTTGTTGCTTAACGCTTTCTTGCCCTTAGGCAATTTCACCATATCATAGGTGTGGTTCTTATGTAAGGATTTCATCTCCTCTTGCATAGCTTTCAACCACTCCCCCTTATGCTCGTCGGCTAGGGCCTCAGAATAATCTTCTGGTTCTCCCCCATCAGTTAGCATAATGTACTCATGTGGCGAGTACTTTTTAGATGGTTGTTTGTCCCTAGATGACCTCCTCACCTATGGCTCAACAGGTGGATCAAGTGGGGGTTGCTCCCCTGGTCCATCTTCTGAAGGAACTCTCTCGTCTTCTGCACCTTGTTGTACTCCCCCGTCATCAGGCACCACGGGAGGAGTAATCGGATCCATGTCCTCTAGCTCACCTGAACTAGGTTGATTCTTCTCTGGATTACCAATGTCTTCTATACACTGATCTTCAAAGAAAACCACATCTCTGCTCCTGACGAGCTTCCTCTCGTCGGTCGGATCCACAATCTGTAACCGAACTTTCATCACCGTACCCTAAGAACATACACTGCCTGGGTTTTCATATCGAGCTTGGACCTCTCGTCCTTTGGTACGTGAACGGATGCCCTGCATCCAAACACCCTGAGATGACTGTACGATGGATCATGTCCAGTCCACACCTTCTCAGGTACTTCTCCATTCAATGGGGCTGATGGAGACATGTTTATCAAATACACCGCCGTGTCCATTGCTTCTCCCCAGAATGTCTTGGGCAATTTCGCATGGGATAACATGCATCTGATTCTCTCAACAATGGTGCGATTCATTCGCTCAGCTACACCATTATGCTGGGGGGTCTTGGGAACTGTCTGTTCATGCCGTATACCCAGGGACTTGCAGTACTCATGAAAGTCGCCAATGTATTCACCACCATTGTCAGTGCGGATGCACTTCAATGGTCTACCTGTCTCTCTCTCGACCATAGCATGAAACAATTTAAACACATCAAAGACCTCGTCCTTGGATTTCAAAGTATAAACCCAAACCCTCCTAGATGCATCATCTATAAAAGTGACAAAATACAATGCCCCACCCAAGGTTTTTGTCCTCATAGGACCACAAACATCAGAATAAACCAGATCTAATGCATGCACTTTATTAACATGAGAAGCAGTTTTAATAAATGAAATTCTATGTTGCTTCCCTGATAAACAATCAAGACAGGTTTTGAGAAGTGTACCTGTCACGTCTGGAATGAGTCGCTTCTTTGCTAATAGCTGAAGCCATTTTTCACTCATGTGGCCTAGACGCCTGTGCCACATGTCAATAGCTGAATCTTCCACTGCGTTCAATCCACCCTTGCACATACTGACACTTGTCTTGTAAAGGGTGCAACACTTATTTCCTCTGGCCACGATCAACGAACCCTTGATGAGCTTCCATCGGCCACCAGCAAACCGACTTTCATAGCCATCATTATCCAACCTTCCCGTCGATATCAAGTTGAGGCGAAGGTCTGGGATATACCTCACATACCTAAGAACCAATGTGCAGCCCACATCGGTCTTCACACAAATATCACCGACTCCCACGATCTTTGATACGCCAGAATTTCTCATCTTCACATTCCCATAGTCACCTGACTTGTAGCTTGTGAAGAAGTCCCTGTGTGGAGTCGCATGAAAAGAAGGTCCCGAGTCTATCACCCAATCGGTGTCCTGACTCGTAGCCGTGAGACATACATCGTGATCTACTGAAAGAATAACTACCATGTCGTCATCTGAAGCGACCGCAGTGGAATCTGATTCATCTTCCTTCCCTTTTTCTTTCTTGTTATTTTTTTTTTACCACGACATTCATGCTTGTAGTGGCCCTTCTTGCCACAATTCCAGCAATCAACATCTTTCCTGTTACTCGACTTGCCTCTTGATTTATCTCGGGCCTTCCCGCCCTTCATGTTCTTTCCTCTCCCCCGTTCCTGTGTCACAAGGGCTTCTTGCTGAGTAAACCCCTGAGACTTCCTCCTTGTCTCCTCATTGAAGAGACAACTGGTTACCTGTTCCATGGATATCTTTTCGTCTGGCGCGAAGTTACTTAGAGACACCACCAATGTCTCCCAACTGTCAGGCAATTAACTAAGCAATAGCAAAGCCTGCAATTCATCATCCAGGACCATCTTCATAGAGGTGAGTTGGTTTACTAAATTGCTGACCTCTCGTAATGTGCTCGGCCACAGAACCACCATCCTTGAACTTGAAATTCACAAGTCGTCTTATCAGAAAAATCTTTTTACAGGCTGTCTTCCTCTCATACAGCCC
>JAJHSJ010000004.1:3287294-3473222 GCA_021015155.1 Magnolia officinalis
GTCTCTTTTCTCAATTCCTTAACTTCAAACCTTGAGGACAATATTCTTTTGATGAATGATAGAATAATGTGATTCTTATCTATTAAATCCCATGTGGCAAACCTTTTTCAAATTAAAATATATGCTTTTAATAAAAATAAATAAATTTAATTGAATGTTATCTCAATAGTTGTTTTTTATTTAATTATAGATTATTGACGCAGGGATGGACATGATGAGGTTGATCACTGTCTTCCTCAGGGATAATTACTCTGAATCTATGGAGCTTTTTCGGACTCCTCACAGAGATTCCTTGAATTCACGAGGGAAAATATAAATACATTCTAAGAAATTCGGAAATTAATGGATTGATGAAAAAAATGAGATTATAACCCTTTAAATAGTGATATCAAATCTAAGAACAAGTTTCATAATCAAAATTCAACTCAAACTCCCTAAAAATGTGACTTACTATAAATAGTAAACTTACTATTTATACTCTCATTATTTCTAGTAGACTTCATAGTTTTCGGCCAAAAATAATAAGTGTCCAAATTGGCTTAACCACGTTATTCTCCTAAATTTTCTAAGTCCTTTTCATGTTGGGCCCTAAAGCTCAAAGGATCAAAAGTTATGATCGAACTAAAACTTACTATATAAATAATAAAACGAAATTAAAATGAACTTTTGACCGTCGATCTAATGGAATCTCACAAATTCGGCGTGGGCAGCCCTGCATAGCAGGTTGGTTGGCTAAAGTAGCTTTTCCTATCCAAAATCATATATTGTACGTCAAACAACTCATTCCGATTTGCATAAGCTAGTGTTCTGACCGTCATAATCACTTCCGTTTTTTATTGGGCCTTCTCTGGTTCCATCTAGATCGTGAAATTGTCCCCAACCCGCTCTACATCAATTATCCTAAACTTTATTATGATACTTATATTAGAGAGTGCAATGTAACGTCTATGACGAGATTAAATAACAACAATTCTTTCTCTTAATTTTCTTCATTTTCCTTCTCAATTCCCTCTTAATTCACATCTCAAACTCAGTACAAATGGAGCTGACCCACAGAGGACACCATTATCAGACACAAAAGATGAAGCAACCGTTAGATGCTCTTTGTAACACTTATCTTGACCATTGCATCGACTTTATCTGACCGCCCGATCCCCATAAATTATCCAATCAGTGACTAGGATCAAATGATCTGGTGTATTTTAGGGAGGATCCCAATCCAGAGTATTTCACAGCAGATAAACGGTCCGGATCTATTACGTGTGTGCCACGTGAGGCGAAAATTTAGAATTTATTACCGATCTGAGCTGCCCGAAACGCGTTGTGTCGGAGAGCACCTCCTTCATCATCTGTGTCCTCGGGTGGTGCATCCACATCGTGCCATCCATGAACTGGACCCCACTCGACCGGCAAGCATCCAATATCAGGTCCAGATCCGCCACGTTCAGGGCCGTCGGCTTCTCCAGCAGCACGTGTTTCTTCCTCTCAGCTGCCGACACCGCCCACTGCACGTGCAGGCTGGTCGGGAGCGGCATGTACACGGCGTCGACGGACGGATCATCGAGGACTGCGTCATAGCTACCGTAGATCTTGACGGAGTCCGGAAACCCGTTCTGGGCCGCATATCGCCTGGCCTTGTCGATCGAACGGCTGCCGATTGCGTAGAGGGTGGAATTGGGAGCGAGAGTTATGGCTCTTGCTACCTTTCTAGCTATCTCGGCGCATCCGAGAATCCCGAAACGGATCGGATTTTCTGCCATTGTTTTATGAATAGTGGAAAATATCTGACTTTTTTTTCTCCGGAAATATCTGTGCCAGGGAGCGGATAGCAAGAAAGGGCGACTCTGGGTACGTTGCGCGACGAACAAGTCATGGTTTGTTGCGACTGTACGTTGCACGTAGCTGTAAAGATCGGTGAACATGGACCGTCCAATTTGTGGTAACGTATAATGGATGTCTCGTGATACAAAAACCATTCTGATTGAATAATTCTAGCATCTTAGTAATTGACATTTCCAGAGCGAATCTGGACCGTGCCTACAAATAGACTGATAGGAGTAGAACGATGTGTGTGACATTTACCCATCCGTACTAAGGCGTGGCAAGATGGATGGTCTAGATTCACCTATCATATAACCAGATCCATGAATGGTTTATTAGGGAGGGAAGGCAATCGGGACTCGAGTTTCCCGCAATCCAATGCTCTTGGGGATCGTCCAAGTGAAATTCACTCCGTCCATCAGTTTAGCCCGCTCAAGTTAGACTGATATGCAAGAAAAAAAGGCAGATGTAAGAGTCAAGTGGGACACACCACAAGAAATAATAGTTATTGAATGCCAACCATTGAAGCCTTCTTATACGGGCGATCTTATGAACGGCCTCGTTGTCGTATGAACATCAGACCAGGAAAGGCTCGGGTGTCTCCATCCCGACCGTTTCGTGCAGCGCGGGATTGAGTTGTCCATCTGTCTCATTTTTTAAGACGGGCTGTGATTTGTGAATGGCCTATCAGGCTTTTGGGCCGGACTTGGGCTGAACTATCAGGCCTATGGATCTTAAGAAAAGTTGAGTGGATCTTCTTATGCTCATGGATTCATAGCTACAGAAAAGTTGAGTCCGATAAACCCAGTTGAGTGGATCATCCCCAGTGAAGCAGGATAAATCCACCCGCATATATTTAGTTCGTCGAGTGGAAAAGGAGCCGGTTATGATGTGATTAGAACTGATGAAGGTGTGGGCAACAATGTGGGTGGATGGAGTGTTTGGGGATGGCATGGTTGTCTTGCCGATGTTAAGTTATAGAAGTGTCTATTGTTGTCAGATGCCTTTAATCTGGCGCTGCTCGACTCAAAGTCCAGTGTGTTATTATTTTTGGTATCTGGGCCGCTCGACCAGTCGAGGGAATGGCTCGACCGGTCAAGGGAGTCCCTCGACCAATCGAGGTTATGCATATCTTGCGCGGACTGTATAAATTTGAGGCGGTTTTCGAACTTTTCTGGACTAGGTGCGCAAGTGGAGTTTCCTAAACTATAAATAGGGGTCTCTAGGGCTATTATAAAGTATTCTAAAGCTTTCTAAAAGTTTTTCAAGGGTTCCTAAGAAGGTTTTAGAGTTATCAAAGGGTGTAGCAAGGGTGAGATTTGAGGTTGTTCAAATCGGGTAAGTCATCTCTCTTGTAATTTCTGTTTCATAGTGGATTTTTGTCGCTTTGTACCGTAGTTTTTTCCTATAAGGGTTTTTCACGTTAAATCTTTGTGTTCTCTTGTGATTGCTTGACATTATTAGATTATTTTTGGTATCAGGGCCGCTCGACCAGTCGAGGGAATGGCTCGACCGGTCAAGGGGGTCCCTCGACCAGTCGAGGTTATGCATATCCTGCGCGGACTGCATAAATTTGAGGCGGTTTTCGGACTTTTCTGAACTAGGTGCGCAAGTGGAGTTTCCTAAACTATAAATAGGGGTCCCTAGGGCTATTCTAAAGTATTCTAAAGCTTTCTAAAAGTTTTTCAAGGGTTCCTAAGAAGGTTTTAGAGTTATCAAAGGGTGTAGCAAGGGTGAGATTTGAGGTTGTTCAAATCGGGTAAGTCCTCTCTCTTGTAATTTCTGTTTCATAGTGGATTTTTGTCGCTTTGTATCGTAGTTTTTTCTTGTAAGGGTTTTTCACGTTAAATCTTTGTGTTCTCTTGTGATTGCTTGACATTATTAGATTATTTTTGGTATCTGGGCCGCTCGATCAGTCGAGGGAATGGCTCGACCGTCAAGGGGGTCCCTCGACCAGTCGAGGTTATGCTATATATCCTGCGCAGACTGCATAAATTGAGGCGGTTTTTCGGACTTTCTGGACTAGGTGCGCAAGTGGAGTTTCCTAAACTATAAATAGGGGTCCTAGGGCTATTCTAAAGTATTTTAAAGCTTTCTAAAAGTTTTTCAAGGGTTCCTAAGAAGGTTTTAGGGTTATCAAAGGGTGTAGCAAGGGTGAGATTTGAGGTTGTTCGAATCGGGTAAGTCCTCTCTCTTGTAATTTCTGTTTCATAGTGGATTTTTGTCGCTTTGTGCCGTGGTTTTTTCCTGTAAGGGTTTTTCACGTTAAATCTTTGCGTTCTCTTGTGATTGCTTGGCATTATTATATTGTTATTCTAGATCCAGATCTGTGTGATTCCGCAGCACAAATCTCCAACAAGTAGTATCAGAGCAATCGTTGGGGCACGGATCTGAATCTGCAGGATTAGTAATAATGGGAAACGACAAGTTTGATATTGAGAAGTACTCAGACAAAAATAATTTTGAGTTATGGAAGGTTAAGATGATTAGCCTGTTAACCAAGCAAGGCGAGATTAAGGCTCTTGATGAACGAAAATCTACCATGAAAGATGATAAATAGAAAAACATTGATAGTAATGTTTTAGCCTCTATCCGTTTATGTCTCACGGATGAGGTTCTCTACAATGTTTCAAGGGAGAAAACTGCAGCTAGTTTGTGGACGAAGTTAAAGAACATCTATGAAAAGAAATCCCCTGAAAATCGCCTACACTTGAAGTTACAGTGTTATACATTCAAGATGGTAGAGGATGGAGATCTAGAAGCCCATATCAGCAACTTTAATAAATTTATGTGTAAATTACTATATATGGAGAAGTGGTCAAAGACGAAGAACAGGCATGTATATTGTTGAATTCTCTTCCTGCATCATATGAGTCTTTCAGGGACACAATGTGCACCACAAATAAAATCTGAGCATTGACACCGTTATCTCAGCCCTTCAAGGGAAGGCTATGAGAAAGTTAAACGGCAACATGGGGGCATCTTCCGATGCACTGATTACTACTGGCGGAGATTCTAAGCGAGGTAGAGGATCTTCAAGACCTAGATCCAAATCCAAGGGCAAGCGTAAAGGAAAATTAAAGTGTTGAAATTGTGGGTTGTCTGGACACATGAAAAAGGATTATAGAAATCCTAAAGCGAATAAAGAAAATTCAGCGACTTCTTCCAAGGAGACCGATATTGTCACATCTGATGAAGAAACAAGTGGTGGTGATGTTCTGTATCTGTGTCCGTGATCAGACATGTTCACGACAATCATGCAGATGAGTAAATCCTATACACAGGAGCGTCATATCACATGACTCCTCATCGGAGTTGGTTCACCAGTTACAAAGAATGCGATGGTAGACAGGTTTTTATGGGCAATGACAATGCCTGTAATGTTGTGGCTATTGGTACGATGAGCATCAAGATGTTTGATGGGATGGAGCGTACCTTGACTGAGGTCAAGCACGTTCCTAATATGAAGAAAAATCTGATTTCTCTCGGTGCACTTGAGGTATAGGGTGCAAGTTCACCGGTATTAATGGTGTCCTTAAAGTTTCAAAAGGGACACTCGTGGTTATGAGATCGCAAATGTACGAAAACCTTTATAGGTTGATTGGGAGCACCTCGGCAGGTGGAGCGGCAGCAGCTATTGTAGACTCCACGTCTCTACGTATGTGGCATACTCGTCTGGGTCACATGAGCGAGTGGGGCGTGAAGGTACTTTCTGATCGATGTTTGATTCCATTTTTTAAAAATTCTGGTTTAGATATATGTGAGCATTGTATATATGGTAAACAATCTAGATTGTCTTTTAAATCTGAAAACATGTTTGTAAGGGAGTGCTTGATTATGTGTACTCTGACGTATGGGGTCATTTCCAGAAGTTTTCATTGGGGGGTCGTCATAGTTTGTTTCATTCATTGACGACTACTCCAGGAAAGTTTGGGTTTACTTCATGAAACGTAAATCCGAAGTTTTCACCATATTCAAAAAATGGAAGGCAATGGTGGAAAAACAGTCAGGATGGAAAATAAAGGTTTTAAGGACTAACAATGGTGGAGAATTTACTTCCACTGAGTTTAATGATTATTACAAGGATGAAGGGATCATCAGGCACAACACAGTGTATCACACGCCCGAGCAAAACGGTATAGTTGAGAGAATTTATCGAACTCTCCTAGAGAGGGTCAGATGTATGTTAAGTAATGCTACATTGGGCGATAACCTATGGACTGAGGTCGTTAACAAGTTTGTTAATTGGTGAACCGGTCTCCTTCAACGACAATTGAATGTAAAATCCCAGAGAAAGTATGAAGTGGTTAGAAAATCGACTACTCAGATCAACGCATATTTGGTTGTGAGGCTTACTTTCATGTACCGTCAGTTGAGAGAGATAAGCTAGACCATAGAGCCAAAAAGTATATATTTGTTGGCTATGACATTTGCGTGAAAGGTTGCAGGTTATTCGACAAGGTCACACGCGAGGTCATCACTAGCCGTGATGTTAGATTCGATTAAAGCTCTCTATTTCGTAAGAATGATCAAAATGAGCAAGAGGAACCAAAAAGGGTGATCGTATACGTCCAGATTGATACAGATAATACTCAGGCTGAGACAGATGCGAAGACAGAGGTACAGGATCAGGTGGAGCAGCCACCTGTGAGAATGAATCCACCGTGTGATCGTAGGTTACCAGTAAGATACAAGGGCAACTTTAATATTGCATACACCCTCATTACAGATGAGAGGGACCCGTCTACTATTCAGGAGGTTCTTGATGAGCCTGATGCAGAAAAGTGGAAGGCGGCTATAGACGATGAGATGGACTCGTTGCACAAAAATCACACATAGGATCTGATGGAGCTTCCTGTGGGCCGAAAAGCGATCGAATGCAAGTGGTTATTCAAAAGGAAACAGGATAAATACAAACTTAGATTGGTAGCGAAGAGTTACGCTCAGAGAGAAGGAATCGACTTCACAGAGATATTTGCGTCGGTGGTTAAGCAGGTGTGTATCAGATTCGTGTTGGCACTGGTTGCCCAATACGTTCTCGAGCTGGAACAAATGGATGTCAAGACTGCATTCCTGTATGGAGAGTCGAAAGAACAGATTTATATGAAGCAACCGGAGGGCTACGAAGTTAAAGGGGCAGAGAAAAAAGTTTGTAGGTTAATGAGGTCGTTATACGGCCTGAAACAGTCGCTTAGGCAGTGGTATAAAAAATTTGATTCTTTCATGGTGAGTCAGATTTTACTCGGAGTGAATACAATCACTGCATCTATTACAAGACACTGAGTGATGGAAAATTCATCATCCTAGTACTGTATGATGATGATATGTTGATTACCTGTCATGATATGTCTGAAATCAATGTACTGAAGACTCAGTTATCAGGGACATTCGAGATGAAAGATCTGGAGGCTGCAAAGAGGGTTCTCGTATAGATATTCATAAAGACAGGAAGAAAAGTAGGCTTTGGTTATCACAGGCAGAATACCTTGAAAAGGTGTTGATCAAGTATGGGATGAACCAAACAAAGCCGGTGAGCGTTCCCCACGCGGCTCATTTCAAGTTTTCCTCATAACAATGTCATAAATCCAATGAGGAAAAGTAGGTTATGTCTCATATGCTTTATTCGAATGCAGTTGATAGTTTCATGTATGTCATGGTCTGTACGAGACCAGATATTTCACAGGCAGTCGGTGTTGTGAGTAAATACATGTCAAATCCCAGCAAACAATATTGGGAAGAAGTGAAATGGCTACTTCGATACATTCGAGGTACGAAAGACTACTTCTTAACTTTTGAGAAGACAGGGACAAAGTTGGTAGGGTATGTGAATTCCGACTACGCGGGTAGTGTGGATTCCAGAAAGTCTACTTCAGGATACTCGTTTGTACTAGCGGGTGGAGCAATCAGTTGGATGTCGAAGCTTCAGTCTGTGGTGGCTCTATCCACGACCGAAGTAGAATATATGGCAGTGACGGAAGTGTTTAAAGAAGGTGTTTGGCTCAAAGGCATGATAAATTAGTTGGGACTCCAGCAGGAGGCCGTGCTGGTTAACTATGATAGCGAGAGCGCTATCAATTTGGCTAAAAACTTTGTTTATCACTCACGTACTAAACACATTGGTATTCGTCACCACTTTATTCGACAGGTGCTTGAGGAAGGAGGCGTAACACTGGAGAAGATTCACACCAGTATGAATCCAGTAGACATGCTCACCAAGGTCATTCTTACAAAGAAGTTCAAGTTCTGTGCAACTTCTCTGGGCTTAACGATGGCGTAAAAGAATGACGGAGTGTGCACGAAAAGCGTTAATTGAAGCTATGATATGATGCAGAGATAAGAGAAGAGGAAAGCAAGATACACGGTTGAAGATTGAAGGCATGGTGGAGATGTTGTCAGATGCCTTAATCTGGCGCTGCTCGACCGGTCGAGAGCCTGGTTCGACCGATTGAGTAAGCCGCTCAACTAGTCGAGCACTGCTCGACTCAAAGTCCAGCGTGCTATTATTTTTGGTGTTCGGGCCGCTCGATCAGTCAAGGGGATGGCTCGACCGGTCGAGGGGGTCCCTTGACCAGTCGAGGTTACGTAGATCCTGCACAGACTGCATAAATTTGAAGTGGTTTTCGGACTTTTTCAGACTAAGTGCGTAAGTGGAGTTTCCTAAACTATAAATAAGGGTCCCTAGGGCTATTCTAAAGTATTCTAAGGCTTTCTAAAAGTTTTCCAAGGGTTCCTAAGAGGGTTTTAGGGTTATTAAAGGGTGTAGCAAGGGTGAGATTCGAGGTTGTTCGAATCTGGTAAGTCCTCTCTTGTAATTTCTATTTCATAGTGGATTTCTGTCGCTTTGTGTCGTGGTTTTTTCCTACAAGGGTTTTTCACGTTAAATCTTTGTGTTCTCTTGTGATTGCTTGACGTTATTAGATTGCTATTCTAGATCTATATTTGTGTGAGTCCGCAGCACAAATGCCCAACATCTAAAAGGTGTCCTTCAACTCTACAAAATTATAGTCGTTCCTCTTTTGAAATCCAACCAAAATAGCTTATTGTTCCTTAAGCTCGGCGGTCTTGAAAGGTGTTTTGTTGTTGTCTGACAGAGCTTCTCGATTAGTTTCGCGATGGCTACGATTTGAATTTCAAGCTAGTTAGCAAATCACTACATTGTAGTCATATGGGTTGGTACCCTTTTAATATCAAATGTTGTGTGCCTTAACATGTGAGGAAGAAAAAAAAAAAAAGAAGAAGAAGAAAGAAAACGTATATTGAGAATGGAAATGGAGAAGATTAGGAAGAAGAATTGTTATTATTTCTTTTTACCATAGAGATTACATTGCACTCTCTTATATATGCATCCTAATAAAGTTAAGGATAACTTACAATTAAATAACAATAATAATAGAGATAACTCTTAATTGAAAATGTTGATGCAAAAATCTGGTTCACCCTCGCCGAGCTCCGAACACTCGCTCCGAGCCCTGTAAGCCTGCATAAGAGAAGGACAAAGGAGACCCTGGCTAGAGTAGGGACCCTCCGATACCAAAGTTAGGCTAGGTATCTGGGTCTAAGTAGTGTAATTGGGACTTAGGGTGTGAGATATTGTGTACCTGTCATTGTGTATTTGATCGCTATTTATACCTTTCAATCGGAGCAGACGTGTCCGTCTTTCTCGGCACGATCTTATCCTTTAACCATGATCAATGCACGTGCTGATTTTAGACAGTTATGTGGTTATTCTAAGATCGTGCGTCGACTGTTACTGCTCGTGTGTTACTGGGGATGGTTCTTTAATCGTGGGTCACATCTCTGTGCCAGCTGACTTGTTGATTTTAAAGTCCATACCATTGCAGCTCGATTTGGCGCTGCATATCGGGGCTGAGTCCGAGCTTACTTCAAGCGGACTCGATTAAGTCAAGATTAGCATCACCTCATTGGACCCGCTACTCGGAGAGCACTACAAGTCAACTACAACTCGGGACATGCTATAGATTTTCCCATAACAAAAAAAATTATTAAAAACAAAAATTTGAATTTAAAAATATACTTTTCAAATATTAAAATTTTAAAAAGGCTTGCCATGTGGGATTTAAGACATTAAAATTGCATTAGATTGGACCAGGTTTAATATCCGGCGAGATAGCTCATTGGGTTGCATTAGATTGGACCGCGTTTCATATCCCGCGTGGTAGGCCGTTGGGTTTTGGGTCTGGGTCAAATGAGGGCATTTGCATGGCCAGGGCCACCTAATGGATGGATTAGATTTCACACATGTGACCACTTTGAAACTCGTGGTGTCCAAATGGGCTTTTTGACATGCATGTGGCCTAGTAAACCACAATCGGTTTACGAAACAATTCAAAATTTATATTTTAATATTAAATTTAGGTGACCTGATCTGATTATAACAGGGTCCAAGATGGTGGATCCAACATCGGATCCAACTGGTGCCCTTTTATTTTTGACAGGTCCAAATGATGGACCCATGCCCTAACTTAGCTGATTTCTAAATGGGTCCTGAAATTAGATCCGGACCCAAGCCCTGCCTGACTTCTAAATGGGTCCAAATGGTGCAGCCTAAATTCAATGTGGACGCTTTGCCTGAATGTCGTCCGGTTGTAACTCACACCCACCAACCGTTCTGAAATTCCCCAAACGGCTATCCAACAGGTGGGATTCTGCAATGGACCATTCCTTATTATGTGGGCTTTACCGCTCCATTTGAAAATTTTAAGCAAACCATATATCATAATCTAACCTCCCATCTTAAACCAGATCCACAGCACATCCACATATACAGCCACCAAAAAATTCCTTGAGAATGACATACGGGGAAATCCAGACATGGACGCGCTTGGTGCTCTTGGAGATGCTGGCTGGTATTGCATTCGAGCCATCTTGTGGGCCACTGACTACCACTTACCCAAAATTGTTGCTGCTTTCCCAACAGTCGATTTCAACCAACGTGCACTACAAGAAAACTGTCTTTTGCCTAAAGACTGAGAAAACCGCCAGTAAAACCTTTACCGGCTGTCAGAAAACTGCCGGCAAAAGCTCGGACGGTAAAGGCTTTGCCAGCTGTCTGTCTTTTACCGGCAGTTGTGCTAGCCACTGTAACATTTGCTGTGGTTAATACACTTTATTGGCGTTTTCTCAAAGCGCCAGGAAATGCCCGATAAGCGGCCAGTAAATGTCTACTGAAATGCCGGTATATGCCAGTGTATTTGAGGGCTAATGTTTATTTTTGATTGAAACCTATTATTATTATTATTTTTACATATTTATTTTATACCAGTAATTTGGATATCATGCATACATCACAGTGGGCCCCACACATAGGACTGTAGGTCTGATAATCAAGATTCGGATTGTGTGAATGTGGGGGCCAAGGTCTGATGATCCAAAGTGTTGAAATAATGGGCTTCACCAGGGATGGTGGATATCCAATATTCAAAGATCTGAACCATCTTCTGTTAAGGCTTAGAACACATGGAAGAAAAATACATTAGTGGTGAAAACTCAAGAGAGAGAGGCCAAATATCAAAGGGTGAGTCATCTACAGTGACCCCAACGTATCCCTGAAAACAGAACACTGTAAGATGCACTCTGAAATAGCATAATACCAAATGCATTTCATCAGTTCTGTGAGTGGGCCAATCTATATCTGAGCACTTGATAAGGCCCAAGAAATTAAAAGGCAAGCCTAGGCCCATATGGGACTACTACTGAGAAATGGCCTTATTCTATTCCACGGCCGTTCATGTGGCGTAATGCATGCCCATCAACCCACTTCATTTCATGGGTTAAATCACTTACAAGAACACGTTAAATAAAATTAAAAAATAACAACTTCGCCAAGGCCAGACCCCTTGTTAAATAAAAAATCCTTCAAACAATCGGAACACAGTATCTGTGCTCCATGCGTAGGTAGATGCTTGGAGTGGCCTGGTGTGGGATTGGGAGCCATGGCTAACCTTTGGGTCCAAAAGAAGGCCTGATTTCTCAATGGACAAGGCCTCACATAGAGCTTGCTTAGGCATGTTAATGTCAGTTTGCAGCCTTCTCTCTCATTGTCCTTTGGAGATAGGCTGTGGGCCTGAGGTCCCATTACTCATATGGCCATCCACACATGTTTGGAGCTTCTTAAGCTTTTTCTTCAAGTAGGTATTCCAGTAGTTCTTGATATCATTGTCTGTTCTTTGAGGGAGATAAGAAGCTAGGGCAGCGCATCTGAATTCAATCAAATTCACATAAATATAAGTATCCAAATTCTCAGAGACTACAAAAATCATTTCATCCATATCTATACAAAGGGAATTTATATTTACATGTCCATCTTTTTTTTCTTTATATATATATATATATATATATATATATATATATTATATATATATATATATCACTTCTCATGTTTGATTTGTAAAGAAAAATATAGATTTTATGAGATAATAATTAGGCTATTCCATTTCTAAATTTCTCAACCACAAAATTTAAAGTCACTCTCAATAATAAGATATATTGAAGATTTTCACTTGTAAATCATACACACCACTAAAAATGAAATCTCTTGGAATCCATTCATAGTAGTACCTTAGGAAATAATTATCAAATAAAGATTAGGAATTCCTATTCTGCGTTAAATGGATTCCTGGTTATCAAACAGTCATTTGGGCCCTTAGATGGGTATATAAAGATTGAAAAAGATATGGTGTTTTTACCTATTGCCCAAGAGAGCTTGAAGGTGGATATCTTCTCCTCCTCGAAGTTGCCACGTTTGATCCCAGGCCTAAGGTAGTTAGTCCACCTAAGCCTGCAACTCTTGCTACATCTAAGCGACCCTGGCAACACCAATCAAAAAGAGAAGATAGGTATAAAACACGACTACCAATTTTCTTGGATTAAATAATACAGGACAGAAATCTATAACTAAGACTATGAGGAAACCTTGAGTTTCCATTGGAATGTAGAAGATTGCTTGGCAAGACCTCTCTCACCATGCTTGACAAGAACTTTTACAGTCCTTTTCCAGTTTTTTCTTTCCCTGTGATCGAAACATGTCTTAAGATATCAATTTAAAACAAACACGAATACAATATCCTGAATCTTATCTTTACCTTTCTACATGTTGACATTGATTCATTGGAGTAAAATGGTGGATAACCCACAAGCATTTCATACATGATAACCCACAAGCATTTCATACATGATTTATGTCAAACAAACATTTTTTAATCCATAATGCAGTTCTTCAACAAGTACCTGAAGATGTGAAGCAGTTGCTGCAGCTCTGAGTCACCTAGAAATAAAGCTTGCCTTCTGAGCATTTCTGCTGCATAGAACAGATAATTGTATTAAGATCTAAATCATTGGAGAACATAAGCAAGAGAAATGGCTCAACTGAAACTGTAGATAGGTTCCCCAATTTGGCACATCCAAACACTACTAAATTAGCTTGTAGATGCTTAGTTTGGCTACGTTGCAGTTGGCTGCATTACTGAACTAGATTGTAATAGTACAATGGAGAGAAAACTATTAGCAAATATCTGAAAGTATCATCTCTGGTTGCCAAAACAAAACAAAAACAAAAACAAAACCAAAGCTAAAAACCCGGATTAAAATGGTGTTACCTGATACTGAGCTATAACCTTTTCCAGAGAATCTACATACATATGAACCTGAAGAAAGTAAGCAACAAGAAACATTCTACATAAATGCATTTGTACATAATTGCTCTTTAGTTTCATATGAAAAAGACTGACCTTTCTCAGGGAATCTGTCATCTCTGCCTTGCGTTGATGGAGAAAATAACCTTGAAATACATAATTTAGTTAATAGGAAAGATCAAATTGTAGGCCACCAATGATCGAATTGTAATTACATTCCCAGTATTTATGATGCAGAAACATCTGTAAACATCAAATTGTAGATGAAATGATGCAGCAACTAGAGATATGCATATGCAACTCGAGGAAGTCCACCGATCAGATAACTCTGATTGTTCAACAGAGTAGATTTCTGATCTGTTGAACATTCACATTGGGATCCACCAGACGAATGATCTGTATCATCATCATCAATGCAAAATATCCCCATCTGTACAGACTATTTGCCTCAAATGAAAATTCTGTTAATTCAGTCGAAGTTGGTATAAAAGCTCAATAATATAGACTGGACATTCAATCACTTGATTCCCATACAAACAACTAGTTGGGAAAAACCATAAAACCATTGAAATACCAAAAATCGTCATGTAGTGAATGGCATCAGTATACTCTATTTTCCCAAAATTCACCCAAACAATTCATAAAATTCTCTGTTTCCCTCTGAAAATTTGAATGTGGAATACCCGTAAAGCAGAAGCAAAAAATTTGAATATGGGCACACCATAGAACAATTTGAGAGTGGACAACTACTGCTGATTTGACTATGGGGCCCACCTGATTTTCCTTCCTTTCACAGGCTTTTCATACCTACATAAGAAACAGAAATTACACAAATTTTATGGAAGTAGTGGACAATACTCGCAGCAGAATCAACATGGTTCACTTCTAATAACAAACGATCGATTCCCCATGACGAAAATTCACAAAATTCATACATACCCATCAATGAAATCGAAAGAGCCTAGGGGTGACAACATGGCCCATGGCCCATTCACACTTGCAGTATACTGTGGATTCCATTCACTTTGAGATACTCTAAAATATACCGTGTGAGTTGCACACTCAAGCCTAAACAGAATAAAATAATAAGGATGTGGCGCTTCACCTAAACAGTCCAATTTGAAGCTCCTACATATCGTTTGTTTGTTTTGACCTGCATAGAAATTCTCAAATGGGCAACTGATTGTCAAACAATTCCATAATCAATCATAATTGACATTCATCATCTAGATAACTAATAACAAATTCAATATCAAATCCATTAAATTAATAACTTGCAACTTAACCTGTAAGCATACCAAATTCAATATCAAATCCATAAAATTAAGTGCCTTTATAGGTATAAGAATAAAATGAGATTAACAAACAAAAACAAAAAACACTGCGTCTCACTCTTAGACTCAACGGGCAGATTTGGTAGTTCCACGCTAAGATCCTTGGGTCAACGTGAAAGTGAGCTCCAAAAGAGCTACTGCTCAGAGAACATGGTTAGAGGTGTTACCTCTTCTACCAAACGGGTTGTTGTTCTAAAGAAATTTAAACTAAATTTGCAAGCCAGAACATGCAGACGGAATGTCAGCAGCCAACAAAAGATCCAAATGCAATCAAGATAAGGATAAGACCACAAAAGTAATCAAGAGTCTCAAATTGCAAACCTGTAAACTAGTTTGCGTAGCGTCTACTACTTTCTTGGCGAAGTCCTCACTTTCCAAACTCAACAAACCAACCTATACAAAAAGCAAGGGATGTAAACATACTTATAGATCCCAAAAATGAATCATATCTACATCTAAGGTGTACAACAAAATTAGAAAACAGGAAATTGAAGTCTGTTTTTCTTTCCTTTCCTTTTTCTGGTTCTTTTTGTGGGGAATGGAAAATATTATCAGTAGAAAATATAAAGAAGAGACAAAAGGAAAGGACCAGGTCTTGGTTAAATGTTGTTGGCATGTCAAACACAAGTCTAGAGGTTATTTAGGGTGTCAAGCTTGAGCTGATTCATGGAACTGTATGGCATCATTAGCGCATTGTTTTAAGGTACTTGGACAATAACAATTTATTAACCAAATCAATTGAAAACACTGGAAGCTTATTTTACTTGTTAATTTTTTATGGACTACTAGACTTTTCTTCTTAAAACTAAGAGAAAAGCCAACTATCCATTAAGACAGTGGATATCTGTTGTCAATTACAAGAGATGGCTTAGACACTGCATCTTTAGCAAGAGAATCAGCTATAAAATTTACAGATCTTGTAACAGTGTGAAAAAATGGCAGGCCAAGTCTCAGCCATAGTATTTATCAAATATTTATTTGCAAGCACTTAAAATGTGCTTCTTTATGCTGTCGAGACTAATCATGTTTGTCATCATGGAAATTAGAATTTTTAGGAAGAAGAGATTATAAGATTTCTAGGATTGGGGGCTTCTTTATTCTAACTAGGAAGTCAAATGATAGGAGTCATAAAAGGGTCATTAAAGGCTGATTCAGCAGATGACTTCTTCTTGGTGTATTCTGAAATTTTCAGAAACAATGGAATAGCTGGATCACATTTATCACATGGACATTTATCCACATATAGCCATGTGATAAATGTAACTGCAGGTAAAGGGCTATCAGAAATTTCAAGGAAGACCAAAAAGAAGAAGAAGAAGAAGAAGAAAAGAATTGGGACTCAAGGACTGTTCTACATGGCTGGGTTTGGGTCGGCCAAGCAGAAGCTCATACCCAGTCCAGTTATTAATCAGGCTCAAATTAAAACCAAACCTACACCCACGCTCATTCAGCTATAGCCATACTCAGGCTGAGCTTGGGTCCCTGTTGGGTCTACCTGGTCCATTGCCACCCCTATGTGGCCCGCATCTTTGCAATGCATACAGTGGGACACAACGGATTGATGCTCTGTACTTATCTGGAATGCTATTATATGTTTATAAATATCATACTTAATTGTATCACTCATCAGGCTAAATAAACACGGCAAAAAAATCCAAAACTGTGGAAAGATTCAAAACACTACTCCTTCCACATATTCCAATGTGGCTCATAGGAGATCCAGGCTGCTCATCAAGCATGCCCCACGTGTATGCACCATGGTCCAAAAATCAGGTTGCAGGCATCAAGTGGACCACTCATCTACGATGAATGTGGACCATTGATCAACTTGTTCATACCCTTTTTTTTTAGGCTCACCCAATGATTGGGATAATTTATTTACAAGGGAGTATATATGGTTGGATTGGCATGATGAATGGCCCAAA
This sequence comes from Magnolia officinalis, assembly GCA_021015155.1. Classification (NCBI taxonomy): domain Eukaryota; kingdom Viridiplantae; phylum Streptophyta; class Magnoliopsida; order Magnoliales; family Magnoliaceae; genus Magnolia; species Magnolia officinalis. Next base: position 3,304,026 of record JAJHSJ010000004.1, read on the forward strand.
TCTCTCTTACACATAGCCAGGACATTTCTCCTCTTCAATGAAAGAATTTACGAACTTAACAGAATTGACTTAGCCGCTTTGAATCTCAGGTTTACGGATGTTACCCAAGACGGACTTGGCGGAGCTGCTCGAGACAGCAGCTCCACCTTGACATCTTCAATGCTCCACAGACTGATCAAATACTATCTTAGCCTGATTACTAACCCATCACCACCCCTAATGTCTAATTCAAAAAGTGCTGCCAACCCTGAAAAGGGTTTCGACAATGCGAATCCCTAATTAGGGATTCGACAATGCATATTCTTAATCAAGTATTCTAAATTGCAGAAAGCAACAACAAGAAGGGAAAATCCTTACATCATACCTGAGAATCCGAGATTCATGAGTAGCGGAAGGCTGAACTGCAACAGAGGGCCGAGGAGAGAGAGAGAGAGAGAGAGAAGAGAGAGAGAGAGAGAGAGAGAGAGAGAGAGGCAAAGGAGAGTGCGTGAGAGGGAGAGGGCCGGAGATGGAGAAGGAGAGGCAGAGAGAGGGAGAGAGAGGGAGAGAGAGAGAGAGAGAGAGTCGGCGCCGTTTGAGAGAGGGTTAGGGCTATATATATATATATATATATATATAATATATATATATATATATATATATATATAACGGCCACCCCTTGATGGTGGCCGTTAAAACTGGCCGCCGGCAACGGGTAGCCCCATCGGTCAGCTAAGGCCCATTTTCTTGTAGTGGTGGGGTCATCCTATCATGTGGGTCCTCCCTCCGATGGGAGGACAACATGGTGGCAACTTTCCATTGTTCCTTCCTCTCCCATGAATCAATGGACCTCAATCTCTACGGCAATGCTAGATCCCTCCGCCTGCGGGACTTCATCATTCCTTATGAGGGGACGTCTGCTTTGTTCTCCCTCACATCTGGTGCAGATTTCTTAGAGCTCTACCTAGGGTGGACAAACAAGCTCGAGGAGGTTGGAGTGGCATTGCCACTTCCCCAAGAAGCTCTCATGGTTCAAGAATTCGCTAGGTTGGTGATGAGCATCAGAGATTCCAGGTGTGGCCCGGATCTTGAATGGCCTCAGATTAGTAGAAAGACCCAACTAGTGTTGGATGCTGTGAAAAAATCTATCGGGCTTGGATTCAAGCCAGTAGAGTTATGATTAGCAAAACATTCAGCAATCATGATTACTGAGGGAGTGTTATCTAATCTATAGCTCTATGATAAAATGATAGTAACAGTTAAAAGATTTCTGATGTGTTTGGATGAGCTAATAGTATTAGTAGCAATAGTCTAATATTGGGTTGGAATTCCTTGCTTCCATAACTGTTTAGCTTTGTTTAAGAAGTAAAAAAAAAAAAAAAATTCGAGTTTCATACAAATGCATTGATTTACTTTTATACCACTGGGTGTGTTTGACCAGTATCTCAATTTCAATGAAAACATCTTCACATCGGACCATTTACCCTGTTTCCTAAACAGAGGCTTTTTCCATTTTCCTGCAAAAGAGCGATCATCTTCCTCTCCACAATTTTTAAAATAGGTTTCACCTTTTAACTACTGCCCATCTCACATGTTATTAAAGACGTATAATGGTAATGGAAATTAAAACAAAAAACCTTTTTAAAAAAATCTACAAAATTTCCTAATATTTTCAGGTGTGAAATTTGCCTTTATAATTTACTTTTTGGAATCCACCAATCCAAACAGGGCCTTACCCCAAAACAAGATTCGGGGTGGGGTGAGAATCAACAAAATTATCATTGGTTGCATTCATAGGCAAACTCCAATTTGGGTAAATGCCCAAACGGTTCTCACATTCAAACTCAATCGCATTGGCTTCCAGGTACTCATGCTTGGGAGATGATAGCACATTTATCATCTTGATGTTGCAAGTGCTCGCATCAGACTTGCACATGTGAGCTTCGAATCACATGAACACGGATCACATCATTTCTCATACCATGCTGTTGTAGCTGTACTTCTATAGCAAAACATTGAAAACGGTTTCACCAGTAATCGGCACAGGAACACTTCCCATCTTTGAAGTGGTGGAACCGAACTCGGTCCCTGATGATGATCTCTCTCTCATAAATGCTTGAGATTATCTTCGTCACCGAATGGCAGTCGCTGCACACTCGAAGATTCTTCACAACCCGAATGGGTGATCCTTTGCACGTCCGAAGAAGCCCATATGCAATGGCCAGTCGCTCGCTATGGAGACCCAGCGCATGCTCCTTCTCCTCTTCATCAATGTCATGCAACACATCAGTAGTGGCTGCAACGTGTCCTGCCTCTCTCAACCTCCTGGCCATCCTATCCACCATCCTATATATCTCATCGCTTTCTGGGTGTGAGTCGTCTCCCATCACAAATTCATGGACTGTGAAATTCACCTCTATAGAGCTCCAAGCATGTCTTCTCTTCACCTTCCTATTCTTCATCAAAGTCCTAATCTTACTTACACTAGACCATCTCCCAAGCGAAGCATATATGTTAGAAACCAGCACGTAATTCTCGCCACTCTTAGGATCAAGCTCAAGCAGCTTCCTGCTTATGTAGGCTCCAAGCTTTGTGTGGCCATGGGCCTTGCAAGCACTAAGCAATGTTCGCCACAGCACCGCGTTTGGCTCGATCGGCATGCTTGAAATGAAGTCATGCGCTTCGTTGATGCAGCCCGCCCGGCAGAAGAGATCGACCATGCAACCGTAGTGCTCGATCTGGGGCTCGATCCTGTACTCGGACCGCATGCTGTCAAAGCATCGGCGGCCCTCGTCAATCAGTCCCGAGTGGCTGCATGCACACAACACGCTGGTAAATGTGACACAAGTGGGCCTTACGTTGGCACTTATCATGTCTGCAAACACTTGCAGAGCTTTCTCGCCATAACCATGTATGGCATACCCTCCAATCATGGTGGACCACACAAAAACATCCTTCTCATCCATCCGTTGAAAAACCCTTTGGGCCTTATCCAATAGCCCACATTTCGCGTACATGTCCACCAGAGCATTCCCCAAAACAACATCTATTTCCACGCCCTTCCTATCAATGTAAGAATGCGCCCATTTGCCCAAGTCCAAGGCCCCCAACTCCCCACAAACGCCCACAACGCTGGCTAGGGTGAACCCATCAATATCAACGTCTGAGATCTGCATTTCCCTAAAAAGAGCAAGCGCCTCATGTGGGCCACCATTCTGCGCGTACCCAGCAATCATGACGCTCCAGGAATTGGAATCTCTCTCAGCCATTACATCAAACACCTGCCTCGCAGAATCGATGCGCCCGCAGCTCACGTACAACCGAATCAGGCCGTTGATCATGGGCACTTCAGAATCGTGGCCCATCTTCGTGATCTGCCCATGGATCTGCCTCCCTTCTTCCAACCTCAACAAGCGGCAGCACGCTTTGAGCACAAACGCGAGCGTGTAGCTGTTGATTTGAGCCCCACTCGAGTGCATACGCTGGTAGAGAGAGAGGGAGTTAAGTGGAGCATCGGTGAGAGAGTGACCCCTGATCATGGTGTTCCACATGAAGGTGTTTGGTTGGTGGGCCCCGGAGAAGATGAGCTGGGCATGGGAAACGTGGCCGGTTAGGGTGATGGCCGTGGACTCGATGAGCTTGCTTGTGAGAAAAGCGTCATGGTCCAGACCAGTCCGGACCATGTGGGCCTGGATGGGCTTCAGTTCCCTGAGGGACCTGCATTTCTTGATAAGGGACACGAGCGCTTCGGGCTCGTGTATCAAGGGATTGAAATGAGTAGTCATTGTGGCTATCTTGCGGCGTTGGTCTTTTTGTTCAATCCCTTCACTTGGCGGTGCTTTCTTAAAAAGTTATACGAGCCGAGGACAAAGGTCATCGCACTTTTCCCTTATTCGTTTCTTCATCCTCACATATTAGGTGAAGGCACACAACACAGTCCAAACTCAGTACTAATGGAGCTGACCCATAGAGGACACCATTATCAGACACAAAAGATGAAGCAGCCGTTAGATGATCTTTGTAACACTTATCTTGACCATTGCATCGACTTTTTCTGACCGCCCGATCCCCATAAATTATCCAATCAGTGACTAGGATCAAATGATCTCGTGTATTTTAGGGAGGATCCCAATCCAGAATATTTCACAGCAGATAAATGGTCAGGATCTATTACGTGTGTGCCACGTGAGGCGAAAATTTAGAATTTATTACCGATCTGAGCTGCCCGAAACGCGTTGTGTCGGAGAGCGCCTCCTTCATCATCTGTGTCCTCGGGTGGTGCATCCACATCGTGCCATCCATGAACTGGACCCCACTCGACTGGCAAGCATCCAATATCAGGTCCAGATCCGCCACGTTCAGGGCCGTCGGCTTCTCCAGCAGCACGTGTTTCTTCCTCTCAGCTGCCGACACCGCCCACCGCACGTGCAGGCTGGTAGGGAGCGGCACGTACACGGCGTCGACGGACGGATCGTCGAGAACTGCGTCATAGCTACCGTAGATCTTGACGGAGTCCGGAAACCCGTTCTGCGCCGCAAATCGCCTGGCCTTGTCGATCGAACGGCTGTCGATGGCGGAGAGGGTGGAATCGGATTGCGTACTGAGTTACTCAGTATGCTCTTATGGTACTGAGTAAACTCAGTTGGGCCCACCGTGAAAATAAGTTGCTTATCCACACCGTCCATACGTTTTTTCAGCTCATTTAAGGGGTTGAGCCCAAAGTTGAAGCATATCCAAATCTCAAGTGGATCATACCACAGGAAACCGTGGGAATAATGATTTTCACCGTTGAAACATTCCTAGGCCCTAAAGTGATGTATATTTGTCATCCAAAGATCATAAAGACATGGATGAAGGCAAAAAACAAAAATAAGCTCGATATAAAAATTCTGTGACATTCAAGAATGATTCAACGGTATAAGTTCCATTCACACTGTTTCATGTGGTGTGGTGCATTTGAGCTCTGGATATTCTTCACTTTTGGACCCATGCCATAAAATTATCTAATAAAATAGATGGACGGAGTGGATAAAATACATAGATCATGGTGAACCCCACGTAGTTTACTCAGTACGCGTGGAGTTGGGAGCGAGAGTTATGGCTATTGCGACCTTTCTTGGGAAGCAGAATGGCTGGTGTACCTCACACCAGCTACATAGGTAGCTGCTGTATTGACGTCAGCAAGTTACGTGGATTAAGAGGTATGTGTTATATCCAAACCGTTCATCCATTTGGTGAGCTCATCATAAGGCTTAAGAAAAAAAATAAAACAGATCTAACTATCAAGTGGACCACACTAAAAAACCAGTGGGAGATTGAATGTCTACCATTGAAACCCTTTTTAGGTCACCCAAGTTTTGGATCAATATGAAATTTGTTTTTCCTCTTAACTCTTTTTGACCTTATTAACAGATTGGATGTAAAATAAACGTTATAGTGGGCCCTAAAAAAATTTTAACAGTGAAAATCATAATCTCTACTGCTATTTATAGTGTGGTCCAGATGATCTTTGGATATGAATCATTTTTGGATAATGCTCTCAAATGATCTCTAAAAATAGATGAACGGTGTAGATATAATAAATACATCACTATGGAGCCCATGTAACTTTGATCTCCTTTGAACCGTACGTACAACTCCGAGCTCGAGGAGCGTTAGTGCTCGTCTTCGCACGACATATACCTACAGCAGCTATATAGCTGCTGTGTGGTACACCAGCCAATCCGCTTCCCCTTTCTTGCTATCTCGGCGCATCCGATAATCCCGAAACGGATCGGATTTTCTGCCATTGTTTTATGAATAGTGGAAAATATCGGACGTTTTTTTCTCCGGAAATATCTGTGCCAGGGAGCGGATAGCAAGCAAGGGCGACTCTGGGTACGTTGCGCGACGGATAAGTCATGCTTTATTGCGACTGTACATTGCACGTAGCTGTAAAGATCGGTGAACATGGACCGTCCAATTTGTGGTAACATATCATGGATGTCTCGTGATACAAAAACCATTCTGAATGAATAATTCTGGCATCTCAGTAATTGACATTTCCAGAGCGAATCTGGACCGTGCCCACAAATAGACTGATAGGAGGAAAACAATGTGTGTGACATTTACCCATCCGTCCTAAGGTGTGGCAAGATGGATGGTCTAGATTCACCTATCGTATAACCAGATCCATGAATGGTTTATTAGGGAGGGAAGGCAATCATCCAAGTGAAATTCACTCCGTCCATAGCTCAAGTTAGAGTGATAGGCAGATGAAAGAGTCAAGTGGGCCACACCACAGGAAACAGTAGTAATTGAATGCCAACCATTGGAGCCTTGATATACGGGTGATCTTTTGGTATATGAACATCAGACCAGGAAAGGCTCGGGTGTCTGTCTCCATCCCGACCGTTTCGTCGTGCAGCGCGGGATTGAGTTGTCCATCTGTCTCATTTTTAAGATGGGCTGTGATTTGTGAATTGCCTAGCCTATCAGGCTTTTGGGCCAGACTTAGGCTGAACTATCAGGCCCATGGATATTAAGACCATCTACAATATCTCAGCAAAAGTCTGTCTCATCCCAGCCCATTAGGGAGTGTTTACACATGAAATTAGATGGTACTAAGTGCGATGAAACTTTAAATTCCTTGATTTGAAAAATCATCCATATTCGGTTCATCATAGGTTTGCATGGATATTATTAATGTGAGGGGTGATCCATGGCTCTAGTGAGCCCACTGTAATGTTTATATGAAATCCACCTGGACCAATATATGGGCTATGAGAAATATGCCCTGATGCTGCATGAAAGTAGGCGCCTGGTCTCGGGCCTGGGCAATGCACAATCATCACGGCCCTACGTTTTTCATTGTGGGCTGGGTTTGGATTCTCCTATCCAGTTTCGGGCCTGGGTCAGCCCCAATAAAATAGAGAGAGTGAGTTAGTCATGGGCCTTTGTTGGTTCAGGACAGGTCTAGATTTTTCAAGATCTCTATCAAGGCCCGACTAACTGGAGACTAAAAGCAGACCTATTCCCTCTGTTTTTAGATCTAGGTTCTAGAAAATGGTCTGACAGAAAAGCCTGTCTAATAACTGGGTCGTACTAGGACTGACCTGGACCTAGCCCATACGGGTTCCATTCCCACCCCTAGATTGAAATGATGTGTGTGTATGCGTGCAGTCTGCAAAATCTCCCATCTGAGTCTACCAGTATTAAGTACATTACTACTACAAATTTCCTTTTAGCTTTGCAAAATTGGCTTTGGCCGGCCCATCCATTATAGTTCCAAGCTATGCTCCATTTTAGCCTCAATGATAGGGTGGGCCTTGGCTGGATCAGTCCTGTAGCAGAACCGGTCCCCACCTGTCATAAACTCATTCTAGGTAGGTCTATCAATGGACAGGGCTCAGGCCTGGCAAAATCACAATTTTGAATAGGGATGGCCTATCAGGCCTGACCCCAACAGTTCAAAATACAAGGGAAGCCAACCCCAGGGCCCGCCCATTGACAGGCCTAATTCCGAGGAGTTGTTTGATACTCTAAATAGAGTGCTGGAGTATTGGCTGGGGCTTTTAAAGCAAGTGGTTGTTTCTCATACTGTACGGTTTATAAGCATACAAGCATGATTAAAAGACTGAGTAGAGGGTAAGTTGTCATTTTGGACCGTGTTGGGTAATACCAAATCTGATTTAACTCACAGTTCTATCCGAGTCTTAAAATCAGGAATGGGGCATAGCTTCAAAATCAGTTGGTTTGGACGATTGTAACCTTGGATTAATGGGCATGGTGGAATTGGGAGTGTTGATTGTTTGTTGATTTGACCATTCCTTATTGCTGTAGTGTTTCAAGAAATATAGTGCCTGTGAGCTTTAGTACACAAGCCTGCATAAGAAATTTCTTCTTTTTTTTTTTCCCACCGTAAGTGAAAATTCAACCCCAAACTAAAACAAGCCAAGAACCTACATAGGTTGTGTGCAAGTTATTCAAATTAAACTGTCCAAATTATCAGTCCTGGTTTAGATGTATATTGTAAATAAAAATTGCATTTATTTGATTATTGGATTGATAGAAAATGAAAAATATCCAACAGCTTTCAACGAACAAGCATCCACCAATCTCAGGTTAGGAATGCTCAAGCTATCTGATTTTGGCACCATGACCATGAGTTTGCAACAGCGGGTTCTATAGTTTAGTCATTTCAATTTGAGTTAATCTGTTACACATGCTTACATATCAGGCATCATGTGCTGCTGGAGTATCAAATAACTTAAATTAAAAACCTATACTTACTTAAAAGGTTATTTTCTGTGCTATTGTTCTCAGTCGGTCTGTGGTGACTTTAATAATTATATAAGGTGCATGACGTGTGCGCAAATGGTTGCAAACATATGCATGCAAAGTTTGAATGTGGGAAAAAGAAAACGCATTGAGTGCAAATGCTCAGGCATATGAGAAATATTGCTGTGCAACTTGCATGAGGAATTTTGTGTTGCTAGTGTTATTTTCCTAGATAAAGTGCCTTCTAAAGCTACAAGAGGTATGGCACATGTCTCGCACATGCCAGGCACATGTGGAGAGAGGAGGGTAGAGAGAAATCGATGAGAGATAAATTGAAAGGTATGGATTACATTAGAGAGAGAACTTGTAAATTGATTTTAATCGTGAAGGACCCATTTTCACTATTTCTTGTGTTATGACCCAAGTCTGCTAATGTTATTTTTGGGTTGACATGATAGCACGATGCATCAAAATAAAGGTAAAAGGTGGATGTTATGTGGTCATCATTGTGGGCCCTACAAATTATTTTTTTCACTTATGCATCTTAATAAATGACTTCATGTAGGCTACATACAAAGAGGAAGAGATATGAGTACACATGAAAGAATTAAAAATACAAAAACAATGCTTGAAGAAAAATAAAAAGCTTATAATATATCATTGGCCATGGTGTTTCATGGGTGAAATCTCAACTTTATGTTTGCTACTAGTCACATATATATTACTATTATAAAGGTAAAATTGGCCAAACACTATGACAAATAGAATATAATATGTTTGATGACTTTTTATGAGTAAGATCTGAGCTATACATTGGACACTAGTCACATTATAAGTTTTTAAAATACTTATAACCTTAATTAGAATATTTTCTTATGTCCTTTGAATATTCAAACTCAAGAACATGAAAGGAAATAAAAGTAATGTTATATGTGGAACTATCGAAATTCCATGTGTATTGATGTCATCCCAGCTGACTAATTGATTCACACTTTATGGATTGATGTCCTGAAAAAAGGGGAAAAAAAAATTGCAGGAACCAGATGTTTCTAACCGTTTGAAGTTATTGCCTACTGTAAATGATGGGTCTATACTTTTCTTGACCATCAAAAAGATAGGTGATAGATTGGGCGGTTTCAAACTTTCGAACAGACGCCAATTTTGATGGCTATGGCACGTCTAAGAACTGGGCCACAAATCGGACGTTCTAGATGGATCACCAAAGACTCACTTGGATGGAGAGATTCAATAAATAGTATGGGATGCAGACCAGATGGCAATCCACATTGCTCATTGAATGAATATTGTGTATTTAAAGTTTAACAGAAGCTATGGGACCATGATAATGATGTGTGGATCATGAATGATGATGTGGATTATGAGTGGTGATGATGATGATGGTGATGGTGGTGATGATGATGATGATGATGATGAGAGGGATGTGCTCTACCATGCTTCAAAAATCATTAGCGCTGCTTTCGTCCTTAAAAACTAGTAAGCAGTTGGTTGTTGCTTTTGGCGCTATGATAGAACCTTACATCCATAAGTATAAAAAGAAATATGAATAAACAAAAATAATTACAGAAAAAATTTAGGGATGCAAATGGGTTGGACCGATCCAACGTGTCATCTAGCTGAACCCAGTAACAAAAACGTCCAGATCTAGAAATCAGGCTCACTCGTCCTGATCTAGGTTCAAAATCTCTGTTTGGGTGATCCAAACAGGTTCCAAATATCAATTTAGAAAAATTTTGATACTCTGCCCTAGTCCCCTAAGCCTTGGCATGCATGGTTGGGCTGGGCCAAGGCTAACTTTCTAAGAAAAAGATTTAAATGATCAACGGTCTGAATAGTTCAATTAAAGATTTTTTATTTTTTATTTTTTTGGGATCTCCTCCATCTACAGTGAGTTCCATCGTATGAATTGTGGATTGTGGAAACATAACCAGGATTCAAAAAGCTCATAGATCGTGATGATCAGGCAGGCCACGCATGCACATAGAATGTGAATCATTGGCTGATTTCCTTTAAATTATTCATGTTGTCATTTTACCAGTTTAGCCCACGTGATCGTGATGATCACGTGGGACTAGTGTTTTTCTTCTTCTTCTTTGTACATCCATCGTGGGAAATGACATAACAATGGTTTACACCGAGAAAATCATGGCTATCGTTTTTATCTTAACTCTTTAACAATCACCCAAGCATGTGATTTAAACATGAGTGTTCAAAAATTCTCATTTTATTTGTAACGTCCAAGCACTTTAGAACTGAGCTTTATACAAGTGAGATTTATGCAACCAAGATCTTGTAAAGAAACCAGGTTTTTATGGAGGAGAAAGGATCTAATTGGCTAAATGAATGGATTTTAGCTAATAGAAAGTCCAAATAGGTAAAATGGATGCCAATGTCCAAATCCAACTAGGTGCATGAGAAGGTTTTTATATACTTAGCCAACTAAATCATTTCTTCTTACGGAGAAAGCTAGTTCTTAAAATGTTGCATCCAAATGAACTCAGATTTCCTGCAACTGGTGGTTGCAGGAATCTTCATGCGGCCTTGATGTGGCCTAATAAAGAAGCACCAAGTACGCCAATAAGATATGTATTTACTGTGAAAACGGTGAAAGCGTTACTTCACTTTAAAAAATCTTTGCTTTTCACTACTGACCCACATCTAGCTAACAGGTACATACGTCGTTTTTTCATGGGGGCGAGGTCTTGCAATCCGTTTCCCATCGAAACTAGCTATGATGGATACATGTAAATAATATTCGAATAGCTTTTTATTGTAGTCTTGCTTTAGCTTGGAATAATTTGAATAAACCAAACAACTGTTTTTTTTTTCCGGATTGGAAGCTTCTTTGAAATTCAATACAGAAGGTGAGGATTCACCACCTTGAACAAGCCCTTAATTATTCATGGAAATTCTACCTTGAGAAGGGATTTCACACCTTTCTCATTGATTACTTGAACTAATACAACTACGTGATAAAATACACAGCGTCTCCCTCTCTCTCTCTCTCTTTCTTTTTACCACAGCTAGGTACAACCCACCCAACAACTGCCTATGGGCTATGGCCTTGGGTTGCAGCTTCGTGGAACTTTCCAAGCATAGCTACTTTGGCTCGCCTTTCAACTGTTAGGTAGGTCTCTTTACCCCTTTTTGAATAATAAGAAGACCGGGTCTATGCACGTGAGGAGCACAGGGGTTCTTTTGGAGAAGTTTGTATTGGGCGTATGTGAATCCTCCACCATTGATTGGCCATGCCTGAGTGAATAGAGACCGTTGGTTATCTTGTCTTAAAATTGTCTATAGCTTTGGCCCGAGTTGAAAGTGGGGCCCTCAGGTTGAGTTGCCCGGATACGACACGTGTGCACATTGGCAATAAATGGCATTTCTCTTGTTAATGAATAAACTAAAAAGGAAAAAGAAAAGGACAGTCAAAAGTCCACATTCGATAGCAATGGCTCTGATCATCAAATGGTGAGGCCCACCACTGGAACGGTTACAGAGAACACCAAAAGGCGTACCCGTCTTAATGGTAATTACTCTCTCTCTCTCTCTCTCTCTCTCTCTCTCTCTATCTCTCTCTCTCTCTCTCTCTCTCTCTATCTCTCTCTCTCTCTCTCCTCTCTCTCTCTCTCTCTCTCTCTCTCTCTCTCTGACATTAAAACCGTAAAAGCTCTTTCTCTCTGTCTGACGTTAAAACCGTAAATGCTCCCATCCCAGTACGTTACTTAATCAACAATAAGCGTTTTCCATCCTTCTTCCTAAGCTCTCTCTCTCTCTGACGTTAAAACCGTAAAAGCTCCCATCCCAGTACTTAATCAGCAATACGCGTTTTCCATCCTTCTTCCTAAGCTATCTTTCTCTCTCTCTGACGTTAAAACCGTAAAAGCTCACATCCCAGTACTTTACTTAATCAGCAATAAGCCTTTTCCATCCTTCTTCATAAGCTCTCTCTCTCTCTCTCTGACGTTAAAACCGTAAAAGCTCCCATCCCAGTACTTTACTTAATCAGCAATAAGCGTTTTCCATCCTTCTTCCTCGCCTATTACACGCTCACGTCTCTCTCTCTCTCTCATAAAAATATTGATGGAAACTCTCCCTCGCTCGCTGTTTTCTCTGCAGGAATCTATGGATTCATTCATTACGATTGCATGCGCCACCTCAACGTGAAACACCATCCTTTCCGCGTCTCTCTCCCCTCGATCCACGTGGAACTCCCCATCAAAGTTATTTGATACTCTGGCATATCATTACGTTTGATAAGCAGGAACTCTGATTTTGTACCGTTGGCAGATGTTGACTCGAACTAAACCGACTATATCGCGGAACCCAACGTATATGAGTTACAATCCAAAAAATCGATTGGTTGAAGAATCCTATCCTCTGATTCGTGGGCACTTGTTTATTTTTAACCGTCCCATAAATGTCAGCAAATCCTATGGCCAGATTATCAAATAGGGGTAGATTTTGGTTCACAGGACCTATAAACTGAGACCCACAATTTAGGCAGCCACATATGTAATTTATAAATAAGTGCCCGCTTATCATCCATAAGATCTGCCAGAGTATCAAAGTTCTTTTGTATTTTGTTTTAAAATATATATTAAAAATTTGGTTTTCGAATTTTCGATTTTCATCCACATTTGAAAAGTTCTGGTGCTTTTGAGTTGTAGGTTTTGTCTCACATTGAATTTGACAAAGAAAACTATCTTGTATATAACATAGTCTTTTTACCTTGAGCTTGAGCCCCTTTCAGGGGGCATGTGAATTTGGACCTGCATGACGGGACGGAATGGGCTGGGCTAAGCTGGGCTGGGCGCGGATGCAGGTGCGGTGTGAGTGTACTTGTGTGGGTGTGTGTATGGGTACTGGCGGGACTTTATTTGTGATAGTGTACTCGCACTTGTGCCTTTTCATTTTAAAACAGAGAGGTGTGTCCGTTTCGGTTGGTCGCACCTGTTGGGTTTAAACCTAACGGACCTAACCCTTTGTAAATGGTGCTTATGCACCACTTCGGAGTCTATATAAAGACTTTCGATTTATGTTTGAATATACGAAAATCCTTCTCTTATAAAATGCTTTCTGATATTCGATTTTAAGTATTTTGATTGCTGAGTTCGTTGCTGAGTCAACTCAGCACTTTCGAGTTAAACTGCAAGTGGTTCGAGCCCGTGTACAGTGAGTGCACCGCTGGGATTGGGTCATAGTTGTTGTATCTTAGAGGTCGATTGCTCTAAAAACCTGTTGCACTTGGGACGCTGTCCAAGGGAAGCAAATTTGATTTCAAGCCGAGTGACTTAGTCACGCCTCGACTCAATTCAATAAGTCATCTTTCTCAAAAAAAAAAAAAATTTGTTCTCAATTTTTATAGTCTATTTAATTCAACCAAATATTCCAACAATCTTGAAATCGAATTGTTGAATTACATAAACTATGGCTACAGTAACAGTAAATGCCTCTATTGAGTTAGCTAGAATCGAACCATTCGCTGGACAATACTTTAAACGGTGGAAACAGAAACTGATGTTCGCATTGACCACCCTTAAAGTTTCATACATACTATCTGAATTATTTATTATAGATCTAGCAAATCAAACTGAAGTAGCAGATGAAAAAAATTGTAAAAACTATATTCTAAACTCTTTGTCCACCGAACTATATGACGTATATGCTTCTTATGAATCTGCTAAAGACATATGGACTACTTTGGCAAAGAAGTACATATTAGAAGATGCAGGTGATAAGAAACATAGAATTGCTAATTTCCTTCATTATGAAATGACAGATGATAAACCTATCACAAATCAGATTCATGATTTTCAAAATCTAGTTCATAAACTGTTTACAGAAGGAATTAAGTTGGATGATGTGTTTTTGTCAGGAGCACTAATAGAAAAGTTAACGCCCTTTTGAAAAGAATATAAGAATATAATGAAACATAAAAAGAACGGTATTTCTTTGAAAACTACTATCGTACACATACGAATAGAGGAAACCAATAGAATTAGGAGCCAAAATGAAAATGAAAATGAGATAGATTCAAAGACGAATCTTGTGAAATCAAGTTGGGTAAATAATAAGAAAAAAGGCAACTGTCATAACTATGGCAAACCTGAACGTTATGCAAATGAATGCAGGCTCAAAAGGAAGAATGCAAATAATCAATTTAAGAAAAAAAAAAAATTGATACAACTGTGGAAAGCCTGGGCATCACATTAAAACATGTAGGCTTAAGAAAAACAAAGATAAGTAATAAGCTAATCTTACAGAAACAGGCAATGATTCTGACATGGTAGTAGTTGTCGTGTCAGAAGTCTTTCTTATAAACAACTTGAAGTGGGTACTACACAATAATGTAACTAGGCATGCGTGCAATGATCATAGCATATTTACCTCCTACCAAGTATTAGGAGAAGATGAACAGGTGTTCATTGGTAATGCTAGAACATCTCCAGTTGTAGGGAAAGTGAAAGTGCTTCTGAAACTCACTTCTAAAAAGACTCTAATGTTGAATGATGTCCTGTATGTACCCGACATTAGAAGAAACGTGGTCTCTGTTTTGCTCCTCAATAAGGCTGGTGTCAAATTAGTATTTGATTCAGATAAGCTTGTAATGACTAAGAATAGAACTTTTGTTGGTAAGAGATACTACAGTGATGATTTATTCATTGTAAATGTATCCAATGATAATAATAAGAAGACATCTAGTTCTGTTTATATCGTTGAACTCTTTTTTCTATGGCATAGCAGATTAGGTCATGTGAATGTAGTAACTTTGAAGAAAATGAAAAGATTAGGTTTATAATCTAATATATCTAATAAAGAATTCGATAAATGTGAAACATGTGTAGAATCAAAATTTATTAAAAAACCTTTTAAACGGATAGAAAGATCAACTGTTAAATTAGAGTTGATACACGGTGACTTAGGTGATTTTAGAAATCACATGACTAGAGGTGGAAAAAGATGTTACATAACTTTTGTAGATGACTACTCTAGGTTAATTAGAGTTTATCTGTTAAGAAACAAAGATAAAGTTTTAAATGCTTTTTCTAAATACAAAATTGAAGTTGAAAATCAGTTAAATATAAAAATTAAAAGACTTAGAACAGATAGATGAGGTGAATATGAATCTTCTCAATTTAAAGAATTATGTGAAAATAGTGGAATAGTTCACGAAACTACAGCTCCTTATACACCAAAACAAAACGGAATAGCAGAACGTAAAAATAGAATTCAAAAGGAAATGATGAATGTCATGTTAAACGTTCAGGCTTACCCTCAAATATGTGGGGAGAAGCAATTATGTCTGCTTGTTATATCCTAAATATAATTTCTTTTAAATCTTCTAAACAAACACCTTATAAACTTTAGAAGAATCATGTTCCTAATTATAAATATATTAAAGTGTGAGGGTATCTTGCTAAAGTAGGATTGCTTGAAATTAAGAAAACAAAGTTAGGTCCTAAAATGACTGACTATGTTTTATAGGGTACACACAAAACAGTGCAGCCTACAGGTTTCTAGTTTTAAAAACTAAGGATAATATTATACATCCTAATACAATTATAGAATGTAGGGATGCAGAATTCTTTGAGAACATATTCCCTATGAAATCTAAATCTATAGGAATAGAGGAAGTCAATGAATCATATATTGCGTCTACTAGTAAAAATGCTTACGAGAAAGTAGTAGAAGAGATTCAACCAATAAAAAGTACCAAGGTTAGAAGAGAAACTAACCTAGGAGATGGTTTTTTCACATTCTTAGTAGAAGATGATCCTACAATGTATACAGAAGCAATTAACTTTCCAGATGCAACCTTTTGGAATGAAGCGATAAATGATGAGTTGGAATCTATAATATCTAATAACACTTGGGAACTTGTATATCTACCACCTGCAAACAAACCAATAGGCTGTAAATGGGTGTTTAGAAAGAAAGTAAAATCAGATGAAACTATTGATAAGTTTAAGGCCACGTTGGTAGCGAAAGGCTTTAAATAAAATGAATGAATAAATTACTTTGATATATATTCCCCTGTAACTAGAATTACAACTATCAAGGTCTGAATAACGATAGCCTCCATATATAAACTGGTGGTACGTCAAATGGACGTTAAGACGGCTTTCCTAAATGGAGAGTTAGAAGAAGAAATATATATGGAGCAACCTGAGGGTTATAAGATATCAGGTAAAGAAAATAAAGTATGTAGACTAATTAAATCACTATATGGTTTAAAATATGCTCTTAAACAATGACATAAAAAAAATTATGATGTTTTAAAATCAAATGATTATCATATAAATGATGTAGATAGATGTGTATATAGTAAAAGTTCTGAAAATGATTATGTTATTATATGTCTTTATGTTGATGACATGCTTATTTTTGGAACTAATATTAAATTAGTTAACGCAACTAAGAAATTCTTGTCATCTAAGTTTGACATGAAAGACTTAAGAGAAGCTAGTGTAATCATGGGTATTGAAGTAATAAGGAAATCTTGTGTTATTATATTATCATAATCTCATTACATTGAGAAGATATTGAGAAAGTTTAACCATTTTAACTATTTACATATCAATACTCCTTATGATTATATAGTATGACTATCATAAAGAATACAGAAAATAGTGTCTCAATTGGAGTATTTCAGAATAATTGGTAGCTTCATGTATCTAACAAACTGCACTAGACCAGATATAGTTTTTGCAGTAGGAAGGCTAAGTAGATATACACATTAACCTTGGAAAAGAGCATTGGAATGTCTTGTTTAGGATTTTGAGATATTTAAAGGGTAGTATGGCCTATGGTTTATATTATATTGGTTATCCCCATATATTGGAAGGATACAGTGATGCTAACTGGATCAGTGATTCTGATGAGACAAAATTCACTAGCGGATATGTCTTCACTTTGGGTGGAGGAGCAGTCTCTTGGAAGTCTACTAAGCAGACGTGTATCGCTCGATTGACTATGGAATTTGAGTTTATTGTCTTAGAAAAGGTTGAATAAGAAGTCGAGTGACTTAGAAATCTTTTAGCTGATATACCAGTGTAGCCAAAGCCTGTATCGGCCGTGTCTATTCATTGTGACTGTCCAGCAGCTATAGCAAAAGCAAAAAGTAAAATATATAATAGAAAGATCAGACATAATAGACTCAGACACAATATAGTGAAACACATGTTGCGTGATGGAGTCACATCTATTGACTTCGTGAGGTCAGAAAAGAATCTTTTAGATCCTCTAACTAAAGGACTATCTAAAAGGTTAGTCAATGATACATAGAAGGGAATGGGGCCGAGCTTAATATATGAGCTACCAGTATCAGCAACTTAACCTATACAAGTGGAGATCCCATGAGATAAGTTCAATGGGTAAACAACAAGACACGAGATAGACGATTGCTCTGAGTTATATGAGCCCCTTTTATGGTGTACAGTGTGAGCAGCAACGCAAAAGGATGAGTTTTTAGAACTCTTAATGAATCCATATCCATATATTTGGTGGTGTACATACAGTTGCTGCATACACTTTATGGAATTCACCTATATGGGTGTGGAGGTGGAGGCCGCTTCTTATGAGAATCTAGGCGAATTCTCTAGAGCACTCATAAAATCCAGGTAATGGTGTATGACCAAAATGCACCGAACTGTAGAATCACTTGCAGAGGAAGAGTTGTGGGAGTGGCATGTACTTGCGATATAAATTAAAAGGATTCAGGTTCAAGACTATGTTGTCACCTGATTCTTGTAGACCTATCTTGCTTACTCTAATGTCAGTTCAAGTCTATGGTGACACCGACACCATTGCACAACTATTGCGATTTAACCCGAAAGAGTTTTAATTTAAAACATGTGGGGGATTGTTGTATTTTGTTTTAAAATATATATTAAAATTTTGATTTTCAAATTTTCGGTTTCCTTCCACATTTGAAAAGTTTTGGTGCTTTTGAGTTATAGGTTTTGTCCCACATCGAATTTGACAAAGAAAACTATCTTATATATAAGATAGTCTTTTTGTCTTGGGCTTGAGCCCCTTTCACGGGGCATGTGAATTTGGTCCTTGGGGGGGAGGGGGGACCCTATGCCGATAGCTCCAATCTATGCCATTGACCACATGCGCGTGCATGTGCCGAGCCAAGCCGAGCCGAGCCGAGTCTGAGTCCGTATTCGTGTCCATGTGCGCGTGCGCTTGGGTGACGCGACGCGACGCGACGGGAAGGGCTGGGCTGGGCTGGGCGTAGGTGCGGTGTGAGTGTACTCACGTGGGTGTGTGTATGGGTACTCGCGGGACTTTATTTGCGAGAGTGTACTCGCACTTGCGCCTTTTCGTTTTAAACTAGAGAGGTGTGTCCGTTCCGGTTGGTCGCACCTGTTGGGTTTAAACCCAACGGACCTAGCCCTTTGTAAAGGTTGCTTATGCACCACTTTAGAGTCTATATAAAGATTTCTGATTTATGTTTGAATATACGAAAACCCTTCTCTTATAAAACACTCTCTAATATTCGGTTTTAAGCATTTTGATTGCTGAGTTCATCGCTGAGTCAACTCAGCACTTTCAGGTTAAACTACAAGTGATTCGAGCCCGGGTACAATGAGTGCACTGCTGGGACCGGGTCATAGTCGTTGTAACCTGGAGGTCTATTGCTCTGGAAACCTGCTGCACTTGGAACGTTGTACAAGGAGAGCAAATTCGATTTCAATCCGAGTGACTCGGTCACGCCTTGACTCAATTTAATAAGTCCTCTTTTTATTATTATTATTATTATTATTATTATTATTATTATTATTATTTTTTGGTTCTCGATTTTTAGTCTATTTAATTTAACCAAATATTCCAACAAGTTCTTCCCAGTTAGCCCTTCCTTAAGGTTAAAGGGGAGTTGATGTTCGATACGCTGACACTCACAGATTCTCTGCATTACATGCATTAACTCAAATGAAACTGATTAAACGATGCAAAAGCAATGCAGCCAAGTCACAAACCCAATTTATGATCGGTTGAACAATTATAACCTTTGATTAAATGTCCGCCAATATGATATTCCAGATAATTAAATAAACTTAATTGTTGTTTCAATGTATAGACTGATTACCATAATTTGGGCAGTCTAATTTGACTTCTTATATGCCCCATACGCATTTTCTAATTTGATATTGCAAGTAAGACCGCGAGAGCGGATTATGTGCGGTGCTTACATTGGCGCCCACCTTGATGTATGTATTTTATATCATTGCCATCCATCCTTTTTTCATATGAATAAATGTAATGAGCTCAAAAATATAACAAATCCAAATCTCATGTAGGCGAAACCATAGAAAACACAATTGTAATTAACTATTAAAAACTTCTTGTGGCCACAAAAGTTTTAGATCCAGCTGATTTTTATTTTTATTTTTCCTAATCCAAGTTTATGGGACCTTATAACAGGTTGGATATTGGTAAATAAAGATTATGAGTGCCAGTTTATGTTACCTTATCAACAAGTTGGATGGCAAATAAAATTTATGAAAATCTTACCATAGGCTTTAGGAAGTTTTAATGGTATGGCTTTTACTTTACACTGTTTCCAATATAGTCCACCTGACATTTGGATATAATTTAATTTTGATCTCTTACCTTAAAATGATAGGCAAAATAGATGAACGGCATGGAAATAGAATGTATACATTAAGTAGTCACCACAGTGTAAGGGCCACACCATGTTGGGTGAGGCGAGGGAGGCACCAATATCCCTTGCTACCATCTCTGCGAGGCTTATCGAGACATGTATGTGTTTTATCCAAGCCATCTATTTTCTTTTTCTTTTTTTTTTTTGTTCATTTTAAGGATGAGGAAAAATTGAAGTTTGCGTGGAGTTTAAGTGGACCATACACTGGGAAAATAGTAAAGATTAAATGCCCACCGTTAAAAACTTATCGAGCTACATAAAAGTTTTGGATCAAGCTTATATTTGTGATTTCGCTTCATCCCTTTCCATGTAGCCTTAGACCGCAAATAAACATAACGCTAGACTCTTGGAAGGTTTCAACGGTTGACACTATTACCCCCACGTTTCCTGTGATGTGGTCTGCTTTAAGCATTGGATATGCTTAAATTGTGGGCTCGTGCTCGAAAATAAACTTGAAAAAGCAGATGGACGGCATAGATAGAACACGTAAGTCAAGGGGTCCCACATAATCCGGTCAAGCGATACTGGTGGTGTTGGACGAGGATTTCCCGCGAAATCTGCAACCAGTCCGCTTCCCCAGCAGCCGGGCCACGTGGATGAGCGTGGGAGTGGGACCCACTTCTTTAAAGAGGTTAGCTCCACCGTAGATAGGCCACAGACATGGACCATAGTTTGTCTCCCTTTCCACAGAGTCTGTCCTGGGATCATAAATGCATGAACGTTATATGATTATCAATTTAGAGATCAAACGGCTAGGGTTTGTCTGTTGGCGCTCAATGGACTCGGATTCGATAGTAACACCTCTAGTAAAATGTCGGAAGAGGTGGGTTCTCTGTGGGCCCTACCATGATACACGTGTTTTATCTACACCGTTCATCTATTTTGCTGGCTTATTTTAGCCATGAGCTAAAAAATTAGTCAGATCCAAGTAGAGTTGGACAATAC
This sequence comes from Magnolia officinalis, assembly GCA_021015155.1. Lineage (NCBI taxonomy): Eukaryota > Viridiplantae > Streptophyta > Magnoliopsida > Magnoliales > Magnoliaceae > Magnolia > Magnolia officinalis. Next base: position 3,324,898 of record JAJHSJ010000004.1, read on the forward strand.
TTAGAGGAAATCGTGGTGATCGAACACCCACCATGAAAGGTGATCAAACATCTACCCTTACATCAAGGTTGGCCACGGCCAGGGAAACACACACTTATGATGGCTTCATCGAAAACTTTTACAGCCCCACGTAATTTTCAATGGTAAGATTTCAATCCCTATTGTGTGGTCCACTTTAGATTGGGATCTACTTCAATTTTGTCAAGCCTTCATAAAATGTTCTGGAAAAAGTGATGGACCGCTTGGATGTACAACACTACATCAAGGTGTGGGCCTCATGGTCAGGGCAACACTTACTCACGTGTTACACAGTTAACACAGAATCGGCAACCCACTATAAAAACCACACTCCGCCTCACATCTCCTCACCTCCATATCTCTCTCTCTCTCTCTCTCTCTCTCTCTCTCTCTCGGCTTAATCATTCGATGGAATTGGGTATGGGTTCGAAGGACACAAGCTGGTGGGTTTTTACACTCCCAGCCTTCATAGGCACCAAGAGCTTGTGCGATGGCTTTGTGCTGCTGTCTGTGATAATTACTTTTCTGTCCCTCGCCCTAATCACATGGGCTTTTGCCGTCGGGGGTATTGCTTGGAAAAACGGGAGGAACCAAAGGGGCCGTGTTTCCATACCCGGTCCCCGTGGTCTACCCATCATCGGTAGTCTCTTCGATCTCAGCCGTGGCTTGGCTCACCGCACCCTTGCATCCATGGCTACCAGCAGAGCGGCGACTCAGCTCATGGCTTTCAGCCTCGGCTCCACGCCTGTTGTCGTGGCATCCGATCCTCAAACCGCCAAAGAGATCCTCACGTCCCCTTATTTTGCTGACCGCCCTCTCAAGCAGTCGGCTAAGAAGCTCATGTTCAGCCGCGCCATCGGTTTCGCGCCGAACGGGACCTACTGGCGCCTCCTCCGGAGGATCGCATCCTCCCACCTATTCGCTCCCAGGCGCATTTCAGCCCACGAGACTGGCCGCCAACTAGACTGCGCTGTCATGCTTTCAGGCGTGGCGAACGAGCAGTCCGCGCGTGGGTTCGTGGGGCTGAGGAAGCACCTCCAGGCAGCGGCTTTAAACAATATCATGGGGAGCGTATTTGGGAAGAGGTACGACGCGTCGCACGATAGCAACGAGGCGCGGGAGCTGAAGGAAATGGTCAAGGAAGGATTCGAGCTTCTGGGGGCTTTCAACTGGTCTGATTTCCTGCCGTGGCTGAGCTACGTATACGACCCATATCGCATCAACGCGCGGTGCGCCGCCCTCGTGCCTCGTGTCAGGAAGCTGGTGAGGGGGATTATCGATGACCACAAGGCCAGGGGCTCTGATAGTAAGATGGCTGATAATGCAGATTTCGTCGATGTGTTACTCGGTCTCGAAGGAGAAGAAAAGCTGGAGGAGGATGATATGGTTGCTGTTTTATGGGTTCGTTTTCTACCATGACACTGCTTTCTTTTCAAAGATGGCATTGTCGTAATATCACTTACTTATTTGGGGTTCTTTGTTTTTTCTTTTGTACAGGAGATGATTTTCCGTGGTACTGACACTACGGCGCTCTTAACTGAATGGACGATGGCGGAGCTTGTTTTAAACCAAGACGTGCAAGCCAAACTGCAGGAGGAGCTCGACTCTGTCGTGGGAAATGCAAGGAGCGTAACGGACGCTGACGTGGCAAACCTTCCGTATCTCCAGGCTGTGGTAAAGGAAACGCTTCGGGTTCACCCGCCGGGTCCACTTCTCTCATGGGCCCGCCTTTCCACAGCCGACGTCCAGCTCAGCAACGGGATGCTCATTCCCGCTCAGACAACTGCCATGGTCAACATGTGGGCCATCACCCACGACGCGAGCGTGTGGGATGAGGCGAACAAGTTCAAGCCCGAGAGGTTCTTAGAGTCCTCCGGCGGTGCCAACGTTGACGTGAGGGGCAACGACCTAAGGCTGGCGCCATTTGGTGCCGGTCGCCGGGTCTGCCCGGGCAAGAACCTGGGCCTCGTGACTGTTAGCCTCTGGGTAGCCAAGCTTGCCCACCACTTCAAGTGGGGCCCAGCTGAGGGGAAGCCTGTTGACCTGAGCGAGGTGTTGAAATTGTCTTGTGAGATGAAGAATCCTCTCTTCGTCGTCGCTGATCCTAGGAATCTCGGTTCCGTTCCTTTCTAGGTGTTTAGGCCTGTCGTTTTCTGTGCTTTTGGAATGTGTCTTTGTTTTTTTTGTGTTTGAATCTGGTATACTTGTCCTGCCATTTCTTGACTTTGGCTTTTTCTTAGGTTGTTAGGGATGGTCGGTTGCGATGTAGTTGTTTGGGGGCAGGATTTCGGAACTATGTTTTTCCTTTTTTTTTTTTTTTTTTTAATATTAATATAGAAATGATGCCATGGAAATCTCTTGGCTAGTATTTTCGTTTGTTATTTTCTCAGTACGTGCATTTTTGTCAGGCTAAGTTTTATATGAATGACCATAAATGTTTTGGTTGTCATATTAAAGGGGAAGCCAAGGAACGTTTCAACAGTAGTTATTTCATTTCCCAATTTCTCTTCATTTTCTATTGCGGGTCCTGAACAAGGCCACAAAACGGATACGGACAGAGTGGATTTCTCACAAACGTCCCAGCAAACAGGAACTCGAAATTTTTTTTGCAGGAAATCCAAAAATCAGCTACGTCGGCAACTCAGGTAGGCTACACTCCCATATGGAACGGGTGGGAATGGTATGCTGTGTATCTTTGTCAAACCCATTAATCAGGTGAAACTTACGCGGATACTGGACTACACCACTGGAACTGTAGCGGCTACGGGAGCGATTTTACACCGTTTATGTTTTCAGACCATATGTTTGTGAGAAATCCAACCCGTCCATCAGGCAGGCTATCACTTTTTTGAAGGTGATCTCAAAAACAGGGCTGATTCAGCTCTCAGCCATTTTCAAAATATAAATAAATAAATAAATAAAAACGGCTAAATTATCATGGTGTGGCCCACATGAGTATGAGCGTTTCAATACTGGGATCTTTAAGTAATCCTTTAATCTTCATAGGGTTTTCAAGTAAGTCTTTCGTCTTCACGAGTCATTGCATAAGAATGGATTGAAGGGCTTACAAACACCATAGAAGAAGACTGAGTCATTGCAGAAGAATGGACGTCTCATCCTAGTTGTTCCCTATCTCATGGCATACACGGATCATCTTGAGTTCTGGGTTATTCCGTGGACAAGAGGCAGCATAGCTACGGAAGGATTGCGTGTCATGCAAGTTTGCCCACGTGACACGTGGTTAGTAGTAGGTACCAGCGAGGCTTGTTTATTATATCTGTCATATTTGCCCGCACGCGGATTAGCTATTGACATCGTGAGTAACAAATCCCTCTACTGAACTGGCGTCACCAGTTCACACCGTCCACCATGTATAGTTAATTCGAGTCCCCACGCGAACGGAAGCGGATTGACTGGTGGACCACAAACAACCACCGACCTGGTTAGTGTGTTGACGTCACCAAGTTTTATGGGTCCCATCATGAGGCATGTGTTATATCCAAACCGTCCGTCTATTCATCCAGCTTGTCACAAAGCTTGAGCCTAAAAAAAAGACAAATTTAAAGATTAAGTAGACTACACTGTAGAAAGTAGTGAAGATTGAATGCTTACCATTGAAACTATCTCAGGATAACAGTAATTTTGGATCATGATATTCGTTTTTCTCTTCATCCATGACTGTGTAACCTTACAAATAAATTGGATGGAAAATAAATATTTTAATAAGCCCTATGAATATTTTAATGGTGAGAATTATTTTGGTACGTTTAAGTTTTTGATATGACTCATTTTTGAGCTCCTGCTCTAAAATGATATGAATATAATAAATACATTATTGTGGGGCGCCTTATGTAATTTTGATCTCCCTTCGACTGTTCGTAGTAGTCTGGTGGTCTGCGGTACACCAGCCAATCAGCTTCTGGCTGTTGTCCGCCCATGTGCCTGTAACGATATGGATGTCTTTTTAAAATAAGACGCATGAGACAATCACATTGTGACGTCTGACTATGTCTTTGACGGTTTCCTGTTTCTGTTTCCCACCGCCAATACATGGTACAGATGATGCGTAGGATTGTCTAAAAGCAATATTTTTTAGATCAACCATGCCAGGGACTTTATATAAGTGGAGCTGATTTGCATATTATCAACCTACGTATCCTACGGAGAGATGGATCTACCATATTTCCTTTCTTACGTACGGCTCCACCGTATCATCTCCGTCCATCCATTTTTACAGCTCGTGCGGGCAGTAGCACACAACAGCGGCAGATCTAAATCTCAGGTGGACCACACCACTGGGAACTAGCAGTGATTAAACGGCCACCGTTAAAAACTTTTTGAGGCCACAAGTTTAAGATGAAGCTGGTATTTGTATTTTCTCTTTTATCTTAGTCTGTGTGACTTAATCAAAAGGTTGGATAATGGTAGAAATTTCACCCAAAAGGAGATTAAAATTATTCTACAACTTCCGTTGAGTTTCAATTCAAAATATTCATATGACTTGTCTCTAACCATATGGCCATGACATGTTTCGAAAAGCAGCCAATTGATTAAATCAACATATCAAAGTGCCCGCCAACCCATTTCCACCCAAAATTGTCAGGGCATCTAGAACATTTAAACATACATTATTTCAATAAAAACCAATTCCAGGCACCCTAAAAAGTCATAAAAACCCCAAGAGAATAGCTTGTGGAGGCCATTGCCATGACTAGAAAACGATTTGCAGAATAGAATGATAAATCATGGCCTGATTGGCTTGATCTTGGCTACTCGTCCGAAGGTACTTGTAAGTTACAAAGAGTTAGAAGGCACATTTATCTGACTCAAATGGTACCAAGAATCCATGAAAGACTAGCCGAAATGATTCCTAATACCACTCAGAGATGACCACTGAATTAGATTAGGCAGAATTGAAACAAGTGAACAACAAAGTCAAAGGTGAGCACCCTAGCTTCGAAAAACTTGAAAGACTAAAAGCATGAAGTTCGGGCACGTAAAAAGGCACTTCAAAATAATGGCCCTTGAAGGTTTGCTGGAATAAAATGTTTTACAATTGCAGCAAGTTTATTGAAAACCCGATGAAAAAATTGAACTGAAAAGCAAAGTGGTGGGCCAAAAAAAGACCCTTGAAGGGCCATTGTTTGACCTACTTAGCTAAGTTATGGTCCTTCAATGGCAATTATTTAACCTACATAGCTAAACAAGGCCTTTGGGAGGGTCTTTGTTTGACCAACTTGGCCTATTTAAATGCCACTATTGCTGCCCATTGAGGAGGCACGATGGAAACAGAGAGAGCTGCAAGTTGAGTGGGGAGAAGCTAATGCACGAAAGCGTCCTGGGCTGGCTAGAGTGCACCGATCGAGCTGAAGACGATGCACAATTGCCTGATCGAATCTCACACGCACCGGAGTTAGCTCAACTATCTTATTTGCTCCAAGAAAGGCACGACCACATCGTTGCTTTGTCCAACTAAAAGTAAGAATTTTTCAAAGTTAAAGAAGATACTGAAGTCAAAAGAATATACTTGGAATCAAAGATATTTGATCATCTCTTTCAATTACAAAAAAAAAAAATGATATCGGGTCTCCCATTTCCTTCTCACATTTTAAATTAACTTACATTCCGGGTCACATATCTTATACACATCAAAAGCGCACACTCGATTCTTTTATTTTTTATTTTATAATACTCTATTTTGTTCATTTTCCATACTTTATTTTGCATATATGGTATCTTAAACCGCGTGTTGTAATGTTAGGTACACTTTATTTTCTCTTTTTTATCTGCCTGGAGTCGTAAACTCCGCAAAAAATAGTTATATGCGATAATGTCAAAACTTCACTAAATCTCTTAAAAATCTATTGAATCCTATAAAGTACAGACAGCATGACAACTTCAGATCAATTGTACTTTTACCTCTCAATCAACTCTGCGTTTATGAGGCTGTTTGGTGTGGGTTATAGGCTAAATTGTTTTATATTGTTCGATTCTATCCATCAAAACTAACTTTGATACTTTTCCCTAGACCGTTGATTTATTTTTTGTTGCTGGTTATTGGAGGACACTGAACAAAGAGATGAATATATAAGATGGGGCCCCACTATCATTAGATATAGTTATTCCGGTCAAAGAACAATACGCCCCTTTACACATTCCGGGTGCAACAAATTACTGTCATGTTTTCCTCTGTTGTACGTTGATAATTCCACCCATATTTTATTGCGATTTTACTGTTGTGTACTGATGCTGCGGGGTATCTACTGGACAATGCTCTGTGGGCCCCACCATGATGTATATATTTTATCCACACCGTCTATCTATTTTTTCATATCATTTTAGGGCATGGATCTAAAACTGAGTCAGATTCAAATCTCCAGTCGACAACACGACAAGAAAACAGTGGTAACTGAACACCCAGCATTAAAAACGTCCTAGGCTCTACTCTATCGTTTATTTTCCATCAAACCTGTTGATTAGGTCACAAATACCTGATTGAAGGGAAAACACAAGTATTATCTTCATCCAAAACTTTTGTGGCTCCCAAGAAGTTCTTATTGGTGGGTATTCAATCACCATTGCTTTCTCTAGTGTGGTTAACTTTAGATTGGATCTGAATTATTTTTTAGCTATAAGCCCTAAAATGATGTGAAAAAAATGTATGGACAGAGTGAATAAAACACACATCATGGTGGAGCCTCTCCTCAGCTCCATTTTCCTTTGAAGTGCAACACATATGTGTATATATTTTTTCTATTAGCTTGGTAGTACACCCCCACTGTTAGTTGACACTTCAGTCTTAGCCACCCCATTAGGATCGATACCAAGAGCCCTTTTTTTTTTTTTTTTTTGGGTTAGCTTGTTAGTACACACCCATGCATGTCAGTACACACACTCCATGTTAACCACCCCCACTAGGGATCGATACCAAGACCTCAAGTGTCCAAACGAGGTATCTCCACTCAGTCTGCCAGTTGAGCTATGGATCTGGGTTGGAAACCAAGACCTCAAGTGCAACACATATTACATATATACAATTATCCTCAGTTATAAGTGACAGCTAGTAAATTGATCCTAACCATCTAATAAATGGGCCTTCTCAATGTGGAGTTTGCTGGCTTTTCCCATTTTATTATTCATTTCTTAGCTCCCAAGCTGTTTAAACATTGTGATTTTTCGACCTTGTCCGTTCAGGAAATAAATGAGCTTTTCCTCTCTTAACCAAGTGGTGACTGGTTTTTATTCATTCCTATGCTACCAAAACATTTGATTTTAAAAATAAAAAATAATAATAATAATAATTTAATGACCAGCCACTTACTCTTAGAAGACTGATCCATGTATGCCGCATCTTCAAAATGACATGGAGGCAGGGAAATTTCGTGGCTTGCCTCTACCAACACCGAATCTGCTCTCAACATAAAATGCTGTAGATGAACACTTCTGCCCAAGTGAAGCTTGCATGATGGGTCCTGTTGATGTCAAAATCTGGATCACCCTCCACTTGGCAAGGTGAACCTCCAAGGAACCCTGAACCTGCACATAGAGTGAGTAAAGGAGACTTTGGCTAAATTAGGGGACCCTTCGATGCCTAAGTCAGGTCAAGGGAATCTGGGTCTAAGTTGATAGTAGTGAGAGGGTGTGAGATATTGCGTACCTGTAGCAATGAGGTCTCATTGTATTTATACCTGGGCATCAGACGGTCTACGTCCGTTATTCTCAACACGATTTACTCAATCAACGAGATTATATGATCGTGAAGATACGGCCCGTAATCCAGAGATCGTATAACATATCATGTGTATCTGCGAGCGAGACGGTCGGTTGTGTCTCCTTAAGGTAGTTTCCTAGTTTGGCACGTAATATACCCGCATCTCGCTCTGGCCTCGGCCCGAGACATCACCTCTTTGGAGTAAGATGAGGACGAGGACGAATTCTCGGCTCGGATATCGTTCCCTCGGCTCGAAGTTTCTTCTTCAAATGAAAATGAGAATGAGGATGAACCCTCGGCTCGGATGTCGTTCTTCAAATGAAGATGAGGACGAGGACGAGCCCTCAGCTCGAATGTCATTCCTTTCGGTAGTGTTCATTATTTCGGTTGTTATTACGTCTGATCGGACTAAGACGATGCTGACTCTCAGAACTATAATGGGCTGAGGTTGTTATTGCGTCAGATCTCCCTATAACAGGTCCTTACTAAGGTGGTTGGCTACTCCGCATGTTACAGTTACAGTATTGTGCCAGAGGCCCACTAAGTTTACGTGGCATCTAACCCATTCACAATGGTCACCCACTGTAAATGATGGACGCATCATAAATCAGGTCCATCTAACCCTTACGTGGGGCAGAACACCATTTTAATTCCAAGCTTTTTGGATGATTGTCAATTATTTTTTATCTTATAACTCACCTCATGATTGTTGAAGCATCATATTATCAAGTACAGCTCACTTGATCCATCACGAAATTCATTCCGTCAATCAGTGAGAACCCTTATATTAACTGCAAATACAAAATATAAATCCCATACAATTCTAAGATAGGCCACACCAAAGGGAACAATGTAAAACAACGTGTAAAACCTAGTGGGTCGATTGATTGATGGATTAGGCTGATTTTTATATTTTACTTTCATCCTGTTGAGACACACCTGATGATCCGGTTTGATGAAATTTACATATCATGGTGGCCCTAAACCGAAACCTACGGCTGGCATCCCATGCTTACTGTTCTATGTTCTATGAACTGCCTCAGTTGTTCATGAGGATTTATTTTGGCCCTGGACCTGCCATGGACGAGGGCACCTGATAGACGGAGTGTATGCCCCGCGGACTACATTATGGGTCTTAGTAGCTTTATTGATATACTAGCTGCGTAAAATAGTAAATTGTACGGAAAATTATCATCTGAACCGTCAAACGACTCTCTTCGGGTCCCGATTTGAATCTCAGACACTCCACATTCCACAATAACAGCCAAAAACGGCAATTATAATTATTTTGCATTCAAGAGTATAGGGAGCAATCTACGTGGAAACGGATTGGCTGGTGTACCACACACCACCGACTTGGCTGGTGTGTCGATGTCACCGAGTTGTCTGGTACCACCAGGAGGCATGTGTTATATCCATGTCGTCGGTACATGAAGCTTGTTATAAGGCTTTGATACCAAAAAATAAGACATATCCAGAGATGCACACTACAAAGACGAACGGGAGGATGAACGTTTGCCATTGAAACCCTCTCGGGGGTTACAAAAGATTTGGATCAATATGATATTTGTTTTTTTTTATCCTTCAGGTCAGTGTTACTTCAGATGGAAAATGAAGGTTATAATGGGCTCTTGGAATATTTTAATGGTGAGAATCATTGCCTCATTGCTATTTGTAATGTGGTACACATAAGTTTTAAATATGATTCATTTTTGAGCTCCTGCTCTAAAATGATATCTACAATTAGATGAACAGTATAGATATAATAAATAAATCATTGTGGGGCCTCATAACTTTGATATCCTTCTAAAACGGGGAGCTCAAGGAGCGTTGTCAGTACTCGTTTTCCCACGACATTCACGGAAGCGGATTGGCTGGTGTACCCCACACCAGCTATATAGCTGCTGTAGGCACGTGTCGTGCGTAGACGAGCACGGATGCTCCTCGAGGTCTGAGTTGTACGAACGGTTCAGATGAGATCAAAGTTCCATGAGGCTTAGAGTGATGTATTTATTATATTTACATTGTTTATCTATTTTTAAGAATGGTTTTAGAGCATTATGGAACCGTATCCATCGATTATCTGGTGCACACCACAAATAGCAGCGGATATAATGACTTTCACTGCTAAATGATTCGCAGGGCCCATCATAACGGTTATTTCCATTCTAATCTTTTCATAAGGTCACAAATATCTGAGTTAAGAGAAAAAGTAAATTTCATATTCATCCATGACCCCAAAAAGGTTTTCAATGATAGACGTTCAATTCCCTACACCTTTTTGCAGTGTGGTCAACTTGATACTTAGATCTGTCTTATTTTCTGTCTCAAGCCTTAAGACGAGCTCCCCAAATGGATGGACGGTTTGGATATAACACATACCTCATATCTCATTTTAGGACCACAGAATTTACACACGTCAATACAGCAAATATATGGCTGGGGTGAGATACACCAGTCATATCCGCTTCCGACATTCAAATACCAGCCAGTATTTATGTACAATGTAGAGGTTTGGCAGCCCTAAAAGCTATTGGCTAACCCATCAGCGTGACTGGACGTAGAGGCTAGGACTACCTAAAGGTCAGCCAGACGTTTGAAGATGGTAATCTGAGCAGTAGACCCTATGTTTCTCATGGTGCTGATTTGCTAAACAGGTAGCGTGTTGGTGGAAATAATGACACTGCACCACCAGTTATGGTACAGTTGCCTATACTTGATCATTTCTCGATTAGACCTTGGTTTCACGCGGCTCGTATTTCGTTATCAGCGTCCTTTTTGTGTCCACCAACCAGACAGTTAACGTCGCTTGATCACGCGTGGGCTTTTCGGGCCTTGCTCCATTAATAATGGCTATTGGTTTAGACAATGAGAATTGATGTGTCACGTGAGTGTCACGTGACACTACCCGTTTCAAAGCTACGATAACGGCAACCCTCGATACACGAGGACTCTGCCGATGATCTTGACGTTGCTGATGGGTCGATGTGTATAGTACTGCCTGTGATTTTGAAGGTGGGGATTATCGAGACTAATACATTGCTTTGTCAACCGGAACATAATGATACTGTGCACTCTAGACCATGATACCCTGAGGCCACTCTTTCAAGGAAAGAATCTCTTCCCAGACTAGTCAAGAGATCGCGATCTCTAGCCCGTGTTTACTGAGCCTACGCTAGAATTGTACGGTTTTGATTTCACGAGCCGATTCTGTTTCGCTTTCGCTCCTGCTCTCATGTTACAACGTACGATACGAATCTCTCTCTCAGGCCTGAACTTCGAGCCGTAGAGAAAGAACATAATCTCTGGAGCCATGGATACGCTGGTGGCGTGTAATGCTCCATACCATACACGTGGCGTGCTATTAGAATCAATGTAGACCGTTGGAATCTTGTACTACTCAAATAACACTTATGATGATCGACTTACACGGGAGATGGTCATTTTAGGGCCTGTTTGGCCGGGTAGATTGGAAGGGATTGGAAGATGGATCCTGGGATTGTCGCTCGTACCACACAGTTACGGGATCCCAAGGATCTTAAGACAATCGACTGACATGACCATCATTACCTAACATGTTTGGCTCGAGGGATTAAAAGTTTTAATCCCGAGATTGGCCGGGCGTGCCAAAGAGACTGGATATAGTAATCCCGAGATAAAGCGATATCATAGATCTTGCACCAATTTACATATACAGCAATCATTACCTTGAAATCCATGAAATCCACTCTAACACCATCCAATCTGCCCATCCAACTGCGGCCAAACAGCCCTTAGGTAAAGCTAGACGAATGATCTCTCTAAATTGTAAAGTGGGGCCCATCATTTAGACGGTTTGGATCGGGTTGTTTGTTTGGCATCTATCCAGTGGATCTTTGCACGATCTTATGAATAGGTTGGATGTCAAATAAACATTACTGTGGGCCTTAGAAAGGTTTCAACGGTGGAAATCATTATCCTCACAATTTCCTGTGGTATGATCCACTTGATCTTTGGATATGCCTTAAGTTTAGTCTCAACCCCTTATATTAGATGTAAAAGTGGATGGACGGTTCAGATAAATTACATGGACTAACTTAGTTTACTCAGTACGATAAAAGCGTACTGAGTAACTCAGTACGATAAGACTGAGGAGCGCTATTTTGGATGGACGGAGGGGATTAAATATCTGATTTATGTATTTAATCCCCTCGGTCCATCCATTTTAACTAATAATTATAGTGCTTGAGATAAAAAATGAATTATATCCAAAGTTTGAATTGACCACACTATAAGAAACGGTGCGATTTGAGAGTCTAGTGTTGAAAACTTTTTCTAGGAAGCAGAAACTTTTATCAAGCTTATATTTATTTTTTTATGAACAGGTTAGATGGCAAGTAAACATCAATTTGGGGTTAAAATGGTTTCAACGGTAAAAATCATTATTACCACTATTTCCTCTGGTATAATACACTTAAGGTTTGGATATTCTTAAATTTTGGGTTCAACCAGTTAAATGAGCTGAAGAAAAGTATGGACGGCGTGGATAAAACAAATACATTCACGGTGAGCTCAACTAAGTTTACTCAGTACTATAACAGCTTACCGAGTAACTCAGTACGCAATCCGATTTCCACTGTTTTGCGTTTCCGACGGACCCGGTTTGGCTACTGACGCTGCCAGTCGCCAGTGGATACTGGTCGCTGATCTTTGGGCGGCGCCATGATGTGTGTTTCATCAACGCCGTTCATCCACTTTTTCATATCATTTTATTTCATACTTAAAAAAACGAGGTATATCCAAATCTAAATTAGAGCACATCACATGAAATAGTTTTGATTGAACGTCCACCGTTAAAAACTTCTCAGTGTCTATTAAAGTTTTGGATGAATCTGATATTTGTTTTTTCGCTTCGTCAAGGTCTTTATGAACTAATCAACGGATTGAATGTCAAATAAACATTACAGTGGGACCTAAGGTATTTTTAATGGTGGAAATTCAATTAGTGCTGTTTTCCTGTGGTGTGGTCCATCTAACTCGTTTTTGGGATCAGTCGCTAAAATAATCTGGAAAAATGCATGCACGGCGTGGATAGAACAAATACGTCATGGTTGGTCCCACGGAGCACTGACCAATAGCCACGTGGCTACTGGCTGTGTCACTGGCCAAACCGCCTCCCGAAATAAATAGACGCGGATTGCGTCCCACTCCCGCCCGGACGGGCAGGGCTCTTTGGGGCCCACCGTGATGTAAGTGTTTTACCCACACCGTTAATCGTTTTTATATAATAAATTTAAGGTTGGTTACCAAAATTTAACTAGTTTCGGGCCTTAAGAGGACCACAAAGTGGGGATTGAACGTTCACCATTAAAAACTTCTTGGGAGCTGGAGAAGTGTCGGATCAAGCTGAAATTTGTGTTTTCACTTCATCCAAGTCTGCATGACCTTATTAATAGGTTCGGTGGTAAAAAAACACCACAGTGGCCCTTAGAAAGGTTTCAACGGTGGGTGTCATTATCACTGCAGCTTCCTTTGATGTGGTCCACTGGAACTCTCTATCTACTTCATTTTTTGTAAAATACCTTTAAATGATCTGCGAAAAGCAATGAATGGTGTAGATAAAATACTTACATCACGTTGTGCCCCACAGAGCCCTACCTGGACGGATTACCGTCCGGGTGGGGGTAAGATGCCGCGTCCAAAATAAATAACCTAGAGATGGTATTGGTAGGTGCTACGAAATCGGATTGCGTACTGAGTAAACTCAGTTGGGCCCACCTTGAATAGATGTTGTCTATCCACGTCGTCCATCCGTTTTTCCATATAATTTAAGGGGTTGAGCCTAAAATTGAAGCATATCCAAAGATCAAGTGGGTCATACCGATGGAAACTGTGGGAAGAATGATTTCCACCATTGAAACCTTTTTAGGCCCTGCAGTGATGTTTATTAGTCATGACCTGTTCATAAGATCTAGAGTTGGGCATCAGACCGAGTCGAATCGGATTGGGCCCAACTCGACCAGGTCCGAGTTCTGCATGGCCTGACCCGAACTCGGTCAGATTCGGGACCGTGTCCTGGTCCTCTGACCCAATCCGATCCTAAACCTTGCTGACCTGGACCGATCCGAGTCCGACTCGGTCAGGAAAGGCACAGGTTCAGATCGGTTTTTTTCCTGTGTTGGCTCTATGTTTACTGGACTTAAACAATTGAAGAAGAAAAAAAAAAAAAACAAATGCAGCTTAAGCGCAAAGGGAAAGTCCGTCACTCTCAACCCTATAAGAGACAACAAACCAAAGAGACAAAGTTAACTTTCACAGTGTTGAGCATAACCCAATTCTTGAAGGAAAGTTGAATGTCGGAACACAACATAGAAACAGCGGACAACCATCAGATAAAGAAATCAGACCTCCATCATCATGTGGGCCAAACCAAAGAAAACAATCCACATCCACTCAATACGCAAGGCTGTAACGTGGTGGCCCACATGATGGATTGGATGGGTTTAATGCCGTGCCATGACAAATCACAGTAGGAACCACAAAAGAAACAGTTGTAGAACGTCGTAAACAAACTGACCTCACAAAAGGGGGAAAAAAAACCCTAAAAATCAATCGAAATCAAATAAAACTCATTGATCAAGATTAAGAGTGAGAAATATACCTCTTTTAGCTTTAAATCAGACAAAAAAAAATCCAAATCTCGAAATCCTAGGCCGTGCAGATGTGAAATGAGAGAATCTCAAACTTCTACTTTGATTGGGCTCCGCCCATGAAAACCTAGTTTTTGGATATTCTCATATGGCTGATTACTCCCCACCAATTTTGTCTTTAACGATGTCTGAACTGAAAGATCGGATTTGGGGACAGGGTAGGGCAAAAACAGGCCGGGTATTCGAGATCTTCAGGTGCGGGTACGCCGGGTAGGGTAGAGAAGGAAGATGAATAGGATTTGAGGATTAGGGTCAGCGCGCGACGGCGAGAGGATCTGTTTGGGTAGGGTAAAAAAACAGTTCGAGTAAAATTGTAAAAGTAAAAAATATAAAAAAAAAAACCTAAAACTTATATATATATATATATATATATAATATATATAATATATATATATATATATAATATATATATATATATATATAGGAAAAATTCTCACCTGCGAACCAGTTCGTACGTAGTACGTACGAACTTTTTAAGACCCATCGTACGTGATGAATCTGCAAATCTGAACGGTCCACATGAAGCAGAACCTCATGAAACCCCATAGTATGAATTTTTACTTTGATCTGAAACTTTGGTGGACCGTGAAAAATGTAAACAGTTTCTTTTCTTGATTTGAATTTCTCTTTGCTATGGACGGTATGGATAAAAGTTTTAGATAAAAGTAAAACTTGGTCCTGGGGGGTTTCACTAGGTGCTGCTTCACATGAACGGTTCAGATTTTGGATCCACATCGTATGATGGGTTCTCAAAAGTTCGTATATGTACGTACGAACTGGTTCGCAGGTGAGCGCTTCTCTCTCTCTCTCTCTCTCTCTCTCTCTCTCTCTATATATATATTATATATATATATATATATATATAATATATATAATAATAAGCTATCCGGTCCGAGTCAGATCGATTCAGATCAGGTTCCGGATTAGTCGGTTCGGAATAGGGCCTATCCGTATCCGACCTGAAAAAGAATCGAATCTGGATGCTGCTACCCGATCCTGACAGATCTTGACCGTCGGTTCTATTCGAATCGGGTCGGATCGGGTCGGATCCACCGAATCAGGTACGAAATGCCCACCTCTAATAAGATCATACAGACATGGATGAAGGGAAAACACAAATATAAGCTTGATCCAAAACTTCTGTGGCCCCTAAGAATTTTTCAACAGCATATATTTAATTCAATTATATTCTTTTAGTTTGGTCCATTTGAACATTATATATGCCACATTTTTGGGCTATAGCCATAAAATTATCTGGAAAAATGGATGGACGGAGAGGTTAGAATAGATAAATCATGGTGGACCTCACTTAGTTTACTCACTGCGCAATCCGCTTCCAGGTGCTACTGGGGTCGACCGTGATGCATGTATTTTATTCACTCCGTATATATATTTTAACGGATAATATTAAGGCTTGCCACCAAAAATACAGTATATCCAAACCTCAAGTAGAGTACACCACACAAAACAGTGCAAATTCAATGTATACCATTGAAAAATAATTGGGGCCACAAAAGTTATGTATCAAGCTAATATTTGTATTTTTCCCTTCATCGATATTTATGTGACCTTATCAATAGGTTAGATGACAAATAAACATCATTGTGGGCCCTAGAAAAGTTTCAACGGTGGAAATAATTATTTTCATTGTTTCCTATGGTATGGTCCACTTGAGCTTTTAATATGCTTCAATTTTGGGCTTAACCCTTGAAATGAGATGAAAAAACTGATGAACTGCGTGGATAAACTACATATATTTATGATGGGCCCAATAGAGTTTACTGAGTGCGAGAAAAGCATAATGAGTAACTCAGTAGCAAACCAATTTCGTGGGAACGATCGAGTGCAATAGAAGCGGATTGGTTGGTGTAGCACACACCACCAACTTGGCTGGTGTGTTGACGTCACCATTTTCTGTGGGTCTTATCATGACGTATGATTTATATCCAAACCATCAGTCCAATTGGCGAGTTCTTAGTAAGGCTTGAGCCTAAAAATAAGACAGATTCCAAAATGAAGTGGACCACACAATGGGTATTGAACGTCTACTATTGTAACCCTTTTAGGGTCATCGAAATTTTGTATCAATATAATATTTGTTTTGCTCTTCATGTTCAACGAGGTACGTGTGTCATTATGAACATGTTGGATAAAAAATAAACGCTATAATCGACCTTAGTATTGTTTTAACCGTGAGAATCATTATACCTATTGTTATTTTTGGTGTGGTCATCTTGAGCTTTGAATATGAATTATTTTTAGTTTCAATATCTGAAGTCTCACTAAATTGGATGAACAGTGCCGACATGTTAAATACATCATCATGAGGTATGCGTTTGTACAACTTGGAGATCCTAGGGAAGCGGATTAGCTGGTGTACCACGCACCTGCTCTAGGGGTGCACATTTAACCAATAGAACCGTGGAACCGGACCGGAACCGTTGGATCGGTCCGGTTTGGTCCGGTTTGGTCCGGTTCTAGTATACTAACGGTCCAGTTCCGGTTTCGAAAATCCCAGAACCGTTAGGAACGGTTCGGTTCCGGTTTAGGGGCATGTAAAACCGAACCGAACCGTTAACCAAACCGTGGACTCGAACCGTGGAACCGATCCGTTGAACTGTGTATTTGAACCTTGGATCCGAACCGTTGATTCAGAACCATTTAATGCTAACCGTCAAATGGCCAGTTAAAATGAAGATAGTTGAGAATCTTAAATCTCGTCCGTTTATTAGCATGGGGACCACGTTTTGGACCATTGATTACGCATACACATGTACCATGCCTGAGATGACATTTTTCATTCATGCATGAAGAGTTTTGCTAACCACACTCGTGTGGGCAAAAAGCTTATGTACTCGCCACACGTGCCATCATGGCATGATAGATCTGATCCAATCCATCTATCAGAAAGGACAGATTACACTGATGACTAACCCAACCATCAGGGTTGATCCACTGCTCAGGCAAACCACCCTTTGTAAAACAAATGTCCAGCTCCAACTCATCCTTCTGTTTGCAATATTGGGGCCCACATGCTAAGAGGACCAGATTATTTTTACTTGGGGAAACACGTAGAAGGTTTGCCCAACCTAATGGATGGATTGGATCTCGCACTTATGTGCATGATGGCACATGTGTGGTGAGTGGATGAGCTCTACTGCACACACCTGTACACTTAGCAAAGCTACGCCAGATGATTTTTTTTTTTTTTTTTCACATTTTTTTCTTTTGTCTAAAAACCCAGAACCGTGGAACCGATCCGGAACCGAACCGGTTTTCACGGTCCAGTTCTGATTCGGTTCTAGTATGTTAACGGTCCGGTTTCGATTCCGGTTCCGAAAATCCCAGAACCGTTAGTAACGGTTCGGTTCCGGTTTTACCCCAAAAGCGGACCGAACCGAACCGTGTGCACCCCTAACCTGCTCTATAGCTGGTGTATTGACGTCTCCAAGTTATGTGGTCCCATTATGAGGTATGTGTTATATCCAAACCATCCATCCATTTGGTGAAATCTTAGTAAGGCTTGAGCTTAAAAATAAGACAAATCTAAAGATCAAGTGGACCACATTGAAAAAAGCAATGGGAGATTAAACATCTACCATTGAAAACCTTTCGAGGGTCACAGAAGTTTTGGATGAATATGATATTTGTTTCTCCACTGTCTTTGTAACCTTATGAATGGATTAGATGAAAAATAAATGTTATGGTAGGCCTTACGAATGTTTTAACGGTGAAAATCATTATTGCAACTGCCAATATGTGGTGTGGTCCGTGTAAGCTTCGGATATGATTATTTTTTAGCTAATGCTTTAAAATGATCTCTCCAACTTTATGGATATAATAAATATATCGGCCCATCTAATTTTGATCTCCTTTGAACCGGCCGTACAACTCAGAGCACGAGGAGTGTCCGCGCTAGTCTTAGCGCGACACGTACGCACGGAAGTTATATAGCTGGTCTGTGGTACACCAGCTAATCCGCTTCCTATCTAGGAGCGTCAGCATGATCATTTCGTTACATGTTTGGTACGTGGGGTACGCTATCAGCATGATCATTTCCTTACACGTTTGATTTGATCGCTTCTTTTTGGATGCAAAATCGAAAAAGCTGCAGAATAGTTGTGAGTACTACCGTAATACATGTTGCTTACTCACTTCAGCCAGTATGCAAGCTGAATTTATAACATGAGCTTAAAAAAAAAAAACGCATAGCGACCAAGAAGCCACATAAAAAAGCAAATCAAATACTTGCGGTTAAAAACTTCTCAAGGTTACTATTTTTTATTTTTTTTCTTTTTGTGGGCTACTTAAGTATTGGATCTACATAATTTTCCAGCTTGTCTTGTGAGATGTTGTGATAAAACGGATGGACGAAATAGATATGTCATATGAGTCACCTTGAGGTCCATTAATTTTAACTAACACTTTTGAACAGTTTCCCCAACAAGAATTCTTGAAAATTTTCAAACGGATGAAAGGGTCATAATTATCCATTGATAAGGCTTAAGCTTAAGCTTAAAAATAAGCTAACACAGAGATAAGTAAAACATATTATAAAAGCAGTGAGATATTAAATGTGTACCATTGAAACCTTTTGTGTGTCACGTAAATTTTGGGTTAATATAATATTTATTTTTCCTTTTTATCTAGGTTTTAGTAACATTATTAACAAATTAGATAGAAAATAAATATTTTGGTAGGCTATACGAATGTTTTAACAATGAGAATCATTGTCCCACTGTTATTTGCAACGGTACACTTGAGATTTTGATATAAATTATTTATGGACCGAGATCTAGAATGATCTCTAAAAATAGAAAAATGGTGTGAATATAATAAATACATCATCCTGGGGCTTTGATATCTTTCAACAGTTCGTACATGAGCTCGTCCGGAGTGTCAGCGCACGTGATTGGCTGGTTTACCACAAACTAAATCAATGGTGTGGATACGTGTAGGGCAAGAAGAGAGCTGACACTCCCGGAGTTATACAACGGTTCATGGGATATCAAAGTTACATTGGCTCAATATATATCTATGCGCTCGACCTCACGGTAAGGGTCCGTGAGGTCGAGTTGTGTGAGCCCCACCATGATGCGTGTCGACCATCAACACAGTGCATTTGATGGGTCCCCTTTAAATTATGGGATATCCCAAAAATCAGCCGTATACGGAACTCAGGTGTGCCATACCATCTAAAATCATGTGAAGACATGCCAAAAACATATAAAAGCACTTGGTGGGGTCCACCTGAGTTTTGAATGCTGCTGAAACTTGGTCTGAACCCTCATCCAAGTGGGACACACATAATGGATGGGCTGGATTTACAAACCACATCTTGGTGGGCCCAAAAAAGTCTCATGAATGTTTTAATGGTGCACGACCCCTCTCCACTTCTGTATGTGGTGTGGTCCACACAAGTCATGGATTGTCTTGATTTTTGAGACCTAGGCCCACAATGGAATGTTGCATCTGACTGATGGGGTAGATTTTCGAAACGCATCACGGTGGGGCCCACACAAACCTCATGCGTCGTTAAAATTAGCTTGATCGCATGTACCTTTTTCCATATATATATATATATATATATTATATATTATATATATATATATATATCGGAAAACGCTCACCTGCGAACCAGTTCGTACGTACTTTTTTAAGAACCCATCATACGTGATGAATCTAGCAAATCTGAACGGTCCACATGAAGCAGAACCTCATGAAACCCTATAGTACGAATTTTTACTTTGATCCGAAACTTTGGTGGACCATGAATAATATAAACAGGTTCTTTCTTTGATTTTAATTTCTCTTTGCTAAGTACAATATGTATAAAAGTTTTAGATAAAAGTAAAACTTGGTCTTGGGGAGTTTCACTAGGTGCTGCTTCACATGAACGGTTCAGATTTTGGATCCACATCACGAATGATGGGTTCTCAAAAAAGTTGGTACGTAGTCCGTACGAACTGATTCGCAGGTGAGCGTCTCTCTCTCTCTCTCTCTCTATATATATATATATGTGTGTGGAAAAGGCTAAAACTTTCAATGAGGTCGAGCTGTGTGGGCCCCACCATGATGTATGTCGAACATCAACACCGTGCATTTGATGGATTACCTTTAAATTATGAGATATCCCAAAAATCAGCTATACGCAGAACTCAGGTGGGCCATACCATCTAAAATCATGTGAAGGTGTACCTAAAACATATTAAAGCATTTGGTGGGGCCCACCTAAAATTTGGATGCGTCTGAAGCTTGGTCTAACACCTCATACAATTGGGACACACATAATGGATGATTTGGATTTGTGAACCACATCTCGGTAGGCCCAAAAAATGATTATGAATGTTTTAATGGAGGATAACACTTCTCAACTTTTGTACGTGGTGTAGCCCACAAAAGTCACGGATTGACTTGAATTTTAAGAACGAGGCCCACCATGGAATGATGCATCTGACTGATGGGGTTGATGTTCCATGAGCATCATGGTAGGGCCACACAGCTTACCGTCATGAAAGTTCCACACACACACACACAACACACCACACACACACACACACACACACACATATATATATATATAAAATCCATATTGCACGTTTATTTTTCGAGAGCCACACCACACCACAAAATAACCAGGGGTGTACATCGAGTTGAACCGAGTTAAGCTGGCCTCATCTCAACTTGACTCGAACACTAGTTGACCTCAGCTTGAACTCGGCTAGGCTCGGTCCTCGAGCCTGACTGGCCAGCTCGGCTCGGTTCGGTCAACAACTCGGGCCAACTCAGGCCAGCTCAAGCCGAGTTCAAGCCAAGATCGAGCCAAATTCGTCATCGAGGCATTTACACAAACACCTAAACTACAACTTGACAATCCCACTATTTGTAAAACAGAGGCAATAGTTTTCCAGGTGTTTTATCGAACACCTTCTAAGTAGCATAAAAACAAAAAAAAAACATAAAGAGAAAAATATATTTGTATAATGTACATACCTTGCTTGCCGCTAGCCAAACCTTCCTTGCCACAAGCCACATTTGGTTGAGTTATTTTATCAAACGATTGGTGTGCAACATCAATGGCAAAGTAATCGAGTCACAAAACTGGTTTGATCCAAGTTTGATTTAAATTGGATTTGAGCTGGATTCGATCCGAGTCAAGTCGAGATGGGGCTAGCTCGAACTCGGCTCGAACTCATTTTTGAGCTTAAAAAATCATCTTGACTCGACTCGACTCGAACTCAACTTCGAACCGAGTTGAATCAAGCTTTTTCGAGTAAAGTCGAGCAAACTAACCGAGCTAACTCAGTTCGTGTATGCCCCTACAAATAATAGTTGGATAATGATTTTTACCGTTAAGACATTCACGATGCCCACTATAACGTTTATTTTCCATCCAATCTGTTCATAAGGTAAAAAAAGACCTGGATGAAGAGTAAAAATAAATAAAATCGTATTGATACAAAACTTTTGTAACCCTAAGGGCTTGTTTGGCTGGACGGATCCTACGAGATTAGGAGGGATGGGATGGATTTTAGGCCCTGTTTGGGCAACGGGATTAGAAGGGATTAGGTGGGATTGGATTCATCTGGTTCAATGCCAATTCCACTCCATGTTTGGAAAAGCTTGGAATTAGATCGGATGGAATTGCATTGGGTCCGTGCCAATTTCACTCAATGCTAGCAAGTTGTGTAGGTCCCACCTTAATGTGTGGGCTATATCCACACCGTCCACACATTTTTTGGGAGCATGGGCCAAAAATCAGGTAATTCTAAAGCTCAAGTGGACCCACCACTGAAAGTAATGGGGATTGAATACTTACCGTTGAAAACTTCTTTGGGGCCACATAAGTTTTGGATCTACCTCATTTTTCAGCCCATACCATAAAATGAGGTTATAAAACAAATGAACGGTTTAGATATAATACATGTGTGTTATTTTGGTAATTTCAAATGATGGTGGGTATATCCATTCAATGTACCACCGTATTACCAACAAAGCAGAGCATTAATCTAATCCCATGGAATCAGGGGACAATCCCTGCCATGGGTAATAATGATGTTTTTTTTAATACAATCCCACCTAATCCCTTCTAATCCCGTTGCCTAAACAAGGCCTTAAAGTAATGATGGTGGTGTCAGTGGATTGGTTTAAGATCCATGAGATTGCTATATCCCAGGTCAAGTTCATCGAGTCTGTTTGGCACGCTCAGCATATCTGGAGATTTTGCCTTCCAATTTGTCCAACCAAACACACCCAGGCATGATTGAACGGGATGATTAGGATGGATGAAATCAATTTTAAGGTAATGATGGTGATGTCCCTGGATTGGTTTAAGATCCATGGGTTTGCTATATCCCGGGACAAGTTCATCTGGTCTGTTTGGCTTATTTGGCATTTACCGGGATTTTACCATCCCATCCCTCCTAATCCCTCTTAATCCGCCCGGCCAAACAGGCCCTGAAAGGGTTTAAATGATAGACTTTCCGTCTGTCTCCCACTGCTTTCTACAGTGTGGTCCACTTGATCTCTAGATCTATCTTTGTTTTTCCGCTCAAGCCTTAAGAAGAGCTCACTGAATGGATGGATGGTTTGGATATAACAAATACCTTATGATGAGACCCACATAACTTGCTTACGTACACACACCAACTAGATCGAAGGTGTGTGTGGTACACTAGCCAATCCGCTTCCGTACCTACGCAAACTAGGTTGGTGGTGTGTGGTACACCAGGCAACCCGCTTCCAATGCGTTATGCCTCTCGAGACATTGGAGTTACAGTGCCTCCCACTACCAATTCTTCCACGTACACACTTATGCTAGATCTAAACCGTCCATTCCATAGTTCACACAGTTTTTGTCGTTGATCCGAAACTAATAGTTCAAAAGACACGAATACTTTCCCGAGTGGCATAGATCTGGACACTAATGGACACGTAGGCACAAGTCACACTCAATCATATATCATCTACTCAGTAGATGGTTGGAGTGATCTGAATAAATGAACTCCTCATATTAATTACGGTAAAATAGCGGTTGAGTAGGGATGAAGGGTTCAGATCATCGGATGCATGGGCCACATGCATAATACATTACCAAAAGAGCCACGAAAGGTTGTCCAGCTGAGGTGGTGGATCATCTTAAACGGACCGAAAACGGAACGCTAATAACAGTAGAAAATAAGAAGAATAATTTAAAAAAAAAAAAAATAGAAGAGAAGAAAGAAGGCACACTTTGACTGCAGACCACGTGAATTTGGCGATTATTTCTGCAGAGAACAGCTCCGGCCCTGGCTTTCTTCAGTTACGTCGCTCTCAGAGACTTTACTGTGCTCAGCTACAGAGGGAGTAGACCGCGAGATGATGTTACCTGCTGCCACGGCCAGCTCATTATCCTTTTTCGGGACGCGGATTGCGTCCTACACCTCAAGGACACAACGGCAAGGTCTAAACAGGACTCTGCGGACTACGGTAGCTGTTTGGAGCAAGGGATTAGATGGGTTGAAGTGGATGGAATTATCAAAATGTAATGATTACACTTTGAAATGGATTATGGATGGAGTCGAAGGCCCGTTCGTTAAATCTGTAGCCTAAAGCTAAATTTGTAATCTGATGTCAAAAAACTTTTTTGTTTTGTTTTTCGATAGCTTGTTTTTACACTCCAACTGTCGGTACATGCACCGTTAGCCACCCCCACAAGGACCGATACCAAGACCTCAAGTGTTGAAACGAGGTATATCCATTCAGTCTACCGGTTGAGCCATGGATCAAGGTGTAATAAAAAAAAAAAAAAAAAACTCATTTGATAATTATAGTTAAAGCCTGAATATTAAGTAGTGAATTTGAAACAATATGTTTGTTAACAAATATATGAAATGTCTAAAATATGTTAATTTGACACATTTGCCCATATCTCCTATTTGGAAATATTTTACATTATAAAGAAATTATTTTTTATTAAATATTATCAGGAGGGGACAATGAAAATTTCTTTGTTGGATCAAGCACAACATCCACAAGGGCCCTTGAATCATGTGTCACCCCTTCCTATCTGTCACCCCTTCTCATCCAGTTATGACATATGTAAAAATTATATTAAACTACAGATGGCCATAATGTTATGAGCACATTCACCCCCTTTTCTTCCTCTATAAGGTATTTGTTTATCTGTTGGGATACATGTAAGAAACAGTATTAAATGAGCTTTGTCCATTCAAAACTTTTTGGAGGCCAAAAATGTTTTGGATCAAGCTGATTTTTATTTTTTCACTTCATTTGGGCATGTATGACTTAATCAACATATTGGATGTCAAATAAACAGTACAGTGGGCCATAGGAGGATTTTAATGGTGGATACCCAATGACTATTGTTTTCCTACGGTGTGGTCCACCTGAGATTTATATCCATCTTCTTTTTGGGATAGAGAAATAAAATGATATGTAAAAATTGATAAACGAAATGGATGGAACACATCCATCATGGGGTCACACATCACCGACCATCACCCACCAAGCTGGTGGTTGGGGGAGTAGCCAATCAGTTTCCGTATCACACACCAGCTATATAGCTCGCGTAGATACATGTCGTGTGAAGACGCTCCTCGAGGTCCGAGTTGTAGGAACGTTTCAAAGTTGCATGGGCCCTACAATAATGTATTTATGTATTTATTATATTCACACCGTTCATAAAATTTTTGAGATTATTTTAGAGCACTTTCCAAAAAATGAATCGTATCCAAAACTCAAATGGACCATACCAAAAATAGCAGCGGGATAATGATTTTCACTGTTAAAAAATTCGTAGGGCCCACTATAACGTTTATTTTCCATCTAATCAATTCATAAGGTAAAAAATGTCTGGCTAAAGAAGAATTTTTTTTTTTTCATATTGATCCGAAACTTTTGTGACCCTAATTAAAAGGGTTTCAATGGTAGACGTTCAATCCCCTACTGCTTTTTGAAGTGTGGTCTAGTTTATCTTTAGATCTGTTTTATTTTTCGGCTCAAGTCTTACGACGAGCTCGCAAAATGGATGGACGATTTGGATATAACAAATACATCATGATGCGACCCACGGAAGTTGCTGACGTCAATGCACCAGCCAATCCGCTTCCAATCCCATCCCTAACTCGGAGACGGATTGGCTACTCCCCCTGACACCACCCGGCTGGTGTCGGTGCTCTGTGGGCCTGACTATGATGTACGTGTTTCATCCATTCTGCTCATCCATTTTTACAGATCATTTTAGTGCTTGATACAAAAAATGATAGGGATATAATCTTAGGTGGGCTACACCATAGGTTAAAAAATGAATGGATATCCACCATTAAAATCCTTCTAAGGCCCATCGTATTGTTTATTTAACATCCAATCTGTTGATTAGTTCATAAAGACCAAGATGAAAGGAAACAGTAAATATCAACCTTATCCAAAACTTTTATGGCCCCTAAAACGTTTTTAATGGTCAATGTTCATTCAACACTGTTTCTTGTAATGTGGTCCACTTGAGATTGATATATAGTTCATTATTTTCCTTCTTACCATAAAATGATATATAAAAATAAATAGACGGCATGGATGAAACACATACATCATGGTGGGGCCCACAGAGCACCGACCACCAGCCAATGGCCGGTGGCAGGGGAGTAGCCAATCCATTTCCCCCTCAATCCCAACCCATCCGCTTCGAACGCGGATTGCGTCCTACCTTCTTTGGGGCCCACCATGATGTAAGTGTTTTATGTAAGCCTTTAATCGTTTTTCTCATATTAATTTAATATATGATCCTAAAAATGAAGCAAGTCCACAGCTCCAGTGAACCACACCAAAGGATGCTGCAGTGATAATGACATCCACCGCTGAAACCTTTCTAAGGGCCATTGTGATGTTTTTTTTTTACCATCCAATAAATTCATTATTTCATGTAGACATGGATGAAGTGAAAACACAAATATCAGCTTAATCTGAAACTTCTCCAGCTCCCAAGAAGTTTTTAATGGTGGACGTTCAACCCCCATCTTGTGGTCCAATTAATCCTTGGACCTGCATCTTTTTTCGGCTCATACTTTAAATGATCTGAAAAAGTTGATGGACGGTGTAGATCAAACACATAAATCATAGTGGGGAATAAAGAAGTTTTACATGTTAAAAGTTAGTTTTGTATTGCGCAAACAATTTGAAGAGAAAAAAATTTCCATAGTAACTTGAAAATGGGTAATTTTGGAGGTAAAATTTTTTTTAATAGAAAAACTTATGGAGCGCATTCCGCATTTACCATTAAGCCAGACTCGTGAAAAACCACTCAGCGCTTTTCTTCTTCCGTGTTAACAACGCATTAACAAACACCACTAAACACAGAATATTTTCCCAATTCCGCGTTAAGTGCAATAATTCAGCGTTAACAAACGGACCCTAAGTCCTATCGCCGGAGGCAATCCCACTTCATGTTTGGGAAATGGACTGGCTATTCATCTTGCCCGGTCGGTGCTTCGTGGGCCCCACCATGATGTATGTGTTTTATACATGCCGTCCACCTATTCTTCCATGTCATTTTATGGTATGAGCTCAAAAATAAGTTTGATCCAAATCTCAAGTGGACCACACAGTTAGCCCCAGTAGGTTTTTAACGGTGTAATTCAATCACTACTGTTTTCCCATGGTGTGATCCACTTGAGATTTATATCTACCTCGTTTTTGGGATCAAGCCTTAAAATTATATTTCAAAATGGATGGACGGCATGGATAAAACACATACATCATGGTGGGGTCCTCATAGCACGGACCACTAGCTACACGAGATTCAAAGTAGGATTGCATTAACCCTTGCCCGAGCGCAGATCCAAGAAAGGGTTTCACAACCCATATGTTGCAATGATCCATGGGATCTTAAAACTCATTCCTACCAAATCCCATTTAAACCCGAGTGCCAAATGCCATGTATGTGCTTCATCCACTCCCTCCATCCGTTATGGTTATTTGCCATCGGCCAACGCGATGAACGTAAAACACAACTTTCAGCTTAATCCAAAACTTCAGTGGCCCCTACTTAAGATTTGGGCATTCAATTCCCACTTTATGGTATACTTGAGGCCTATATCTGATCATTTTTTGAATCATGTCTTAAGTGATGGGACAAAATGAATGGCTAATAGGGATAAAACAAGGTAGGCCCCATTTTGTTGCCTGGAATGAGTTAGTGTAACCGTCCAAGGTGGCTGTGGATTAGATGCTAAGTGGCACAACACTGGTGATCTTCCCTATCAAATGAACGAGGAGGATCTGTTTGTGTCTGTTTTGAAATTGTCCGCCCTGCATCCATTCTTAAGCATATAAATTGATACAAAAGGCCAGTTGGATAATGAATTATTAGTTCTAAGCTATCTTTAGTTATGAATCAACAATTTAAAGTACTTGTGTAAACTTGTGTTTGTATACAAAAGGGGGAGATTTTGTTTGTGAAGTAATAAGCCCTTCTGACATCTCTTTATTAAAAGAATTTTCAATGTGAAAATACAAATAGAGTTGTTGTAACTCACGTAAGCAAAATCAAGCAAAGTAATTGTAATTGCACAACAAATTTAACATAGACTAATCCAAATTTACATGAAAAAATTCTTCTGAAAAATAAAAATAAAATCACAACAGAAACTGAGAATGCATTAAGTTAGGGGAGATTGAATCTTACCAATCAAAGCACCAAGATAAAGTCCCAAGCCTTTTCTCTCTCCAAAATCTTTTCGAACATTCTAGCACAACTTGCATTCACCCTAATCCCCTTTAAACCCTCTTAATTAAGCAAAAAATATAAATAGAAGCAATTCGCGTAAAATTGTGGAAACTGCGCAAGACTTTGACATGTCATGTCAATTGGTCAAAATTGGGTTGACCTATTGACCAACATTACGTTATGTCAAAAACACCAAAAAATGTCTAGAGAATTTTGCCAAAATATTGATTTAATTCAATATTCTTCGATTGGTTGACCAGACTATCGATCAGTCGAAAGCCCCTATTTCAACATAGATTTGAGGCATCCAATTTTCAACATCTGTTTTTAAATGAATTGACTTGATAAAAGCTTATTCTCTAGAAGAGCCATCTTATGTTTGGTCCTATATGGTTTTACAGTGCAAGAACTCCAAATCACTCTCTTAAAGCTCATCCTTATGAATATCCTTGGTGGCGAGTGTTGCACGCAATCCCCAACAATCCACTATTGGGAGATTGCGCGGAAGCAAATCCAAATTCAATCAAACAAGGCGAAATCAAATGCAAATAAAACATGTAGATAACATTCGGATTTTACATGCAAAAATTTCAACGGGAAAAAAAATAATGGCATAAAGCGATAAACAATTCACTATGAAATGATATTACAAGAGTGGATGAACTTACTGATTCGAACAACCCCAAAATCCTCTCTCAAAATCCTAAGTTTGCTATAGAACACTTTAAGAATGTCTTAATATTTATGTAGAATACCCTAATTCTGAGTACACCCGATATATATACTATCACAATCAAAATTAGAAACAAATTGCTCACTTATGTAATGCACATGCATCGTCGATGGGACCTTCGATGGCATTAAAAGCCATCGAAGACTAGTTGATAACATTAAAGCCACCTTCGATGGCATCGTGCAGCAACTCCAAAACCACCCAACAAGCAATTATGATTTTTTTTGGATTTTCTCAACGGCATCAAGTGGTCTGTCGATGACATCAATAGATCCTTGATCTTTGTTAGATTGAAGACATTTGATAATATCTACTATTGTCATGCACAATTACACTAACTCAGTCTAGGTAGGGGCTCTATGGAGCCTACCATGATGTATATGTTTTCTTGATGCCGTCCATCCATTTAAGGCATGACTAAAAAATGAAGTATATCCAAAGTTCAAGTGGAGCACACCACAAGAAGCCACAAAGATGATGATGCATCCTTGTCTTAAAACCTTCTTAGGGCTGCGGAAGTTTTGGATTAGGCTAATATATGTATTTTCCCTTGTCCATATTTACATGACCTTATATATGAACATATACGATGGCAAATAGACAAACATTGTGCCTTACCATGGTTTTTATGTGGTGTGGTATGTTTGACTGCAGGGTTGGAAGTCTTATCATAGTCAATGCCCACTTGTTGATAAAAGCCTTTGGTAACAAGGTGAGCCTTTTATATTTAATGAAGTCATCCTACCGTTGTTTAATCTTATGGAACCAATGTTCAACTATTCGACTTTTGTAAAGCATCAAACTCAAGAGCCATAGCTGCACGCCAGTCAGCGGACTTAATGGCATGGGTATAGCATGCAGGCTCAAATAGTGCAAGCGTGACCTAAAGAGCCATGAGATGTGGATATTTGGTAGTCGTAAATGCTTTTGGTATAAAAATGCCATCCTTTGCCCTGGTGTGTATAGGATGAGATCAGATGGGTGGTTGTGTCGGTAGTATGGATTGGGTAGAGGAAAGAGGCGCAGGCGGGGTCGAGGAGACGGCTGTGAAATAGCATCGTTGAAAGAGTTAGGCGAGACTAGATGTAGAGAAAGAGTTGGAGAAGTAACAATATGATCAGGTGTCATTGCCCGTTGACAAGGAGATTATCAACGGGACAAGGGCCCAAAAAAGGATAGTAGTTGGAGACAATCCGTAAGCTGATTAAAGAGGATCAAAACAGATGAGTACTCTCTAATACCATGAAAACTTGCAAATTATGTAAAACTTGTATTTTTTACTTAGAGAATGTGTTGATGTTAAAATCTGGTTCACCCTTCGCTGAGCTCCGAGCACTTGAACTGAGTCCTGTTATCCTGCATAAGGGAAGGACAAAGGAAACCCTTACTAGAACAGGGGACCCTCTGATGCCAAAGTCAGGCTAGGAATCTGGGTCTAAGTAGTATTGCTAGGGCTTAGGGTGTGAGATCTTGCGTACTTGTCTATGTAAATGAGTCTCTTATTTATACCTTCATGCCCATCATTCTCGGCATGATCTTTGTTGTTGAACGAGAATAGTACGTGCGCTGATGTTGGCCGTTAACTGAAGATCGTGCATCGGATGTTGCTCCAAACATGCGTTATTGGGGTTAATTCCTTAGCGCAATCATCGGTCGATTCTTCAGTCGAGCTGGCCCTTACCATCCGAGTCAGCAATCGAGTTACCTTTAGTCACTTGTTGACAAAGGCTCGGGTGCGGTGATCGGGCACGACGAATGATGGTCTCTTTCGGGTTCCTGGTCGGTTTCAGAACCCTATGGAAGAACTTGAAACCTCAACCTTAAATGTTATTAGTCCAAGGCTCTGCTCGTCGACTTCTCCAAGTTGACCTCTGTCGAGTTCAGCTTGGATTTTCCCATAAGAGAATGAATTCCAGGTCCCATGTTCTATAAATATAAATCTCAGATAAAATAAGTTACAGATTCAAACATTTGAAAATTGAATTTCGCTATTTGAAGCAAGGGAAGTCAAGGTAAAACAGGAGACTGCTGCCATGGGTGTGGAGGAAGTTGTAGTGTACCGGAAATATTGTTAACACAGTCCACTTGTTGATGATGGGATATGGCTGGTTCTTGCAAAAGTTGATAGGCCAAGCTGTTGGATGGTTTCAATTTCGCGGCCACACAAAAGGTTGTTATTTCCCATAAACGTGTGGACCGTAACTTATAGTCCAGTCGGTTGGCATTGATACGTTCTCGTAACTTAAAAAAATGGAGCAGTTGTTTATTTATTTATTATAGTGACGGGTGGAATTACGCTTATGCAAGGCTTTCCAATGTTTTAGTTTCTCTACTGTAAGAAAGAGACGAGCCTTATATGGAAGCGGTTTGTGTATTTACTCTATCAAGTAAACTCTCCGGGGCTCACCATGGATGTATGTGTCTTATCCATGCCGTCCATCCATTTTATCAGCTACTTTTAATATATGAGCCCAAAATTTAAGTATATCCAAAGCTAAAGTGGACCACATCACAGGAAACACTAAGGATAATGACATCCACGGTTGAAACCTTCCTAAGGCCCACACTGATGTTTAAATTAACGTGACGCAGACATGGATATAGGGAAAACACAAATATCAGATTGATTAAAATTTCCTTTTGCTCCTAAGAAGTTTTCAACCGTAGGAGTTCAATTAACACTTTTTCCTGTGGTGTGGTCAACATTAACTTTGAATATGGTTAAATTTTGGGATTACGTTCTAAAAGTATCTTTTAAAACGGATGAACGGCGTGGATAAGACACATACATTACGGTGGTACCCATAGAGTTTTCTCAGTACTCCTTGAATAGTTTGAATGGTAGCAGTCAAAACAGGTCGGCGTTTGACCTTCTCACTAAAAGCTAAAACAGGCTGGCATGACACCCACAGTATCCTCATTCAATTCGTGGGAGAGGAATTACATGCTACGTGACACGCGCTCTGACACGTTGGCCATGCTTCCCTGTTCTTAATCCTGACCATTGGCGACTGAGATTGGTTTTGGATCTTACTGATTTTTAGATTCCTGTCTCATTGAAGTCTTTAAAATCAGATGTACGGAGTGGATTTGTCATTGACATTTCTGTAGGCTCCACACAGCCCGGGGTCACAACAATCCGCTCCCCTTTACCGGTCAATGGGCTTTACACCAACCAAGGGCTTCGGTTTTTGGAACTGAAAACATGCATGCGTGAATGCGTGAGGAAGACTTTGTCTACGGTACATCCCGTAGGATCTGAGTCCTTTTTAATGACTTCAACCATTCATACAATGGGCGCCTCCATGTAAAAGTTGAAAAGAGATATTTTAATACTCTGACAGAGGGGGATGATTAATACGCTTCCTGGAAATTACTTGGAAAGTGCATACTTGGCACACAAGTAATTCATACTAAACCGTCCAAATTATTGTACCCTTTTATGTATAATGAAAAAAAAAAATATATTAATCTTAGATGATTATCTATCTATTGGATTACTCGTCATTGGTGGTGGATAAATATAAAACGGGTCTTATTTTTAAAAAAAAAAAAAAAAAAGTTTTCATGAACCAAATGTTAGGATTGTTGGATCAATATAATTTTCAGACGCTAACTTATCGACCGGTGGGATCCACTTAGTTGGTTTTATTTGAGTTGATATAGGCTACGTGTACCATTTTTACGTGCATGGGTATCAAGCATTACTCGCAGCCAGAGTATCGAATAACTAAAAAAAGAAAAAGAAAGAAAGTGTGGAACTAAATCTTAGGCTGATGCCAGTAGCTCCCATGCATATACTTTTGTTTATTCAAAAATTTAGAATGTTGTTTATACGATATCCAAAGGAAAGAAGTCAAAGTATAAAAGGGTTAAAATTTGGCAACTTAATTATTTTATTTCCTAAAGATCTCCCATTGATGGCGAGGCCCATCGTATAAACGGTCTGGATTATCGAAAGATAATTTAAAATCCAAAGGAAAGCCGCAGAGCATTACGTTGGGTTGTATTATCGCATGCCTCGCCGTGGAAAGACGTGATATTGAGTTTCTTTGGTCGGGATGGAGAGAGAGACTCGCTAACCGATGCTCAACGAGGGATTTGCACACCATACACGGATTTTCGGTCTTACAAGTGGGGCCAGTGATTCAGTAATCCACACCATTGAATGCATAGGACCCACAGTGGATGAACTACAACTAGAAAATATACGCTTTAGATAAATAATAACCTTGTCGGAGAGTTTGGGGCATCTTCCACCGATCGTGGGACGCAACATACCATCCCAATCACAGGTAATGGGCCCCACTTGTCAGATAATACAACCCGAGTACACCGTCCAAAATGAGGGAAGTCGACGGGAAGGTTAGCCTCTAGTGTGTCAGGCCTAATAGACAATTTATTAAGCCCATCATTAATAAATATATTAGGATGGGCCCTATCGACTAGCTGGGCCTTAGTGCTACTAGCTCAGGCCTCACAGCCTGTTATTAAACAGACACTTATATGATACTCAGGCAGCTTATAAAGCTTGATATGCGGGCTCTCGGAAATTGTAATGTGCCTCATATTACCTCAAATTAAACCGACTAAATTGTGTATTCCAGTGTATTCCACTGTGGCTAAGTCGTAGTCTCAAAATCAGATTGTTTGGACTATCCTAACTTCTAATGTCTGAATAATTGTTTATTGAAATAGGACCATTGGATATTTTTCATTTAACGGTCCAATAAATTTCCACTGATTTTGATAATCAAATAAAATAATTTTTGGTTCATGAAACATATAAAACAGAATGCATAGTTTGGACAGTGTAATTTTTACTTACATATATGCCATGCATGAATTTTCAAAATGCATGAGTATCATCCATTGAACTCTGCCAGCGTATCAAACTTTTATTTTATGAAACAGGCCTACAAGCCCAAGGCCCCAAACTAGGCCTAACCCCCAGCCAGACTCAGGCCAGGCCTAACATATCCCACTGGGAAAATGGAATGCTATAGAACTCGGTCCAGCACGTGTCAGTGATAGAAGCCGCTCATCAAGCCATCCTTACTTCGAGCACGTGGCAGTGCGTAAAAATCAGCTGGTATGAACATCAGTCGCGCAACACGTGTACATAACACATAAATGGTTAAGAGACGATGTGCAAAGGTCCAAATTCTGGGAGTTGGTGGCCCACAGCAATTCGGACATCCAATAGATAGATTCTGTAATAATAAATAATAATCCTAGAATAGGGGTTTGCCTACAAAATATCCCTTTCTCCAACAACTGATGAAGCTGTGGAAGCTCATCCACCGTACACCTGGCCATGTCACGCTGATGGAATGATCTCAACCGTTTGTTTCTCCCACTAAACTTGGACGGTGAAACTTCTTCATTTTACTCATCTATCCATTTGATGGCCTCCTGTCCTACGGTTAGGATTATCTGCTCATTGTGACTATTGGGCCACTCCATCCATATGGGTTGACAAAATGTATTGAACTGTGCCAGACGGGCAATCAATACTTAAAAAGTGAAAAGACGTGTACACCTCCATTGGAAATGATAATAAGAATGATGCAGAGGAAGTAGGTCGAGTAGGCCCCAAACATTACATTTGCGTGGGGTCCACCAACTCCAGCCATGAGATCCGCCGGTCACCAAACCAGACCCTTTTAGCTGTATCTATCATGCCTTTGACTAGATAATAAATGGTAGGGCCTTCCTAGTCCGTACTATCTATTATTTTTATATACTCCCTTTTGAGAGTTATTTGATACTCCGGTCGGATGTGATGCATGTGCATGCACTAAGACAGGATAGACATTGCATGTATCAACTCAAACCAAACCTTCCAAGCTGGTGGCTGAAAAGCATACGCTGCTGTAAACAAACATCAGGCTCATCCACTCTTTGGGTAGGACTCACATATTATGTCAATCTAGCCGTTGATCATCTTAAGTGCTGGTTAGGATCTGCTGCAATTGCTAATTAAAAATCATTTGGAAATATTGCACAGATTTGGCTCTTGATTTCTCGAACTACCCGTCAGCATCACCACTGCAAACCGCGCCATCTGCTCAGATGGACGGTCGGAAAGGATTAAAAAATGTCAGTTGGATTTTACTTAAATATGACTTAATGAGGTGTTTTGTTGTTAAAAAATCCCAAAGATATGCACTTTTGAAGTTGGTGCACCCTTTTCAATAGATCGGTGCCTGTATTATCTTGACCTTGATTTGGAATTGAACCTACCAATAAAAAGTGACAATATATAATTATAGATGAGCCATACATGCCACGTAAAATATAGTCCATGGGCACCGTCCAAATCTTGTGTGTTGCACTTTTATGGAGACATTAGTCTAAAAATGGTAGGCCAACGGTCCAATAATATATATTTAAATTTCCAGTTACTTTTCGATGGAAGCACATGTTTGGCTGACATTTTTAAATTGAGGTCCCGGTCGCAATCTGGCCAGTCGTCTCACACAAGAGTCCTGGATTCTGGAACCGTGCAGCTACACGTGGCACGCATGCATCCTAATTTTCTACCACCCAGCTTGTGGGCCCATCTTGATTGGAGCATATCCTGAAAGTTGTAGCAAATGGACAATCCTAACCATTAAATTCTGCCTGTAAAAATTTGGGCCGTTGGCATTTGGTGGTCACGGATTGACGGGCTAGTTTTGTCCAACGAGGGCAATTTTTGGTAAACACTCCTGCAGTGGGGCCCAGGTTTGAGCTGTGCGGATCGTGGCAGTTTATTTTGAAGATAAGGGAGAATGTTTAGCTGCCGTCCAGTGTTTTAATGCAAATGCTCTATTACAGCTAAGTATTGAGATAAGCACAAGGGAGAGACCGGTGCTGATCCACCGTTGATATTTATATTTATAAGGCCCACTGTGATAATTTTGTAAAATCCTCTAACCATTAGAGACATACTCAATCTTATTCTTAGGGCCTATAGATCAATCCCATCCGTTATTCTGGTGGGACATGCAAATGGAAACAATTTGGACGGTGAATATTGCACCGTACACTATTTCCAAACATGTGGTTGACTTGAAACAAAGATGTGCTGAGATTTTGCCCCCGAGGGCTTATTTGGACGCCTGTAAGTTCTTATTTTGTCCTTGAGGGCTTATTTGGGTGCCTCTAAGTTCTTTTAAGTTGTAATTGATAAGTCACTTATATGTGAAAGTCACTTACATTTATTTTTGTTTGAATGGTAAGTTTTAAGTCACTTACAACTTACAAGTAAGTTGGTTTTTGTGTTTAAGTAATCCGTTAGCTACTTACATGGAAGAGGGTGTGTATTTGCATTGAACGGAATTTAGCATAGGAAATCATTTCAAAATATTATTATTGCATAAAAAAAAAAAAAAGCTTGGCATCAAGTATGCAATTTTGTTAATAAATAATACAGTCGACCCTTGAAAGTTTTTAATAATAGGCGTTCAATCACTGTTATGTTCCCTAGTGTGGTCCACTAGAGATTTGGATATGTATCGTTTTTAGGACCATGTCCAAAAATGAGCTGGTGAAACGGATGGACAGCATTGATATATGACAAATGCATCAAGGTGGCCCCACTGTCCGGGCCTCATCCACAAAGTTACTACCCTTGCCGCATTGGAAGAAAACCCCTGAAGCACTTCGCCCGGGCAGACGGGCTTTTGGACTTCCAAGTACAAGACAAGGCCGTTTATTATTGAGCTTGAAATGAAAGCTGGAACCCGACGAGCCCACTCAGCCATTGACAAGCCTGGCCATTTTCAGGGAGCAGATTCGGTGTGGTTAGACCTCACCCAAGATGATGCGACCCTTACTATGGGGCCCACCTTGATGTGAATATTCTATGTCTACGCCGTCTATCCTTTTTGCCAAAATATTTTAGGTCATGATTCAAAAAATGAAGTAGATCCAATTCTCAAGTGGACCATATCATAGGAAACTGTGCTGATTGATCATTAATGGGCCACGAAAGTTTTGGATCCCTTCATCCAAATTCATGGGACCTAATCAATGGCAAATAGACATTACCGAAACCTTACGGTGGGCCCTAGGAAGTTTTTAATGGTAGAGCGTTCAATCACCACTGTTTCCTCTCAAGATTTTAATTTTCTTTATTTTTTAAATCGCGACATAAAATAATCTGATAAAACAGATAATCTGCTAAAACAGATAGACATTGTAGATATACTATACATACATCCAGGTGGACCCACGGTACAGGCCACAGTTAATCCGCTCACTTTCCACAGCGGATTGCCTGGAGCGGCGTCTCAAGGATATCCCTGTTGACACGACTCATGGGGCCATGGTGATGTATGTTTTTTTTTTTTTAATCTAAGTCATTCATCCTTGATTCTAGGGTATAATCTCAAAATGAGGCGGATCCAAATTTCAAAAGTACCACACGTTTGGTGATAATGATACCCACACGTTGAAACCTTCTTAATATATGAGATTTATTTGCCATCAAATCTGTTATTATTGAAAGGAAACACAAATATAATATTGATGTGAAACTTCTGTTGACCCCACTAAATTTTCGACAGTAGACGTTCAATCCTCTCTATTTCCTGTGATATGGTCCACTTTATATTCGTATCTGCCTCATATTTTAGCTTATTTTCTAAAATAAATTAGAAAAAATAGATGAACGGCTTAAATAAAATACGTACATTACGGTGGGCTCCAGGAGAGATTGTCAACATGGATATCCCTGGAGACAATCTGGCGGCCCTTCACACCCTTGTAATGGCGCGTCTCCAGGCAATCCACTTCCGGCCAAGGACGGCGTGGATAAACAGAAACATGGCTCCCACAGGAGCTCTGGTCGGAGACAGCTTACTGTCCAACCAGGTTCAGGCACAATCCACTTCCAATTCAAGGTGATGAAGCTGATCTTTGTATTTTTCTTTCATCCAGGTCTTCTTGACATTATCAACAGCTGCGATGGTAAATAAACCTTAAGAAAACCTTGTGATAGGCTCTTTGCATTTTTTAATGGTGAGGCACTCAATCACCACTGCTTCCTGTGGGGTGATTCACCTGATATTTGGATCTGCTTAATTTTTGGGACCACATGCGCTGGAGAAACAGATGGACCGCGTGGACATACAACACATCCTCAAGGTGCGCCCCACGGTGTACACGTTAAACCACATGAATTAATCTTACATAAGATAAGACATTCCAGAGCTAGAAGAAGTGGAAATAGAATGGGCAATTAGGATTGTCCATCTACTGGGATCTAATAAGGATGGAAATTGATTTGAGCTAGCAGGGCTTGGAGGATTCTTTCTATATATCCAGGCCACACTAGGCTAGAAGTTAAAGACCGATCCCATCCGCTTGGAAATATCCAACCCAAAGGCCTTTTTTAAGTACAGCTTCACTTTGGGCAGAATCATGCATGGTGGACCCATGTGTCCATTGTTCGCGCTTACCTCGTTTGCACACCAATAGGCCAGGGCACATCAGGCCTTTGACCGATGTTAGGTTGAACCCAATCCTTCCATTTAGTGGGTCCAAAATGTTCAGACGGCCGATCTCAAATGCTTAATAAATCAAGAAGCACAAAAATTGAAATTCTCAATTCGAGATGTTATTCTTAGCAGAAAACCAAAAACCAAAAAAAAAGAAAAGAAAAATGATTTTAAAAAAAAAAATAGAACCATCCACGTAAGTAGATGTTTAGGGTCAGCAGTTGGGCAAATCAGGTGGTGGAGGAAGCATCTGGGCCCTTGGGCCCACACCATTTTTTACTATGAAGACCATCCCCATTCCCCAGCTCTGGTGTCTCTCCAAATGGCAATGCATCAGCCAAACACCTGCAATAAATCAATAAATATATAAATATTTAAGTGGGATGGGCTCAAGGCCCAGGCTGGTGTGGCCTGGATTGTTTTTGAAGGCCCGCTCATATTGGGCCAGGCTTGATCATAAAAGGACTGATTGGAGAACCCAGCCCGTTGTTACTTAACACTGTTGGGCTGGGTACTTGTTCAGCGGGCTGGATTGGGTCTAGGCCCATTAGTCAATCAACCCGGCTGATGGGCAGCGAGTGGATGATCCTCTACCGTCAAGTACTCAGTGGTCTGGATAAGATTGTTCATCGAAGATAGGTCCAGCCACGAATGTTCCGGACCACCTGACTGCTGTGGTTTTAGAAGAGTAATGAAAGAAGATTAGATTAGACCTAATTGACGGACCTGACAGGTGATGTGAACAATGACGAGTCCAAATGCAACGATATGTATGGCAAGTTTCCATACAGATCAGTCTAGTAGATCAACTTACCAGGGTTATCAGCCCTTAATCTAAGGGCCACCCAGCCGTTCTTAGGAACACCAACGGTCGTCTCTTCTGGGGGGTCCACCAGGTTGTACCCCAAAGGGTCCTTTGTGGGGTCAAAATTCCCAAAACCCCATCCAACTACATAAAAGGTGTACCCATGCAAATGCATTGGATGGTTAATAGCAGCTAACACATTGGTTCCCTGCAGAACAAGCTCCACACTGGCATTGTACTCCAACATCTTCACCTTAGTACCGAAACCTGTCGCCAGCAGATTCTCCGGCAAGTCATCCCCGGTGTAATTGAACGTCTCCGGTGGGTAGCTTGGGAAATCCTGGTCGTAGATCCTACGGATCCCATAGAAGTACGCTCGTAGAATGTCAATCGATGGAGGTGCAACGAAACTTACGTTGTTCATACTCGCTGCGAACCGCTTACCGAAAGGACCCTTGCATGGATTATCAGTGCAATTGACTAGATTTACGGACATAGTAAAAACATAAGTGAGTGTCTATCTGTAGTGGGACATTTATTGGATGCTGATCATTTGCTAGGCTTCTAAGGCCCTTTGTGAAGTTGATTGATGCTTGTGTGTCGTTGTAGGAAGGAAGGGTTGGGATTGGAGGAGATGATGGATGGGGAAGTGGGCCATCGTATTGTAAAATGGCTGTTGTTGTGGTATTGTCAAATCCAACTCCTATGCCACTTGAGTAGGCTCTTGAGGCCATGGAGTAGAGGTTTGGAGGTTGGTTTGCTTCTAACAGAACGTCCATGGTCTGGCCTGGTGTGATCATGATGTAATCTGTCGGTAACGGTTTCACGTAGCTTCCATCTGTCCCGACCAATATGATCGGGTGTTGGGATACGGAGAAGAAGAGCTCTTCGTTCATGACCGCGTTGATTATGCGAAGTAGATAGCGACGGCCTGGACTCACCAGCATTTTGCAGGTTTCTGTTATGGGAAGGAAAAAAAGAAAAAAAGAAAAGAAAAGAAAAGAAAATAGGAAGGGTTAGATCAAGAAATAATGGGCCCCATATGGATGAAATCAAATTCATTAGCAACATATAGATTCCCTAAATAGTGGTATATGCAGTTTAGGCACACACTTTCATTCCTGCCTACACGGGCTATGGTGGGCCCCACATATGTGTGCATGTATCCACCCTGTCCATTAGGTTCGTCCTTCTATCTTTTCCATGGGTCCAAAAATCAGCCCTATCAGAAAGTCAGGTGGGCCACACCATAGGGAATAGATGGGAGGGGGTGCCGAACCAATAAAGCCTACTATATATTTGTGGAGCCCAGTGTGTTTTATATATACCATCCAATCTATTCAAAGGACATGGTCCAATAGTTAAAATTGATAAACAAAATATGAGGACGTTCCAAGCGCAGGTAGACCACACCACGTGAATTTAGAGTTTTTAGGCATGATTTGACATTATTCCCTAGGTTCGGCTCACTTAAGAAATTTTTCGGACTTGTTTTTGGATTATAGAGTGATCATGATGGGGCCAACACGATGTACGGAGTAGATCTTATACGTACATCACGTGGAACCGGTACAGGGTACCTCTTTCTCTCGACATTCATGAGATATACCTTGTTGTGAGCAGGGATATAGGAAACCCGGTTGGCCATTGATGGTGTAAGCATCTGAGAGTTTGGGTTCTCCACCTGTTTGGTTTGCATCTCTTGATATGTCCATCACGTTTGTCTCCCACCACTCTCCTGCAAGTGAGTATCATTCAACTATTATTCCGTGGCCCATTGATTAAAATAATTAAAAAAAAGCTTAGAATCTTCCAATCTCAAAAATCTCTGTGGCCAATAGCTGTGTTTCTCATTAGATCAACCGTTTGGATCAGCAAACTCGACCCAAAATCCAATGGGTATATCAGTAAGTACGACCTATCAATAGCTAAACTCTATGAATGCGCGTATTTCTACTAAAATAAAATATAACTCCCACGAACCGCTTTATTTCGATCCTCATTGAAGGGCCTTATTTTTATTTATTTATTTTTTTTTATGGTTTTTTGCATTATGGTAGAATGCTACTTATTGAAAGTTGACCCCACGACAATCAGTCGAATACATAGGAATTATTATTATTATTATTATTTTGTTAGCTTGTTAGTACACCCCATTGTCAGTTGACACTTCAGTGTTAGCCACCCCCACCATGGATTGATACCAAGACCTCGGTGTTGAAAGAAAGTATCTTTCACTCAGTCTACCACTTCAGCTATGGATCACGGTGCAGCTAACAGTGAAGCGTCCAATACATAGGAGTTTCACAACATGAGAAAGCGAACCATTATCAATGCTCATATATATATATATATATATATATATATATATATATATATATATATATATATATATATATAAGGAAAGAAAGAAAAAGAAAAGAAAATGGATGCATTTGGATGCACCATTTAATTGAATTGCAATCCTAAAGTGGAATTATTGTATTTTATGTTTTAAATCAAGTAAAATATTGGGCTTGTTGATGCCATCGACAGACTGTTCGATTCCACCTTCGATGACATCAATCAGTGCTCGATCCCATCAGAATTTTTCAGATTTTCTTCGGTTAGTTGCTGGACATATTAGTGTCTTTTTTTATGACATCGAAGTGTGTTTGATTCCATCAAAGTCCACCTCACGCAATGCTATCGAATCTGGGTCGGAGCAATCGAAGGAATCCAAAATTTCATGTGTGTTGTCTTTAGACGGTTTGGGTGTTAGTTCGATGCCATCAACATGGCTTCGATGACATCGAAGTATAAGCTTCGATAACATCGAAGTGTGTTCGATGCCATCAAACTATTTGACGCAGATTTACACAGAACTTTAATTTTGTGGGATTTGTTTCCGATTTCGTTTGAGATTCCTTCTTAGCTTATAAATATGGATGTAGACATGATTGGGAGAGTATTTAAGGGTTTCAAATGGTGTGGCAGGGATGAGATTCGACGTTGTTCGAATCAGGTAAGCTCTTTACTTTGTAATTTTGCTTTCATAGTGATCATCTGTCGCTTTGCGCTATGATTTTTTTCCCTGCAAGAGTTTTTCTACTTAAAATTTGTTGTGTTCGTGTTCTGCTTGCTTTGTGCAATTGGAATACTCTTCTAGATTCATCTTTGTGTGCTTCCGCGGTCCCCAACCGAAATAACCAAAGTAAATCTGGACTCGTTATGAGATAGGCAGGGGCTTTTCAAATGGATTTTGGGTAATTTTCAATGGTCAAAACCATATATATTATGGGCTCACCTTGGATGAGGGAGTTTCCACCTCTGATGGGCCTTCTTTGGTCTATCTTTATCATGAAAGTGTTTACAATCGGCTCTACATTATTTTCCTTTGCCTTTGAATAATCCAAGGGTTAAAATATTTCAACATGAGACTGTATTTGGGCCCATCATATAGATGGTTTAGGTAATTGATAAGGACCCTAATCCAACGGATGAAGTCCAAATGTAGTCAATTTCAATAGATTGCGATGCATCCCAGCAAGCCTCACAACTAAAAATTGTATTCCTTTGAAATCAAATGGAGTGTGTGCCTCCAAATGGTAAAACTGAAAAATAACAATTCAATTTGCTTGCGCATCCAAATGGGGCCTTAAATGTACCTAGTATGATTGGCACTTCCCCATGAGGCATTATGAATGGATAGGTAGTTCCAGGCTTTGGATAAACGATGATGGCTGCATGGACCGTTGCTCGGGCCCAGTCGCTGTGTGCATGCCACCACAATGTTCCTTCTTCCACGGTGAACTCGAGCCTGTAAGTGTAATTTTTGCCTGGTTGAATGGGGCATTGCGTGATATACTCAGGACCATCTGACCATGGATTCCTTTCCTGTTTCACTCCATGCCTGCAAAACTTACCACTTTCAAATAAACAACCTACATGTCCATATTCCTACACATATGCATGCGAAATCTCAAGTAGATCGGATCGGACTCGGTCCGTATCAGTCCAAACTAGACTGGACTCGGTATCGAGTCAGATCGGTTCAAGTCAGGCCTATTTCAAAACCGAATCAAGTTAAGTCAGTGCTAACTCGGTCCGACTCGACTCGATGCCCAGCTCTAGCTGGCGCTACTCGAGCTCTGAGTTGTACGGACGGCTCAAAGGAGATTAAAGTTACATGGGACCAAAATGATGTATTTATTATATCCACACCGTTCATCCATTTTTCAATATCATTTCAGAGTATGACCCAAAAAATAATCATATTCAAAGGTCAACTGGACCACACCATAAATAGCAGCAGGATAATGGTTTTTATCGTTAAAATACTTGTAGGGCCCACCTTAACGTTTATTTTCCATCCAATCTGTTCATGAGGTCACAAAGACCTGGATGAAGAGGAAAAACAAATATAATATTGATCCAAAACTTCTGTGAGCCCCAAAAGGTTTCAA
Organism: Magnolia officinalis; assembly: GCA_021015155.1. Taxonomy (NCBI): domain Eukaryota; kingdom Viridiplantae; phylum Streptophyta; class Magnoliopsida; order Magnoliales; family Magnoliaceae; genus Magnolia; species Magnolia officinalis. Next base: position 3,368,510 of record JAJHSJ010000004.1, read on the forward strand.
TGATAGACGTTCAATCTCCCACTGCCTTTTGCAGTGTGGTCCACTTGATCTTTAGAGCTGTCTTATTTTTCAGCTCAAGCCTTAGAGACGTTCAATCTCCCACGGTTTGGATATAACACATATCGCATGATGGGACCACACAGAACTTGCTGACGTCAATACACCAGTTAGATAGCTGATATGTGGTACACAAGCCAATCCGCTTCCACGGTCAAGAAAGATTTAGGACTCTTCTAAGGAGGGTTGAAAATGGCTGGGTTGGACCTAGCCCATCCAGCTAGCTATGTGTGAGAGAGAGAGGGAGATACCAATGAAGCGTAACGTTGTATTGGGCTTGATTTTGGGCTTTAACAAAAACCTCATCTCCTCTGTTTACATACAGCGTTGGGCCTGGAAATTGCCCATTTACTGTCAATATGTTCTTTGTTTTGCACAGTCGTGTGTACGGAGTCGATTCCACCTGTAATGGACGCAAAAATTGCATTGATTTCAATAAGTAGGATATGATTTGTGTATAAACTGTGCACCAAAACCGTGTATAAATCACCTATACTCCAAGAAACTTCTGGCCCAGATCACCTTTTTGTCATTTGTTGAATTTCCAGGCCCAGTATGTAGAAGGCGGCCCAGAGCCAGACCATGCCTGCTTAGAGGCCCAACTAAACAATACAGCAGAAGTTAATAAACGTGGGCTCGTGGTTAGAAGTGAGCGATGGGTTTGGGCGTGGGCTAGTTTCCTTGTCAGTTAAACTGGATAAAGCTCTGCGCACCCCATCATGGCCCAGTTTCAGCCCTTTCACATTCACATCAATTCTAAAAGTCCAATCAGTGGGCCACCTACTTGACCGTATCTCATCCAGTTGCATGACCTTAAAATATTTACAGATGTAAATCACTCTACCATCCAAACATGAACAAGGCCTTGGTCCAAAAGGTCCAATCAAAGGCCCTGATCAACACAAAAACCATTTATATGTGGGATGACTACTCACACATCTATATCCATTCAGATCTAGCAAAAAATAAAAAAAGTAAATAAATAAAATATATCTATGTACCGTGGAATACCACTACAGCTACTAATAACAACAATGGCAACAAACAACAGCAACAAGAAGAACAATAACAACAATATACAAGAAAAGAAGAACAAAGGTACTTACAATAAAATCATAATAATGTGTCTTTCCACAAGCTTTGTGCCCCAAGAAAACATGTATAAATAAGAACCCTAAAAACTGAACGCTTCTACTCTTTATTTTCATTTCCTACACCAAAATAAGTGTTTTTTTTTTTTTTTTTTTTTTTTTTTTGTTTTTTTTTGTAGGTTGGGGGGAGGGGGGCTTGTTTTCTCCTCTTTCAGTCTCTTTGATTTCCATGCGCTTACATTCTTGAAATAGTAACGCTGTAACATCTTTTATTGTTGCCAGATTCTTATGATATTCTCGGCACCATTTTAAAAAAAATACAGCTGTACGTAGTAACTCATATACAACATGCAAATGAGTTAAACTTGAACGTAGAAAACAGCAAACCAACCTTGAGCGTCTGGATCTACCACACGTGTGTAATTTGTAATGGAAAAGCCTGAGCAGATTCGTTCACGTGGAAACGACATCATAGAGCGACCCCTTCATGATCGGGAAAAAAGATGAACGGCGTGGATAAAACACTTAAAGCACGGTGGGCCCCACAGAGCCTTACCCGGACGGATTACCGTCCGGCGGGCGTAGGACGCAATCTGCAGGGGTAGTTACACATGGACAGTGATGAATGGTGATATGATTTACTGAAAGTATGCATTTTTTTTAAAAAAAAAAATTTACACACGCACACACACCCCCACACACTCACGCCACACGCACACACGCCCCACACACGCACGCCGTGGGATTTCACCACCATGGGTACTCAACCCTTGACCCGGTGTTGAAACTCCAAGGAGTCTACCACCCGGGTAAGAGTAAGGACCCCTGAAAGTATGCATTGCGTCTTGACGCCGTCAGATTTTTCATGCGAGATAAACAGATGATATTTACAACGTACATATATGCCGTTACACTTTGCTGAAAATAGAGATATCGCGGCATCTTATGCCTTTCCTATTTCAAGACAAAAATGCTATGGATGGAGGGATTACTTAAGGCCTGTTTGGATTCACGTACAGGATTGTATTGCATTGTATTATTATACGGTCATGGTATTCATAGCATCATAGACCGACTGTATCCTTCCATTTTATCTTTGACAAACAGAATGTTTGGTATAGAGTAGGTTTGGACATGTAAACAGTGGATATTTCTAATTCACTGTTTGTTGAAGGATCAGACTCGATAGTAGTAGAGTACATATAACACACAAGACATACAAAACAGGATTAATGCAGGTGATTAACGGTTAGAAAGTCCCCATCACTCACGTACGGAAAATTTCCAAAAAATTAAAAACTTTGAAATAACAGATACATAATACGATTAATACAAATTAAGTAAAATATGTCCATTAACTAAAAAAAAAAAGAAAAAAAATATACTAAAAAGAACTTAAAAAAAAAAAAACAAAATAGCTCTTCTTGAGCAATCTTTAGTCATTTCATTTGGTTATATCGTCCACACCCCAGCCAATGATCCCTTATGATTAGAGACTTAAAACAAATCATGCAATTACTGTGTATATAAGCACCACTCCAATCAGAACTTTGAAGATGGCATTCAAAATCTCTTCCTCTGTACCATATCGATTCACGTCGGAGTTCGATTCACCGGAATTCTGCAGCCCAATTTGGTGTTCATCAATGCTAGCTGATGAAGGAAACGGAGCAGCATCACCTTCAAGTCTTCTGGAGAGTCCTTCCATCATGATTGTTGACGCCCTGTATTGTTCACAAGGGGTGGTGCAAGATCCACATTTTTGCAGAGTGGCCTACATTCATTGAACCACAAGGACCATCTCAAGTATGATACGGTTTACCAATATTACAATACCCAAAAATACGCAACAATGTATTTGAAGTTTACATATGAAAAATGATTCATACCTTGAATTTGGTCCACTCTGTCGCAGCCATACCGTACGTTTTGAACGATTGGTGTCTGCACCCACTGAATCCTACTACATGTTCCCGAGTAATTTCCCAATTATCATAGATTCTTGGCACTCTACCCACATATACCACATAGTATTTACCCATTTGTACCTTTTTTTTTTAAAAAAACATGGGGTCAGATTTGAAGTGCATTGACTGGTCATGGAATTTCCTCAAAATCATCTAGATATAACAATAACAAATAAAAGAAGATTATAATGAAATTTCTAGACTAATAAATGGAAATTCTAACTCTACTAGTAACGTTCGTACTCTCACCTGAAATGGACTTTTCATTTATTCTTAAACTTACATAACAATACCCATCCAAATGAGAGATTAAAAACGTGGCTGCTACAAGTAAAAATTTATATACCCTGTTTACTTATAAAAAGAAGCATTATACAAGTTCAACCATCATGATATGAAATCAGATTGTGTTACCACAAAACTAACCAAATGAAGAAATCATCACAACGAATAACATATGATCTATATATAACAGTTGAATGAGATGATATAATGATAATTGGAACTGCAATAACTCCAACCTAAATGTTCGTCTCTGTAATAATTTCATACAGACATTACTACAGGTACCTGCATTAACCAATGAACTTACATTGGTCAATATTTCAAATAAAGTGAGCTAAAATATATGAACATATATGCGGATGAAATTAGGCAGAGATATATCAACATAGTTGCAGATGGTCCAACCATTAGCAACGCCACCATCCAAAATTAACATAATCCAAAATGTCATGTGCTTAAGAAGCACACATTCAAACCCAATTCACCATAACATTTATACAAAACAAAACAAATAAAAAAGAGTTAAGTTTCATTAAGTTCCCATCTCCCGAATATCAAAGGCAGATATTTTTTAGACAGAGCCACTGCGTTCAAGGAGTTTCTGTACCCACTCCTTCCTCCTCTTATGGCCTATTTTCATGAAAAAACCAGAGCTAACAAGATCCCCCTATAACAACATGGCAGCACGAAGTTAGTCCTCAGGGCTAAGGCCGTCAACTTCTTCAAGTATGCCCAACATTTTTTAGAGTCGGCTCATAGTTTTGCCCTGAGATATAGTAATGGTGAGGGACTTGATTGTCTCAACCATTTCGCCTATCTTATCACCGATGAGATCACTCGGCTTACCCTTTTTTTTTTGTCAGGTTAAGCAAATGACCTATGGGTACATTCGTTGCCGAACATAAAAGCCAGGTCATTGTATCTGTCTATATGTTTTCCACACACTCTTTCTGCGTATGGGTGAGACCATAAAATCAGTAAAAAAGTAGATTAAAGTTAGCACTTTGTCAGCAGAGGCAATACCTATGCGAGGAAAAAAAATAACATATAAAAGTAAACCTATTTAATTTAGTTATGACTAATACTTACCGTAATATACTCATCCCACACATTGTCCATAGCCATCACCATTTTCTTTTTAATGTCCCTTCCAAAACCAGAAGCATTCAGCATGTCCTTCACGGCCCAATAAAATCTTTTTAATGTGCGCAAGCGGTTAGATATGTATTTATTCTCTAGTTCAATTCCACATTTATCAAAAAATTCATTGATAGTTGCCTTATATGCTTCTGGTTTGAAGCCAATGTCACTTTTCCTTCCAAAATTGACATATTCGATAAGTGCATCAACCAATGCATTATCCATAGGATCAGTCCACTGAATCCGAGCTGATTTCTTACTAGTTGTAGATTTCTACTGCGATTAAACTAGGTCGTCAATGAAGGAGCATTGCTGGTTGGTGTTGTAGTTCTCTTACTTGGGGTTCTGAATATCTTACTCAGAAATGCTGTACTTTTTTTTTGGGGAGCTTGTACCTTTCATAGGGGATTCTGTCTCATTCTTATTTCTTACTCCCTTGTAAGAACTCCGTAAGAAATTCATTACACCTACGCATTAGTAACAGTCAATGAAAAATGGAATTCATGAAATAAAGAAACGTATTAGCACTATCAGTCAATTGAAATTAGAGAAGATGACATCCTAAATACAGTATCACATTAACTGTTATATAGCAAGCGGTGTAAAATTAAAACATACTAAAGTCTATGTATACTTCAAACCTAATGTAACCACAAATCCCAAATATGAAAACACTGTAAATTAAAAATTATGCTGTTACACAAACAACATTATACAAAAATAAAAATTAGACAACGTCAATGTCAGTGGCGGGTGTGAGGGAGACTGTCATTCTACATCCTCTCCACAATCACATCCCTCTTTTTTGTCCACTCTTCTCTAGCGTGATCTGTCACGCGAGATAATGCGCGATCTTCTTCGGCCGTAGTTACCTCCATAGGAGATGGCGAAATGTTTTCAGAACTATTAGCACTATCCTCAACTGCTTCAGTAAAATCATCTTCACCACAAACATGGATGAAGTTGTGTATAACACAACAAGCTATAATAATCTTTACTTGAGTTATAAACTTAAACTGTGCCTTTTAAGAGGCTGAAATAATGTTCGATGACATTTCACAGCTGGGCATGTTGATAATAGAAGAGTTCTTTTTTATTAGCAAGCTTTCTTCCTCTACGAAACTCATTCAAATGATATTTGACGCCTCGATAAGGTGTTATAAACCCAGGACAATGTGCGTATCCCGCATCCACAACATACTAATTTCCTACACAAAGTAATGCATGTATATTAAGCATATTACATTTAACATGCTACTACTCTAGAAGTATTAACAATATTCTTTATTTACCATGAGGAATAAGGAAACAGTCTGGTCGACGGGTCAATGCATTTTGCAAAATACGAGCATCAGAGGCAAAACCAACCCAACTCGCAAGCACATTTACAAATTTCATATCAAATGTACAAGCTGTCGTAACATTCTGAGACAGAAAACCTCTTCGATTTCGAAAGGTAGCGCTTACTTCTTTGGGCAAATATGCGGGTATATGAGTCCCATCGAGTGCCTCAATACAATCCTACAAGAAAGTTGATCTGACTTTTAGGTTGTTATTTGGTAATCAAACATACTTCATAATATTAAAATAGTTTCTTAGAATGTTTTACCTGAAAGTATGGATTCTACATTGAATTATCGGATATCTCTTTGTGAGTATGTAAACCTGAGAACTTTACCTATTTCGGATAAAGTCCAATTAAAACATCAACCATTCTATTGAAATTGCGACTAACTGTCTCTTCAGATCTTAAAAAAATGATGACCAATGACATGGTTTCATACGTTGTGGCTGATGGTATGCAGGAACTGAAAAGGATGAGCTCTCAGTCCTAGGGGGGGGGGGGGTGAATAGGACTATGCCAAATAAAAAAATGCTGAACAAAAATAATAAATATAACTGAATCAATCAGAGATATCAATTGTAATAGTATTGAGAAATTGATTCAAACCTTGTTCAAAAGACAACCTTACACCAAAAACAAATGTTTATGGTAGAACAACCTGATTTCTTGAAGGCAGTAAGGATTAAGATCGCAAACTAAAATAAGAGGCAAAGAAAAGAAGCTATCTATTACAAGCATTCACTACATGTACATGAAAAGATTACAATCATTCAACACACATTCATCACATACATCATCCACCAAACACCTGGAATTATAGTGGTTCGGTGTGTACATTAACTGTTCTCAAATAGCCACACCTACTCCACTCTCAATAATCACAACCCATGTGATATTGGCGTTCACTATAAAACAAGGTTTTCTCAGTTCACCTTAAAACCTATACAGTTGTGTTTTCAAATGGGCTATCATAATTAAAAACCCCACGCTGAGATTTTCTGGCCATCTCAGTCAAAACTAATACAATGATTTTCTAAATATCTCAAAAACCAAAAAATAAATAATCAAAGAGTACTTATCTTCTTCTTGAAGACTCTGTTTGATGTAGCCCATAGAACCGTTTCGCTTGATGTGTAGATGTTCAATGTCCAACAAACATAATAAAGGGTTCTAGGTTCTAAATAGATTTTAAATTAACTCAAACATTGAGCTACTTGATTAAATTCCTTAGATCTCAAAGGGTAGAGTAAAAACTCCCTTAAAAAATTCAGATTCACAATAAAAAGATCAATGAATTACAATAACAAATGAGCTATAAAAGAATATAAAATTACCGGATTATAACTTGATAATGACGGAGACTTTTCTCTCAAAGTGGAGGCTTTATGTGGCTTTTATGAATGAATTAAACTGAAAAAAGACCTCTATTTATAGGCTGAAAAACAGTTCATTCGACTGGTCGAAGAATTAACCAAATTTCAAATTTTCTGACGCGATCGGATAAAACTGACCTTCGACTGGTCGAGTAGCCTACTTGACTGGTCGAGGGAGCTTGAAAAATGTTGCTAGAGTTCGAGTCGAGCTCCCCTCGACTGGTCGAGCCGATCTCCATGACCGGTCGAGCAGGGTTCTCGACTGGTCGAGGATTTACTAGAATTTGAACCTTGGAATGGTCGAGCCAATTCTTGGACTAGTAGAGCTAGAGTCTGGACTAGTTAAACTTAGGCTAGGACTAGTCGAATTTAAGCCTATTCAAAGTCTAAAAACTCATGAATAATATACAAATAAAAGGACCTAAACCTATTGTCTTTGTAGGGTTACATATACCTGAAACATTGGACATTGAACTCAAATCTTCAGTAGCTTCAGTAGATCTTCTACTTGAAGTAGACTTGCATTAGAAGTTTGATCTTGAACTTGAACTTGAACTTGAAGTAGATTTCAATCTTGTAGAACTATCTTCATGTCTTACACTTTCAATCTTCAGATGAAGGTGAACTTTCCATCTTGCTTCACTTGAAGGTGAACTTTTCATCATATGAACAAGTCACACTCTAAATTGTTTCGACTCATCGAAATTTGACAACAAAGGGTGCTTTATATACATCAAAGCACTTACAGTAACATTACCACTTGTTCCTCTAAACTGCACCTCCTTGAATCAGAAAGTAAATTTCTATGTCTAATTAGAGAGTACAATTCGAAGAACTTATCCCGACCCATTCTTAGTTGTGTTAGACAGTCAACATCGCTCTTCTTTATGATTCCATTTATAAATTTAGTTCTTTCTATATGACTACCTATAGGCGAAGCCATGATACAATAAAGGTGATAATATTCAGCAGCTCCCATAACACATGCAGATGCTGTAACCATGGTTAATACAATTGCTATTTCATTTTTATTCCAATCACTACTGGATGACTGAGATCGACTAGAGTCATCACTATAAGACCCCATAAGACCAATGGGGAACTGACTTGTTATTCTTTTCAGTTATTTTCTATTTATTACTGCAAATGACAATATAAGACTATATGTACAACAAGGCATTATAATACACATAAGGTGAGTTCAAATAACAGGATATGGATTCATGACATGATCGACATATCCAAAATATATCTATCTGCGAAGTACATTACAATTAGGCAATCGAAGATGTAGCACATATTACGATAAAGAAAAATTAGTTCGTGATTAGGAGAAGTTTAACAGTAACATAGTAAAAAATACACTTTTAGATTGAAATAAAAGCATATTAGTTATATATGTTTGATTTTAAGATAGTATCAATAGTTTAATTATGCACCTCTGTCCTTTGTTACAAAGGAATGAACCGATTAGTATCAAGATCTGCACGTATATGAGACTTGTCTGCATCAGTGCGTGACAGCCAAACCTCATTATTTACGATATTCAAAAATAAAATGGAAGTTAGAATCGAAATGATCCCTGAGTATCTTCACAATAGAGTTTGCAAAACTTGAAACTATATGATAGTCTTTCAGACATCTACCTAAACACTGAATAATCGCAATACGATAGAATACAATCTCAGCAAACAAGGGTTGCCGAACACGCATCCTATCGGCCTTATGAGAAGAAGGAAAATGGATTCAAGACAATATAAAGTTGAAAAGGAGTATTACCTTCAACAATCAACAAGCCGCATGACATTACAAACCCTACAAAATGCTTTTAGAAGAAGATAGAAGATAATATTTTCTTTTATAGCCATTTTCGAAATAGAGTTTGTATTAGTCAATGGAGTTCATTATCGATGTAGAGCGGGTCGTGGACAGTTTCATGGCCAAGATGGATCAGAAAAGGCCCGGTCAACGACAGAAGTGATCCGGACTGTTGGACCTTAGATCGGGTGTATCTCGCAATTCGGAATGAGTTACCTGACGTAAAATGTATGATTTTGGGGTAGAACGAGCTACTTTAGCCAACCAACCCCGCTATGCCAGGTTACGACGCCCAGAATTGCAAAAAACCCCTAGATCGACAGTCATTTCCCTGCTTTAATTTCGTTTTTACTATAAATAGTAAGTTTTAGTTTGATTATAACCCTTCATCCGTCGGGCTTTAGGAGTTGCGCCCAATGTGAAAAGAGCTTAGAATAATTAGGAGAACGGTTTGGTGAAGCCAAATAGGACACTTACTATTTTTGGCCGAAAACCTTACGCACTAGTAGACATCATGACCGTCTATAAATTGTAAGTTTACTATTTATAGTAAGTCACAATTTCTAGGAGTTTTAGTTGTAGTTTGATTCTGATTTCTTTCCCATTGCTTGTTACCCCTATTTAAAGGGTTGTGAACTCATTTTTAGGAATTAATTAATCAAGTTCAAATTTATTAGAATTTATTTCTATTTCCTACTTTCTTTCCTCGTGGATTCGAGAAGTCTCTATGAGGAGTCTAGAGAAGCTCTGTGATTTGGAGTAGTTATCCTCTTCACGTTCATCCCTGCGGCAATTACTCTCACACTGGATGACATGCAAAGGTCACGTCCTGAGTGTCCGGAGGTGAATCCATCACTCGGATACACTGCTGATACGCAGTGTTATCAAGAAGATCTCCCTTTATAGAAAATCGGATTCGGATGTATTGCTCGAGACAACCTCTTCGTAGGGTATATGGAGGGAACTATCTCCACTATAGGCAACTGCTCTTGTAAAAGAAGGCACATGGAGGCTAACTATATCTACCACTCTAAAGATGGATACTCTCAACATAAAACCCTAATCACCCTTTGTCCCTGAAACTATAAAGGAAATAAAATAAACTACCTGGTTTCACAGAGTTTGTTAGAATAATTTTTAAAGGGCCGAAGAAAGATGGATTTATGCAAGGTTCACGCAGCGACTGAACTCATCCCATATTCGTCATAGCCGACACAAAAGAGCACGATCTCCTCTCTCACAGGGGATGAGGACGAACGAAGAGGTAGAAGGAGGTCGTAGAAAGGCGCCATGACCCACCAAACCAATGCCTGTTGAAACCCTATTTTTTTCGCTGGCGGTGCAGTGCAATGAAAGCGTTGCACTGCACAATGCATTCAGGAATGACAGCAGAGACGTGTGGCCCTGCAAATTGGTTCGACAACGTACTCGGCTAGCACGTGTACGCCGGATTTGAATTCGAATTCAAACGCCGGGTAATGTATTATTTTATAAATAAACAATGCAATACAATCTGGGTTGTTGATCCAAACACGGCCTTAAGTTGATGTGTGGACGGAACGACTTCATGGATGAGATCCACCTCGTCCATCAAGTGTGCCACCCTGTATTTGACTGTCCCCAAAGAATCATGCTGATTGAACACTCAAGTGGGCTACACCATGGCAAACTGTCGAGATGGAAGTTCTACCATTAAAATATTCCAAATCGAGTTTGGGATCCACCATCATGTCTATAGGTTGTCGAATCCAATCATCTAACCCCAAAAAACCATTATTAATGGATCTCCAAAAATCATCAGACATTTCAAGACTCATGTCGGCCACACCACGTAAATTTATTTTTATGCCTACTTTCATTAGGTTGTACATTGAGTCGAACCGAGTCGAGCTGGCCTCTACTCGACTCGACTGGGCCACTAACTGACCTCAGCTCGAACTCGGCTCAGCTCGATTCTCGAGCCTGACTAGCCAGCTCGGCTCGGTTCGGTCAGCAGCTCAGGTCGAGTTTGAGCCAAGATCGAGCCGAGTTCGCCATTGAGGCATTTCCACAAACACCTGGACTGCACCTTCAAAACCCATCTGTATGTGAAACAGAAGAAATGGTTTACAGGTATTTTATCAAACACCTTCTAAGCAACATAAAAACCAAGAAAAAAAAAAGGGGTATTTGTTTCATGTACATACCTTCCTTGCCACCAGCCACACTTCATTGAGTCATTTTATCAAACACTTGGTGAACAACATCAATGACAAAGTAACTGAGTCACCGAACTGGTTCGAACCAAGTTCGATTCGAGCTGGATTCGATCCAAGTTGAGTCGAGCTGGGGCTGCTTGAACTCATTTTTGAGCTCAAAAAATCAGCTCGACTCGGCTAGAACTCAGCTTCAAACCGAGTCAAATCGAGAATTTCAAGTCGAGTTGATGAGCTAACCGAACTAGCTCGGTTCGTGTACACCCCTGCTTTTCATTATTCCATTTGGTGTGAAATAACTAAGTTTTTGACTTGACTGGTGTCTAAGATCCATGGCGAAAATGAGAATATGAACATGATGGACGGGGTGGATCAGATTCTTGCTTCTCCCACGTAGCAATCAGTTAACGCAGGCCACGCCATTCGCCTGCTCCTGCGCAAGTCAGGTTAGCAAGTTCTTGGCATTTCTGGGGTTGTCAACGGGCTGGGTTGGGGCCGGGCCAAGATTTGTCCAAGCCTAGCCTGCCTTTAAACCTAAGCCCAAACCCAGCCCAACATGAGGCTCCAGCTGAGAAAAGAAAATTTGTAAAATAAAAAAAAAATGCACACCCATTATTTTTTTAATAGGTCCACCATGATGCTTATATGAGATCTAATATGACCATTAGATGTGTAATCCCATACTATGCCAAGGACTACTAGACTTTTCTGTGATTCAAATGAGCCACATCAAAGTAAAAATAGTGAGAGACATCCATCAGTATTTAAGATGCTGAGCAGTTTGGAGATAAGCCTTTTACTGTATGCTTCAAATCATGTAACTGACTTGAATTTAGAAGGGTGTTTTGTTTTTACTTTTTGCTACGGACCTGACAAGACAACTGATTAATGAAGTGGATTTTATATAAACACCAAGCCCACCCCAGCGGCCAACCATTTTATCCAAAAATACTTGAAATAACACCTTTTATCTTTATGCGTGAGATGTGTCTCTGGATAACTTTCCTCTTACTGGCTCTGTATCGCTTAGGAGGCCCATGTACTGGCTCTGTTTCTCTTAGGAGGCCCATTTTGACATCCACATGAGATCAAATTCACCCAATAGATTTGTAATCCTACTTTATGCCTATGATAAATAATCAGATTGAAATATGATTCAGGTGTGCCATACTAAAGGAAATAATTAGGAGAGACTAAGACTATTGATATTTCCAGGGCAGACTGTGATGATCCTATAAAATCCACTCCAACCATTAGATATCATACTCAAGCTTATTCTTGGGGCCTAAAGATCAGTCCCATCCGTTCGTTATTCCAGTGGAATGTACAAATAGAAATAATTTGGACGGTGAATATTTCCCCGTACACTATTTCCAAAATATGTGGTCCACTTGAAACACGGATGGTGCTGAGTTTTTGTCCCTAAGCTTAAGATGGGGTGACACACATTTTGGTTACGGTAGATTTTACATAAACAGCATGGTGGGACCTACAGACCCGGCAACCCCTTCTCTCCTTCCATGTATCAATCCTAAAACGAAGATCAGGTGAGGTAGGTGACGACACGGGGACGCGGATTGGATACTCACAGGTTAAGTAGCGAGGCAGGTAACGACACAGTGGGGACACGGATTAGACTAGCTACTGAGGTGACGACACCAAGTTCAGTGGGTCCTATCATGATGTATGTGTTGTATCTACACTGTCCATCCATTTGGAGAGATCATTTTAGAGCATGATCCAAAGAATCGGGCAGATCCAAAGATTTAGTAGACCCCACCATAGACTGACTCTCACTGTTGAAACCTTCCTAAGATCCACAGTGATGTTTATTTGAGTAAAGAAGGGAAAACACAAATATTAGCTTGATGGACAACTTTTGTGACCCTTATAAGTTTTTAATGGTAGGCGTTACCCTCCATGGTTTTCTGTGGTGGGGTCATTAGAGATTTGGATCCAACTCATTCTTTGGCTCATACTCCAAATGATGGACTGTGTGGATATAAAACATACATCATGGTGGGACCCACCAAACTTGCCAGTAGCTAATCTGCGTCCCACAGCGTGTCACGCACTGACCATAGGGCCCACCTCGATGTATGATTTGTCCTTTCACTTGTGGACGCGGATTAGCTATCGACAAGTTGAGTAGCCAAACTGGCTATTGAAGTGCCGTCGTCAAGTTTTGTACGCCCCACGGTGATGTATATGTTTTAGCCGCACTGTCTATCCATTTGGAAAGATTACTTTAGTGCATGAACCAAAGAATGAGTCAAATTCAAAGATGGAGTGAACCCCACAACAGAATACATGGGAGAGTAACGTTACTTTTGAAGCCTTCCTAGCTTCACCATAATATTTATGTTTATTTGAGATCCAACCTGTCCTTAAGTTAACACATACATGAACCGGGGGAAAATACTAATATCAGCTTATCGAAAACTTCTACTACCTTTAGAATTTTTTAACGGTAGGCATTCAATCTCCACCGTTTTCTGTCAGGGATATATTCAAGCTTTGGATGTGACTCATCCTTTATCAATTCCCCATATATATACTTGGTAACGTCACTTCAGTGGCAAGTTAGGCTACTCCACCTGTCAGTAGCTAATCTGCATACTCCACTTTTTCAGATCATTTTTGAGCATGATCCAAAACAATGTGGTAGATCCAAATCTTAGGTGAGCCACACAATAGGGCTTGAATTCCCACCATTAGAATCTTCTTAGGAGCTACAAAAGTTTCCAATCATGCTGCTATTTGTGTTTTCCCTTCATCCAAGCCTACATGACTTTATCAACAGGTTTGGATGGCTAATAAACATGACAGTGGATCCTTGGAAGTTTTTAATAGTAGGTGTTCAATCACCGTTATGTTCCCTAGTGTGGTCCACTGGAGATTTAGATCCGTATCATTTTTGGGACCGTCTCAAAAATGAGCTGGCGAAACGGATGGACAGCATTGATATACGTCAAATACATCAAGGTGGGTCCCACTGTCCGGACCTCATCTACTAAGCTGTTCGTGCGGGCAGAAGGGCTTTTGGACATCTAAGTCCACGTCCAGCCCGTTTATAATTATGAAATTTAAGCTTGAGCCTGGCTCAAGGTGGGTAGGCCCAGAAAACCGATACACCTACTCTGCCTATTTTCGGGGAGCTGACAAGGTGTGGCTTCGACCTCACCCAAGATGATGCGGCCCTTACTGTGGACCCCACCTTGATGTGTGTATTATATGTCCACGCCATCCATCATTTGAAGGCATGATCCAGAAAATAAAGCAAATCTAATTCTCAAGTGGACCATTCCATAGGAAACAACGGTGATTATTTTAAGGCAGTTTTGGATGAAGTTGATTTTTGTTTAATCCCTTCATCCAAGTTCATGTGGCCTGAGGAAGTTTTTAAACCTTACGGTGGGCCTTAGGAAGTTTTTAATGGTAGGGCGTTCAGTCACCCCTGTTTCCTCCTAAGATTTTAATTTTCTCTATATTCGGAATCATGACCTAAAATAATCTGATAAAACAGATTATTTTATCAGCTTGGCCCTTAGGTGTGGCTTCGACCTCACCCAAGAGATTTGAAGGCATGATCCAGAAAATAAAGCAGATGTACAGTGTGGATGTAATATACATCAAGGTGGATGTATATATACATACATCAAGGTGGACCCCACGGTACTGGCCGCACTTAATGCATGTGCGGATGGACTGTGGATGTAATATACATACATCAAGGTGGACAGTGTGGACCCCATGATACTGGCCGCACTTAATGCATGTGAGGATGGACAGTGTGGATGTAATATACATACATCGAGGTGGACCCCACGGTACTGGCCGCACTTAATGCGCTCACTTTCCACAGCGGATTGCCTGGAGCGGCGTCTAAGGATATCCTTGTTGACACGACTCATGCCCATGGGGCCATGGTGATGCATGTGTTTTGGACGCGGATTTCCTGCGAAAGGAAGATCCTGCACTGGGAACCTAGGTGGGGCCACGGTGATGTTTTTGAGAAATCATCCCCGTCCATTCGTTTTGTGAGTTCATTTTACGACAAGTTACCAAAAATGAACCGTATTCAAAGCTCAAGTGAGCCAAAAACGTGATAATTAAATGTCCACAGTTGAAATATTTGTGGGGCCACATAAGTTTTGATTCATGCTAATATTTTTGTTTTCAGTTCATCCCAATAGGAATGACGTTATTAACGGTATGGATGGCATCTGATTACTGTTGAACCCAGGAAGGTTTCAATGGTAGGAATTTTCCTAACCACATTTTCCTTTAGTACGGATCACTCAAGCTTTGGATACGGTTTATTTTTGACAACATGTCCTAAAATGAACTCACAAAACGGATGGATGGGGAGGATTTCTCAAAAACATCACAGTGGGCCCCACCTAAGTTCCCAGCGCGGAAACTTCCTGCCAAAGGCTCTCGCAGGGAATCCGCGTCCAAGGGTATAAAGTATAATCCCAAAATGAGGCGGATCCTACTTTCAAAAGGACCACACATTGGCGATAATGATGCCCGGAAACACAAATATCATATTAATCCAAAACTTAAAATTTCAATAGTAGGCGTTGGATACTCTCTGTTTCCTGTGATATGGTCACTTGATCTTCGGATCTGCCTCATGTTTTTGCTTATTTTCTAAAATAAGCTAGGAAAATCGATGGACAGCTAGGAAAATCGATGGACAGCTTGGATAAAATGCAACATTACGATGGGCTCCAGGAGAGAGTGTTAACATGGATATCCCTAGAGACGTGTCTCCAGGCAGTCTGCTTCAGGCAATGGACGGTGTGTATAAACAGATACATCACATGGGTCCCATAGGAGCTCTAGTGGGACGGCTTACTGTCCAACCAGGGTTCGGACACAATCCACTTTCATTTCAAGGTGATCGGGTGATCTTTGCATTTTCCCTAATTACAAGAGGAGATCCAATCTATTATAAGGACCATTTGCTAGCAGCAAAAACTAAATTTTGGGCAACCTATTTAGATGAGGCTCATCCTAGTCTCATATCTCTCAATCATTTTATCCTATATTGTTTATTCTCATGTTGTTTGTTTACTACCTAAATAAGAAAGAATTACATAGTTCATGTAGTGCCTTTATATGTTAAAAAAACCTAGCACATAATTAAAATGTAATGAAATAGTGTTATCATTATCATTCTATCATTGTGAAATAAAAAATTGGCAATTGTTAGTCAAATGTAGATATTTTTAAAATACAGTAAAAGAATTTGTAATCATTGTATTTTTCATTTGTATTATATAAAAAAATCTCAAATAAAAATAAACACACTAGTGTATGAATTCGATGATTTGATACAAGGTAATGAAAAATTTTCACCATTATGATTTTGACGTTAATAAACGAAACACGATGATACTTAGTGATTATTATCAATTCAAATAGGTGTAAAAATTGCAAAGGACCATGCTATACATGGAGTATGTAGATTCAATAATTGAATTAAAGGCATACTTAATTGAGAAACTACAGCCGTAGGAGATAGCCGAGATCTTCCTCACCTTACACCCTTAGTGAAGGTTTAGTGGATGAGATTAGGTGATATTAACTGAGATAAAATTGATTGAAATCAATCATTATGCACGGTAAGATATTGTCATAGAATTCAAAATTTTCATCCCATCTCATTTCATTTTTGGAGTGTAAAAAACTCTCCCATGTATATAACAAATGAATAAGATACTGTGTTTGGGTAGCAGGGTGAAAAACCACGTTGGAATAGGCGTGGAGTAGATACCACCTGTGATAGATGCACTTCCGTGTGTGTTTATATAACACAATTCCGTGGCCCCACAATGAGGTACACTGTCTATCCATTTTATGAGATCATTTTAAGGTATGAGTCCAAAAATCACGCATATCAAATCTCAAGTGAGCCACAACACACAAAGCAGTGAGATTTAATGTCTTCTAATGAAAACTTTTTGAGGGCTACAAAAGTTTTGGGCAAACTGGCATTCTTTTTTTCCCTTCTCTTAGGTCGTGTAACCTCATGAATAGCTTGGATGACATATGTATATCATGATGGGCCTCAAGAGGGTTTCAACCATCAAAATCATTGTCCTCACTGCTTTATGTGGTGTGATTCACTTGAGCTTTGGATCTGTCTCATTTTTTGGGTTCATAGCCAAATATGATCTCAAAAAATGGATGAACGGTATGGATATAATACATGTATATTATGTTAGGCCCCACAGAACTTGGTGACGATAATACACGCCATGCAATTTAGCTTCCGATTTTCTCTCGTGTGGTTTCTAAAGTCCTAATCCAACGCCAACAAAAGCAATTACCAAACAGTAACAAGGTTTTAAAAAGTGGATTTTCCAATTTAATATGGTGTATCGAACTGATCCTTAGAAAAGTATCGAGATAAGAATAGAAACTTGATCAATCATATTAGGCTAGGGGACCTACCTCTATTCCACGTGTGACACAATTGTAACGCATCACCTCTTACATGATTTTAGATGAATTACAACTTAGCAAGGTACACTAGTATGCTTAATCACACTATTCAACCCTTGGGATAATCCACATCATTGATCAATAAGGCCCACCTTATAAAATTCTTAGTGATATAATCAACTTATGTATATTATAAAATGGACATTAAAATTCAAAGTTTCTTAAGAGCCAGGAAGCATGGAACACTAAAAACAAATTGGCTTGTCCTTGGATATTTTGTCCCAAACTTTTTCTAAGGCGAAACAGTCCATGCATGTGTCGATGTCATTTCTATCCTCCCGCTTGTATATCATTCGTATTCATATGGCCTACGCTTAAAATCTTGTCTCTCTCCACCTCTCTCACTCAGATATATGACTGTTTATCCTTTACCTGGATACAAACCCTCTAACTAGAACAATGAATGAAATTCAAAAACAAAAAAACAAAATAATTGAAGTCTGAACGTGATGCGTTCTCAACCAGTTCGGAAACGGACTGGCAATAATTGAAGTCTGAACGTGATGCGTTCTCAACCAGTTCGGAAACGGATTGGCTACTCCCCTGCCACCACCGTGGCTGGTGGTCGGTGTTCTGTGGGCCCACCATCATGTATGTGTTTCATCCATTTTTACATATCATTTCTTGGCTTGATCCCAAAAATGAGAGGAAAATAATCTCAGGTGGACCACACCACACGAAAACAATAGTGAATGGATATCCACCATTAAAATCCTCCTAAGGCCCACTATACTGTTTATTTGACATCCAATCTGTTGATTAGGTCATACAGGCCCAGATGAAGAGAAAAAACCAAAGATCAGCTTGATCCAAAAGTTTTATGGCCCCTAAAATGTTTTTAATAGTCGACCCTCATTCAACACTGTTTCCTGTAATGTGGTCCACTTGAGACTTGGATATACCTCATTTTTTTATTCACATTGTAAGATGATCTGTAAAAATATATGGACGGCATGGATGAAACACATACATCATGGTGGGGCCCACATAGCACCGACCATCAGCCATTGGCTAGTGTGAGGGGGAGTAGCCAATCCGTTACCAGTTCAAGGATGGCCGTACCAGCACACGTCACTTCAGATGGTTGGAATTTTCCACATATGAACACTTTCCATCATCACTTGCAAATGCTACATGCATATATCATTTAATATGGGTGGACCACCGTTGGGTCGCATGACATGACTTTTTGTCCCACATAACATGTCTATGTGCAGGTCATGCACATCCAAACAAAAGACTTTTAGGTCACAATCACAATGGCTGGAATCAATGAACAGGTTTTACATCCTTTGTCAATGGTTGGAAATTTCCACCTACCTTCAGCTTTACGTCCACCATGACATGCCCTCTAGATTCCAGAAGATACAGCTAGGCTTCGCTGTGGCAAAGGTGAGCACGAATTTGTATGATGATAATGGAGGCTTTGGGCTGCGGTTTTGGTGGATCTCTAACTGTGGGGCCCACTTTGATGTATGTGCCTTACATGCACACCACACCATTCATCCATTTTGACAGCTTATTCTAAGGCATGATCCCAAAAAATAAAGTATATGATCTAGTCTTAGGTGGGTCATACCAAAGGAAGCAGTCTTGATTGAATCCCCACCATTAAAAACTTCATGTAGGACACCAGAATGTTTATTTTCTATCCAACCCGTTGACAAGGTCACAAAGGTCTGATGAAGAAACTATACAAATACCAGCTTGATTCAAAAGATTTATGGCCCACGAGGGATGTTTTAATGATGGATTACCAATATTATAGTCCACCAGAGAATGGGATATGCTTCATTTTTTAATTAGATCATACTTAAAATGAGTTTGAAAAACATATGAACAATGTGATATAAGGCACATGCATCACAGTGGGCGCCAAGGTGAAGGATCCCAACCCAGCTTGGTGGATTCAGGGATCCACTGAAGCTGACCCAAAGTTTGGGACTGCTTGAATATAGCCAGAGTTGCATTGAGATAGGCTGATTTAAATACACACCTGAGCATACGAAAAATAATTTTTACCATGCATATGCATCAAACGTGTTAAATTCGCTACATATACAACTGTCCAAGTGCCCCACATGCCTAGATGCACTACCATTAATCTTTAAGCGTAACCGTATGATACATGTGTCAATTTGCACAGGCACTATCTATCCCTCAAGTCACAATTTATCTTTCACATGGCAACAAGGAATATATATATATATATATATATATATATATATATATATATATATATGTATGTGTGTGTGTGTGGGAAAAGTACAATGCGCTCTAACTGATTTTAACGTCCCATGAGGTCGAGTGGTGTGGGCCCTACTGTGATGCGTTTCGAACATCAACACCGAGCATTTGATGCGTCTCCTTTAATTTATGGGATATCTCAAAAATCAGCCGTATACGTAACTCAGGTGGACCATAACATCTAAAATTATGTGAAGACCAAAAACATATAAACGCACTTGGCATGTACCGACACAACTAATCTCAACAGCCTGATTCAACAAACTTAGCTGGAAGCCAACGGGTCCTTTTTAAGATAGAGATGATTGTCCCAGCTAAAAGAAGCAGAGAATCCAGTCATGTAAAAGACACCTAGCAAAAACAAGTAAACAGATTTTAATGATTTTGGTACGACATGTAAATGGTTTGAATTTTCCACAAATGAACGGCTGAGATCATAATTACCATATGCCACATGTAATATCACAGTTAGACCACTACATGTGCAACGTGACATTATTTTAGGCTAGGGTAGGTCCCACAGCCAAATCCAAAATGAAACGACTTGGGGTGTTTATCAGATCCAAGCCATTTACCATGCGCGCATTATTCATTTTATTAATATGTAAATCATAGTACATACGCAGTAGGGTCAACGATGGTGACCCAGAACCTGCAGGTTACGTGGGCCTGACAGGATTTTAAGCGGTTTGTGTTAAACGGCCTACGGATTGAACAGGGCTAGATAGATGGACAGGTACAATCAAAGAGCTAGGGACCACCATATTTGGGGGCCATATATATTTTGCCCCCTTTTTCTATCAAGTTGAATACAGACATTTTAAAGTTGGATTTAAAAGTTAACTCTCTACCGATCAAGTGGTTATTTGGGTAATTTATACTGGTGGGACCTAACTTGATGTATAGTGGGTTGCAGACAGTTTCATGGCCACGATAAATCAGAAAAGGCCCAATCAAATACGAAGGTGATTCGGACCATCAGAACTTAAGACAGATGTATCTCACAAGTTGGAGCGAGCTACAGACGTACCTTATATGATTTTGGGTAGGACAAGCTACTTTAGCCACTCAACCCTGCTATGTCAGGTTGAAATACCGTCAAATCCAATGCTGAATTCTTATTTTAATTTCATTTATACTATTTATATTAAGTTTTAATTTAATTATAATTTTTTATTCATTGGGCTTTAAGAGTTGCACCCAACTTGAAAAGTGCATAGAATAATTAGGAGAACGGTGAAGCCAAATATGACACTTACTATTTTTGGTCGGCTATAGATAGTAAATCTCGATTTCTATGAGTTTTAGTTGTAGTTTAATTCTGAAACTTTTTTGGATGCTTGTTATCCCTATTTAAATGTGTAGACTCGTTTATTTCAATTATTAATCAATTTATGAATTTTTTAAAATATTATTTCTATTATTTTATATTTTTTTCATGAATTCAAGAAGTTTCATTGAAGAGTCCAAAAAAGCTTGTGGATTCAAAGTACCTGTCCTTGAGGAAGATGGTGATTGACCTCAACATGTTCATCCCTACCTCATAATTCTTGAATGGTTTGCATTTAATGACCGTACGTAGTAATAGTTTGACAAAGAAATGCATGAAATCATTTTTGAGGTGGTCCGGCGGATGTTACAAATAGTTATTCTAACCACATGGATACACATGCTGACATATTACACGTGTCAGAGCCGTGAGCACCAAACGAGTAGGTTGCATGATATTTGAGCCACGCCATCACAAGATTGGGTTGTGGTTGGCGCAAGATCCTTACAAAGTGCTCTCAACACCACTGACAAATATTACTGAGATTTTTTTTTTTTTTTTTTTGTGTGTGTGTGTAAATCCCACGGTAATATCAAGAAAATACACTAATGATATTGTCACCAGATTTTCAAAATCCCAGAAGATTTTTTAAAATATTTTGTTTTTAATGCGATATTGACAATATATTGACTAAAAAGAACCGTAAAGCCTTAAGAAATTAATGACACTATATTAACAAAAAAAAAAAAAAACTGTAAAATCTTAAGAAATATGTTGTATAATATTTTATAATATTTAAAATTATTTATTAATTAAAAATAAATATTTTACTTTTGAGATTTTACCAATAATATTCTTAGAAAAATATTAAAATTTGAAAATCACCCGGAAATTTTCATGCCAAGAAACTACCAAGGAGGAGATTTGTCAGCTGTGACTATGCTCTTCACCTGATAAATACGACACTGTACAGTAACATGGCAAGTCACAATCATGTTATGCCATTTCCCTCATGAGAAAGTCATTGCAATTTAGCTTCAGGCCAATATAGCCACCTTTGGAATTGTAATTATTTTAGGTCATTGATGCATTAATCGTAGTAGGGTGTACATGTTAAACCACTCGGATCTTACAAAGGATGAGATACTATAGAGCCAAAAGAAGTGAAATATGGTAGAGTCATCTTGCTCCATTACGCATAGAATAGGCAGCTAGGATTGTCCATATACTAGGATCCAATAGGGATGGAAATTGATTTGAGTTAGCAAATAAAGAAATAAAGAAAAAAGAAGAAGTAACGGGGCATCCAGCGGCCTGATCAGAAAGTTCAAATTAATACAATGTGCATGTGTAGCTCGTTTAGCATCCTAATTCTTTGTATATGGCGTGTATACTGTGTAATGGCATGGATCCTTGACATGTGTGCAATACGCTTCAATCCAGAGGTAAAGTGGGTTGCAGATAATTTCATGGCCAAGATGGATTAGAAAAGGTTTGATCGGAGATAGAGATGATTTAGATTATTAGAATTTAAAACGGACGTATTTCGCAAACTAGAATGAATTGTTGGACGTAAAATATATGATTTTAAGGTAGGCTACCTAACCCTATTTTGCTGAACTGCGCAAGCCGGATTTGCTAATACCATCAGATCGAGGGTCGTTTTTCTATTTTAATTTCATTTTTATTATAAATAATAAGTTTTAGTTTAATTATAACTCTTCATCCGTTGAGTTTTAGGAGTTGCACCTAACAGGAAAGTGCTTAGAATAATTAAGAGAACAGCATGGTGAAGTTGGCTGAAAACCTTGCGCACTAGTAAATATCACGACCATCTATAAATAATAAATTTACTATTATAGTAAGTTGCGAATTCTAAAAGTTTTAATTGTAATTTGATTATGAAATTTCTTTCATTACTTAATATACATATTTAAAAGGTTAGGAACTCGTTTATTTCATTCATTAATCAATTTTAATTTTATAAAATTTATTTTCTAATTTATTATTCTTCTTCTCTTGAATCCGAGAAGTCTTTATGAGGAGCGTATAAAAGTTCTATGGATTCGGAACAGTCATCTCCGTGAGGAAAACGGTGCTTGACCTCGTGTCCTTCCCGGCGTAAAATCCGTAACGTGTGGTCGGCACCCTCACTCGAGTCCATATTAGTCATTTGCATCATTTGACGAAGCAGCCACAAAACGCCAAAACAACTGAAATTATTGAGCCTATACGGAAGCAATTCGTCAAAAAGGGCATTCAGGTGTGCTCTTTGGTACACTAAAAAAAAAATCAATCCGCGTTTTAGCGCCTGACTATATGGAAGTGGGTTTCCGCTGCTAATTGCTTCTTAGATAATGATACGAACCCTTCATATTCTAGATTCTGTACTAATTAAACTGCCCATCTTAAGAAAGATTGGTTGAATAGATTACCGAATATGAACATGAATTCAGAACATTGAAAATAAAAAAAATTAGTAGGTCATATTGAAATCCAAGAATCAAAGGTGAGGATCGTCAATCAAGTATATGATAATGCGATATCATAGCTTTTATAAGGCAGTAACAAGAATATAAAGGGTTCACATCATCATCTAAGATACAATATGGACTGAAAACGCATCCCATTCGTTACTGTGATAGGGGGCACTGTATCCTATCAAAATTCTCCTGTGATGATAGGCTAGATCGGGAAGCACCGGAACAGGGCACAGCCCCCTCTGTTTAGCTTCAAGCCTTCAAGTAACACGAGATAAATGCTCCTCCCTGGCACGTGCGTGAGTTTGCAGGAGGTGAAATCATGGATGGTTGAAAAAGCAGATGGGCCCATCGCTAAAATGACTTGGCTGAAAGTTGAGGACAATCAACGTAAACGCGTGACCCACATTTAAAAGGTTGTCGAGCTGGATGGTTTCATGGAAGTCAAGAAAGTCTCATTTCACGTAATATTCCCCGCGCCAAGAATTTACAGAGGACAAAACTTTATATTTAACCTTACTACCTTAGTGAGTGGGTTTTACCCTTGTCGTATGGAGCCCACCTTGATGAATATATCTTGTATCCACGCCGTCCATTCGTTTTTTTCAGTTCACTTAAGCAGATCCAAATCTTAGGTGGATCATACCACTGGAAACAGTGGCAAATGACCATTTAAAACTTTTTGTGAGCCACAAAAGTTTTGGATTAAGCTGATCTTTGGATATCCGTAACTTTTGGGACCACGTCTAAAATGGGCTGGAAAAACGGATGGATGGCGTGTATATATGGCAAATCAAGTGGGCCCCATGGTAAGGGTAACACTTCCTCGTCCAAGTAGCATATTTCTCTACCAATCAAGTAGATCTTTATTGAGCACTAGCATAAATGGATTAGTAAAACAAATTGGTTCTTATTAGAGATTTCCATCCATTTGACCGGTGGCTACTAACCACAGAAAAAAACAAAAAATAGTTAAATGGTCATATGAAATTCTTGGATAGGATTGTTTAATAAGCCTTATTTTTAAAAACATAGAGCCATTCTTGCAAGGCGGCTTCCGTTTGGGCAGAGGATCCGGTAAAATCAAGATCGAGTCTAATCTCGATTTTGGTCTGCTCAATGCCCTCCTTTTGGGATTCTTTGTGCCACTGTAGAGCGGCGAATCTAAGGTATTCTGTCTTTTACAGGATCCAGTGCGTCAGAATCCGATTACCAGATTTATAGGATTCCAGCTTTTGCATATATTGAAACATATCATCACCCACCACTTGCCAAACAAACACACAAATATATATCACTTTATTAAACGAATGATAATTGGAAATATTCAATCACTCAACAGGCCACGCCTTTTCTTATTTCATTTTCTTTCTATTTTCTGGTAATAGGAAATGGGGTTTCCTTTAAACTATCATTCGCATGTTCAGCAGGGAGGCAGGTCTGCAGGTGGGGGCCGCATCTTAGCATCTGGCCCTTTTCCGTTCCTCACTATTAATGTGGTGTCCATACCCCAACTAAGATGACGTTCCAGATGGCAGTGCATGAACCATACACCTGAAAAGAAAGCCACCATGATTAGTATCATGTCTTATTTATATTATGATGATGATGATGATGATGATAGTTGGGCCATCCGTATGGACGGTCAGGACCATTCAAGAGATGGGTCCCACATAGAAGTATGGAATTCAAGAAATGATTCCCCGTCATTCATTCTCTGGACAGATAAAATCATGGTTCAAGCCCTCTTTTCCGAACCAGATAAAATCCTTTCTATGGTGGGCCCACCTAATGAAGTAAGTCTCAGATTAATCAGCAGCATGCCCAGGACACGAATTTCCTTCAACGCCCGCGCGCACACAGGTTGCACATCTAGGCGGAAGCTCCATGGGGCCCACCATGATGTGTGAGTAACATCAACTCGGTCCATTGTTATCTCCAGATAATTATAGGACGTGAACCCAAACAGGAGGCATCCAAAACTTTAGTGGGCCACACTATAGGAAACGGTAGAGATGGAAATGCTCACTATCAGAACTTTTCTGGGGCCCGCCATGATGTTTATATGCCATCAACCAGTTCATAAGGTAATTTCCACCAGGTTGAAGAGAAATTACAAATATTAGCCTCAACCAAAACTCCTGTGAGCCTCAGTAGGGTTTCAATGGTGGCATCCTAATCCCTACTTTTATATTATGGTGTGGCCCACCCAAGTTTTGAATCTGCATGATGCTTGGGCTCATGTCCTCATATGAGCTGGCGCAACAGTTAAACGGAATGGATGATACACAGACATCACGGTGTGCCCACTACAGTGCTTTTTGTTGTACCGGCTCCTCGAAACCGGTGTTGTAGGAAATTCCACGTCCCCTTCAACGTGTTTTGTGGTCTCAGTTTGGCACGTCCGGCCCTTAGATAACTAACTATCCTTATTGAACTCCCAAAATTACAAAACGTACCAGGATTATTTGCTCGGAATCTGATAGCGACCCACCCCCTTCTAGGGACTCCAACGGTGTTGATCAACGGGGGGTCCACCAGGTTATACTTCTTAGGATCGTTGACAGAGTCCCAGTTCCCTCTACCCCATCCAACCACGTAAAAGCTGTAGCCATGCAAATGCAACGGATGGTTCTCTCCTTCCACCAAGCTGGTGCCCTGATAAACAATCTCAACCGTTGAATTAAACTTCAACACCTTCACTTGAGTCTCCCGCCTCGGTGTCAAGAGTGTGGCTGGCAAATTATCGCCCGTGAAGTCGAAATAAAACGGTGGCCTTTTCGGAAAACGCGTACCGTAGACGCCGTTGATGCCTTGAGAGTAAGCCTGAAGTATGGAGATGTTCGGAAACACGAAGCTTATGTTGTTAAGGCTCGCTGATAGCCGGTTGTTGTTTGGCCCAGCACATGACCTATTTGCACATGGCAACGTTTTAACGGATACCGCAATATAAATGTGTTTATTAATGGTTTGCGGGCAGAATGCCGGGTGCTCTTCGCTGGCCAAGCTCCTTAGTTTCTTGGTGAAGCTGTTCGCCGCTTCAGTGTCGTTGAAGATGGGAAGCGTCGGTATGGATGGAGAAGCTGATGATGTGATGTTGGCGTATTCGAGGATCGCTGTTGTAGTTGTGTTGTCGAATGCGATATTGCCGCTCGAATAAGCATGGGCAGCCATGTAATAGATGTTAGGGGTCTGATTAGTTTCTATTAGTAGGTCCATCGTTTGGCCTGGCGTTATCATGACGTAGTCTGTGTAGAAGGGTTTCAGGTATTTCCCATCCATTCCTACGAGTTTCAACCGATGTTGGGCAATGCCAAAGAAGAGCTCGTCGTTCATGGCTGCGTTGATCAGACGGAGGAGATAGGTCTTGCCAGGATACACCTTCTCCCGGAAGATGTCTGCAGTAAGAAGATAATGAATATGATCATGCATGCCATCCCATTACTATTGGACCCGATCGAAATCGGGTCGGGTAGTACATGTGTTAAATACGGGTTTTGCTGTTGTGCCACCTTCTTGGAGGACATATTAGCAACATCACCAACGCTTTGAATTATACATGAGACGTCCAATCCTCGATTGGGAGCATGCCATGGTGCAACGATGAAGTCTCAATATGATGATCTAACCCTTTGAATAGGCTAACATATGACAACCGTCTCCGTTTTATGAGCCATAGATCACATGATTAGATAGATGTTTGAAGATGATGATTGGGCCTATTTTGTTTCCTTGTTCAATATTGATTGTTCATTTTCAATGATATTGATTAGAGGCTTAGGATTATTTGATTAGTGAGATTTTCGCATCGTGGCTTGCTATAAATGGTATGAAACGAATGAACAGTTCGGATCGACTATAACTATTGTTATAAAAGGTTTGGGAAGGTTCCTAAGAGGGGGACTTTCGGCAAAACTTATATATAAAAATAATTTTAAAGTTTTAAAATATGCAAACGTCGTTCCCTGGCTTAGGAGAACACGGACTCGGATTGCGTACTGTACACACTACACTACAGATATCATTACTGTGTGCTTCTAAAAAAGCTGTAAACCCATTATCATGTATGTGTTTTATTCATGCTGTCCATATATTTTTCCTAAACATTTTAGGGGCATGAGCCCAATTAAGGTAGATCTAAATCTCAGGTGGACCATACCATAGGAAATAGTGGTGATTGAATTACCACCGTTAAAAACTTAGGACTCCGCCTCATTATACGACCTGGGCTGAAAACTGAAGCATATCCAAATCTAAGGTGGACCACGTCACGGGAAACAGTGCTGATTGGCAATAAAAATCTTCTTGCGCATGATAAAAGTTTGTCTTTGGCCTTATTAACAAGTTGGATGACAAATAAACATTACACGTAGGCGGTAGGAAGTTTTAATGGTAGGTGTTCAATCACTATGATTTCCTATTACATGCTCCACCTGAGATTTGGATCTACTTTTGTTTTGGGTCCATGTATTAAAATGAGGGGAGCAAATTGATGGACAACATGAGTATACAACACATCAACAAGGTGGGCCCAAGGCACGACCCGACTGAGTCCGGTCCCTGGTAGCAGGTATTCAAGTGATAATGATGACGTAGCAGGTAAGACTGGAGATCCAGGGACATAGCTGACCGATTCATTCCCCATCCAACACTTATCCAACGTAAGAGAGAGACGTAAATCGGTATACTTTTGACCCTTCCTCTTTGGGAAAGGGCATAACTCAATGAGGAATACTCAGCTGCACAGCAGTTCTCACGTGTTTTCATGAGAACTTTCCCCACGAAACCCATGGGGCCCAACTTTTACCCTGATCCAAAACTTTAATGGGCCATAATGAAAAAGAGAGAAAATCAAGGGAGAAAACTATTTCATTTTGTCATGGGCTTACCAGAGTTTTGGATCATGATAAAAAGTTGGGCCATTATGGTTTCATGAAGTGTTGCATCAGGTGGACAGTTTAGATTTTGGATTAATAATCCCAGAAATGAGTTCTTAAAAAGTAATCACAAGAACTTATGAGAACCGGTGAACAACCGAGCATTCCTTTAACTTAAAGATACAAATACAATTGTAGAAAATTCAAAAACATTGCACCATACAGATGAACCGCTATCACCGTAGGTTTGCTCCTCACATATATGGGTTTGATAACTCACTTCGACGTTATTGGGTCGTCCTGGGTGATCGCCCGGCAGGACATAACTCTCTTTCAAATATTTATTTTGCTAAAATAGAGAAAAACGTGAATTCGATGAGATTTTGAAAATATAGCAAAAATACTGTTTGAAGAATTTTTCCCGAAAATATCAGGGGATCATTTATCACAGTGCCGTCGACAGCCTTAGGCCATCCAAGGCACGCGATGATAGCTATACACATCGACGACAGTGGTTTATTATTTTTGTTGCAATAGCTATTATTGTGAACGTGCCGTACATGGTGGTCCCTATCATAGACTGTCCTCTCCTCACCTTATAATCGTGATTGAAGAACTTTTCCGCATTTAACGTGGACAGTTGGCTTTTTTTTTTTTTTTTTTACCGTTTGTTGTAAGTTTCAAAGTCCTCTTGGACGATTATGATCAACCATCAGCGTTGATTTCTGGTTATGGTCCATCCACGGTGCCTATTGGATGAACAGCACGGATCTCGTGCATGTGAGTAGTGTGTGGGTGTACAGTTCCATTGAGGTTTGCTAATTCCACCCACGTGTGGGAGCGCACGCGTGCACACACGGAAGCATGTGGCACGTGTGTGAGATCTGAGCCTTCCATCCGCCGATTTACAATTTTTAAGCCACAATAATCAAGCCATTTCACACCACCGGTGGACCACAACATATCAAAATAAATGAATGGCCAGAAAGTATAATTTATATTGTACCTTGTGGCCACCTTAAGAGTGAATTATCCGATTTTTTAGGCATGAGGCATGAGCATTATTTATTTCCAACATCATTGAATTAAAGCTCAGATCTCACATACGTTATATATTTACAAGCGTGTCCTGATTTGAAAACGGTAATTAGACCTGGACCCATTAAAATCTGGTTGGGTGGATCGTGTAGGCGGTGGCAGCCCAATTAAGAACAGGATGAAAATGGGTCAAGTGGGCCTAGGCCAATCTGTGCCAGACTAGATACATAGCTCATGATCTGGGCTTCCCGGCCTAGACTGGAGATGCTGTTTTTATACCTGACTTAGAGCAAGGATAGAGAGCTCCGGGCTGGCCGTTTATGGTGAAAGCATCAGAGTTGTTGGGTCCTCCTCCTGTTCGAAGCATTTCTTGAAGCACATCGTTCACGTCGCTTTTCCACCACTCCGCTGCAACAATAATGGCAAGTTGTCAATATGCGTACTGCACAACCGACTCTCAGTCAGATTTTAAGAATGGCAGACAGGAATCTAGGAGCATCTAGCAATTCCGACTTAAGAAGTCATTTTCAAATCCACGTTAAGATTCGAACGTGGAATGTATTTAGACAGGTGCCATGTGCGCTCTATATGAAGTGGAACCCACAACCCACATGGAAAAAAACAATGATGCCTCCCTGCACCCTACCCCGCCCGTTTCTAGCCATGAGCGGCCAATTATGTAGGCGGGACTACCGTGATGTATCTGTTTATCCATGCTCTGTATCTTTTTTTCTCAAATCATTTCAAGGTATAAATACAAAATTAGTGTGGTTTGCTTGAGCGTTGGATCTGCTTATTTTTGTGTACTTGTGCCATAAAAATGATACGAGAAAAGCAATGACCGACATGTATAAACAGATACATCATGGTGGGCCTGCCCACATAACTGACCGTCTATGGCTAGAGATGAGAGGGAGTCGGACCCAATCCGGTCCGCATGAGTAACTACTAAACCCAATACTAGCCAGACTTGCTATGTGTTGTATCCATACCGACATTTTAAAAAGAATTTTAGGGCATAACCCAAAAATGAGGCAGATCCAACGCTCAAAGTAGACCCCACTGTAGAAAATAGCGGAGACAACAAGGCCCATCATTGAAACCTTCCTAATGCCCAACATGATGTTTAGTTGTGATCCAACCTAATTAAAAGTTAACACAGACAAGGAAAAAAGGAAAACACAAAATGTAAGCTTGATTGAAAATTTCTGTAGCTGGGCATTTAATTCCCACTGTTATCCACGTTCATAAAGAAGCTGGATAAAAGGTAGCATTTAATTCCCACTCTTAGGGTTGTCAACGGGCCGGGCCTGGGTACTTGGACCGGATATTGAATAATTTAAGCCCGGCCCTGGCCCATTGACACCACTGGCGTTTGTAGCCAGCGAAATTTCGGGGAATCACGAGAGCTGGACAGTCCCCGTACACAGCTAGATGCACGAATTGCGTATACATGGGCCTATGAAATGGATGGCCATTGGGACCATGGTGCAACGTGTAAGGTGGTCCTGTAAACGCACCAAAGCACCAAACCAGAAAGGACCCCTGCTTAATGCAACATTACTTAATTTATTAATTAAAGTGAGAAATTCGCAACCGCAACTTTTATTATTATTATTATTTATTATTATTTATGGATCATATGCTATATTTTCTAACCGTCCATTTGCAAGCCAACTCGGAATGAGATGGTGATTTTTACGCCGCACAAAAAGCGATTAGTGTGCACGTGCAGTACACAAGTTCGTATGGATGCATGTTGATTTCAGTTTTGAATTTTGTATAAGAGAAGAAATTGAAATATCATCTTTTTCTGTTTAATTTAAATATAGCGGTGTGGACTTTGGAGGAATTATATATTCCTCCACCCGAGGATATGGACAACATCTGTAGTAGTTGAGTTTGTATGAATGAGGCCCAAGATTCCATCATCCAACTAGTGATCTGATGGGACACACTATTGATGGACCACGCCCAGAAAAATCTTCAGATCGATTGATCCTAGCCATCCATGTCTTTCCTAGAACACCAATTAAGTATTAGAATTGCTTCGATGATAAGATTTTTTGGACTACGGTCCATCTTGTCTGGAGCCCATCAGATCAACGGCCAGGATCACCAAACAATACTCCCACTTGTGCAAACCACTACCCCACATTTGCACGTATCTCAGGAAGCATGAAATGTGTTTGAAAATAATAAAAGAATGAGGGTTATAAAATAGAGAAATTAGCCTTGAAAATAATAATTAGATAAAATATTTGAATATAAAATGTACCTGAAAGCATGGAATTCACTTACCATGCATTCCAATACAATCCGTTTGTATCAGAAGGTATCGACGATAAGACTGTTACAAACGATACATTTTGATAATTTGTTCACATTGCATGTTGTAGCACCAATACCACACATTGTATTCAAATGCGGTAAATTATAAATAAATAAATTAATAAATTAATAAAAAAAAAAAAAAAAAAAAAAAAAAAAAAAAAAAAAAAAAAAAAAAACATCATGTAGTCCATCTGGATTTGGGCTTTTTTTAAAAAAAAAAAAAAAAAAAAACCTTGTACGACAAACAGCGTTGCAGGCGACTGTTGTTGAAAGCGGATTCCGTGGTGGGAGGCAGCGTGGGGCCTACCGTGATGTATGTATTTTATATCCACAATGTCTATCCGCTTTTACAGCTCATTTTAGATGATGATTCTAAAAATAAAGCAGATTTAAAGATCAAATGGACCACACCATAGGAAAGATCTGGGATGATAACACCCACCGTTGAAACCTTCCTAGGGTCCACCGTAACGTGTGACCTCAATGAATGAAAAACAAAAATCTAAGCTTGGTCCAAAACTTTCCTGAAACCCCAAGAAGTGTCGGTGTTCAATCAAGACTGTTTCTCATGGTGTGGTCTATTTATAATTTGGATCTCCTTAATATTTGGGGTCATGCCCTAAAATGAGATATTAAAACGGATGGACGGTGTGGATAAAACACACACACATCACGGTTGACGTCACGGCGCCTGCTACTAGGAAATCCGATTCCCAGGGGTATATGATCAGTTGTCATGCATGTTTCAGAGTAAAGTGAAGGAAGGAAGCCTTGGAATCACATACCTAAGATGACTGTAAATTCCTTCTGTGGCTGGACAAATGGAAACTTTTTCCCTATCCTTGGAAGAATGACGATTGCACCATGGACCGTCGCACGTGTCCAATCGCTGTGAGCGTGCCACCACAGAGTCCCTTCTTCATCGGTGAATACAATCTCGTAACCGTATGTTGCGCCCGGCTGAATGGGGCACTGCGTGATGTATTCTGGACCATCTCCCCATGGATTCCTCAGCTGTTTCACTCCATGCCTGAAAATTCCCCCCCGCACTCACTACTTTTAGCTCCATTCACTGTAGACTATAATTGATTTTCTGGCTGCGTTTGGATGCTCAATTGAATTGAATTGCGATAACTAAATACGTTAAGTGGGGCTCCAAAACGTAATCCACTTTGATTGAGCATCCAAACGCATCCTTTAACATTCAGAGAGAGAGAGAGAGAGAGAGAGAGAGAGAGAGAGAGAGAGAGAGAGAGAGAGAGAGAGAGAGAGAGAGAGAGAGAGAGTCAAACCAATGAATGGTGAAGTTGTGTTTGGCTCGGTTGGTGACGTTGAGAACGATTGTATCTCCATAACGAGCATACAAGGTAGGGCCTGGAAATTGGCCATTAATGGTCAAGATGGTCTTGTTTTCGCACAATCGAGTGATTGGAGTTTCTCTCAACTGCAATAACAAAAATCAACAAACACCATCACTCACTTTCTTAATATATATTTCAATAAAGGCTCGATTGGAAGCGTGGATTTGAACTGCCGTGGAATCGAGTGGATTTCACACCGTCCAGAATCATGTAGACTTCAAATCCGAGCTCCAAGTGGGAAATAAAAAAGAACCCTTTGAATCCAAATTCCTTCGATTCCTAACAACAAAACACCAAAATACCAGCAAATCTCCATAAAACCTTTGGATTCCACGCTGCCAAACGAACCCTGAAATGACCACAACTACCCAACTGTTTTCATGGATTATACCACTATTGCTAACCGTTCATTCGTGATTCAGCTGGGTGACCATGCCTTAGTGTACGGTTCTTATGTGCCACAATTTGGCATAGTTGCACGTTTGCTCATTTCCACCACAGGATTGCATCCTTCGAATGATCTGAACCATCCATATTCTAGTTAATTACTACCTTATACAAGTTATGCTCTTGTAATCAATTCATCATTGTCTTCATACAAAATCATCCATTCAACAAATACTTCTTATGATGGTCCTGGTAGAACATGGTACTCCAAAACATGAACGATTCAGATCATCATTTTAAGATGCAGTCAAGGGTGGAAACCTGCTAACAAAACCTTCAAACCCACGATCCATGATTAGAACGACAAAAATACTGAACTACATATCTACATACCTACATGACCATACATGTATGTGTGTATGTATGTATGCTCATGTTTATGGATGTAATCATACGTGCGGTGTTTCTATGGATGTAATCATGTAAACCATATTGCTACATGAGAGATGATGTTATTTACCTCAAAACTCTGATGGTGCCTCGTTGCCGAGACCATGCAAATGAAAAGGAAGTGAAACAGCACGAGCCGTACAAGAAGTGGGAGCAGACACTTCCTCGGCCCCATTTTAAAGAAGAGGATAGCTTTTCTCGTGTTCACTTGAGATTGTGAGCGAGAGGTTTATATAAAAGTTTCAAGAGCCATAGATTTGGGTACTGAGAAATTAACCAAAGCCCTTGTCTTTTCCAATTAAACTCTATTACTCGATGTTCTCTTTCCCCTCACGTCTCCCCCAATTCTCCACCGCTTGGATGATGGTCACCATGGGGTCCACTTTCTGCCAACCCGAATCGGTGGGCACACTAAACCCCTCGGCAAGGCTGCTACGAGGAATTATGCACTTTTACTTTCTGGAAATTTGAATGGACTTTCATGTAGTACTACTTTTCTTTTTCTTTATCCGCAAGTTATTAGTGAATTTAGTTGTATTTACCTACGTTCGATGCGACTTCTGATTTTACCATGCAATGCTTTTGCCTTTGAAAACTCTTCGGGAATGCTGTTAGGTGATTGAAATGGCTGGAATGCACTTATCTGTTATTTTAATAAAAAACCACTGGTAGAGTCGATCATTGTGGTGCCGACTTAGCCTGTTTATCATCCAAACTTTCTAACGGTTCATCACTAGAGTTGAACATGAGTCAAGCTGGCATGAGAAACTTGATCGAATTGACTCGATTGTGCTCAATCTAACTCGACTCGCAATATGAATTGGGTCAGGCCAAGTGCCAAAAACTGTAGCTCGAAAAAAAATCGAGTCGAGTTCGAGTTTGGTCAGCCTTGAATCGACTCGACTCGAAACAGAGCTCGAACTCAACTCGCTCGATATATATATATATATATATATATATATATATATATATATATATATTATATAATATATATATATATATATATATATATATAATTTTTTTTTTTTTTAAAGTAAAAATTGTAAATCTACTCCACCTGACCCTACCCATCCACTTTCTCTCTTTTCTTTTTCGTTTTACCCTACTTGAGCGTGAGCGAGCGGCAGGCTGACAGACCCCACCCAACCTCACCACCCAATGAGCCGAGTGTTGATGACTGACAGGAGCAACCCCACCTTCTCTCTCTCTACTCTCTATTCTCTCATTCTTTGATTTGTTTCTCCTTCTTCAAGCTATGTAACATTTCTATTTTTTTTTTCCTTACATGATGTAATCAAGGTCAGGGTTGGGTTGCGTCGAGTTGATTTTTATCATTTTAATTATTTTATAATAATTTATAAAATAATATTAAAAAATCATATAACTTGAATCGACTCGACTCGGCTCGAACCAGCTAGCCAAGGTGAGCTAGAGGGGTGAGCTCGAAGACCGAGTCGAGTTGAGCTCGAGCTTGGGCCATGGTGGGGTCGAGCTGAGTCGAGCTTGACCTAGCTCGACTCGAACTCAACTCGTGTACAACTCTATTCATCACACCAAACATATAAGCAAATAATCAGGTCAATCTAATCATTTATTAAGCCACACATAAATTTTGAAGGGTTTCGGGTGGTGAATCTTGTTATTTATGGTGTGGCCCTGTAACACCTCAGTTTTCAAAACCTGAGTATAGCGATAATTTTCTGAAAACCCGAGCGTTAGTCTTTAAAGTATCAAGTTTAATTTAAACAATTTTGTCATCAATTAGAGTTAGCAACATTATTAGTGAAATAAACCATGCATTGAGTTTTTTTTTTTCTTTTTTCTTTTTAATCGTTCATAACCAAATTCAGATGTAGCGCTCATACAGGACTTATACAACCCAAATACCAAAATGGTCTTGATCTTCTTCTTTTATAAAATCTCATTTTATCTTCTTCTTTCCAGAAAAAACCTTAAATGTTGCTTGAACTCTCTCTTAACAAAAAAAGCTCATTTTATCTCCTTTTAATTTACTCGGCCAAAAGACCAAAACACCCCTACACACGTAGTGAAAATTAAGTTACTTAATCCCACATATGTGGGTTCCACCTCTAAATGAGGAGGGACCCCAATAGTCACTGATTGGAAAATTTTATATTCCATAGATCTTAGTACTTGAGTTCGTACGTTGATTAATCAATCCTCTACCAATCGTCTGATAACACACTTGACAGTTGGTAGAATAGACGGTTCGTATACTGCCATTTAATTCTACTGCTCTATCTCGGTCAATAGTGCCACCATGTAGCTGAATTCTAGCCCAACAGTGATTAGAGTTCTTTCCATCCATAATAGGAACCAACATATGAGTAGGTACTATAAGTACAATGGAGATATGACTATCATGACCGGTAGGAAGCCATTTCCCTTGAAAGCTCCTGTTCAGTTTTCACGTAACTCTCAAATTTTAAAAGATGTTATTCACTAGAAATTGGCAGGTAGAACCCAATGAACGGTTACATAACACATTCTATGGTAGAAAGTTTCTGTAAGATCCAAGTCATTCAACATGTGTGGGCCCTGCTTTTATTATGAACTGGCACAAAAATCAAGCAAGTGCATATATTAGGTGGGCATTGATGTTATGACATGACTTATCCATATTTGTGTTTGCGCCGCGTAGTTAGGGCACCGTTCTTTGAAAAGTTGATTATCCAAAACTCGTGACGGTACCGGCACACGTCTTCCAAAGACGGAAGGCATTGGTGATAAGAGAGTAGATGCTCTCCACAATATAAACCAGGCAATAGCAAGGTTTAAAGATTGATTTCGTGTGCTGACTCGGTCATCACCCAAGCCAATATGTGTTAGGCCACATGTGCTCTATACCGTTCAAAACAGATGGTTAGGATATCTTGATTACTGTAATCTCAGAGATATGCTCAAAATCTAACATGCCCCACTATGTGGATGGTTCGGATGGTGCATTAAGTGACAGGAGTGAGAAGGATGAGTAACCAATGTGGGCCGACAACCTTATTACTGTAAACAACTACCCATATATCAATGTTAGAATTTTCAACCAATCTGACTTTGGACTGCAGCTCAGCAAGGTTTCCACAGTTTACTCGTTTTAAATACGGTTTTATCATTACTATTTGGATTGTTCAAATAAACGCTTGTACAATTTCTAAATGCATGTCTCTAGAACTCAAACATTGTTCAATATTAAAATCATTACCACCAAAATTCAAAGTTCAAACCATAGCCAGCTGTCTCAAGTAGCAGCCGCCTATCTTGTGGCTAGGATGCAATTGGCGGCTGTGCTATATGCCATATCAACCTATTTTTGAGCCTTCATTGATGTGTGTACAATCTAAACCTTGCATCATGTGTGACCCACCAATGGGATATAATGTCCAAAAATCAGTGTGATCCAAAAGTCCGGTGGTCTACACCAAAGCGAAAAATAATGTAAAACGATCACCCAAAATGTTTAAATTAGAAAATGTGACCTACCTAAGTATTGGATCATTCTGAATTTTTGATCAACCCTTAATCTCAATAATGCACACATAATGAACCGGTTAGATTGGTAGATAGACAAAAATGGGCACCAAACATGATGAGATTTTTTATTTTTATTTTTATTTTTATTATTTTTTTATTTTTTTTTATAAATATGGTGGGTGTTCTCTCTAATTATTCCCACTCTTTTAGCCCACCAGAGATCTTTTTGTCTACAACTAACTTTGACTATGGACCAACCCCACGTGATGAATGGAATGGATTTGCGGATGAACATCACAGGTGGGTCCCACTTCACTTGATGTAATTTTAAAAGCAGAGTCACATGTCACGGAAGCGGATTGGATGATGTACCACACACCACCGACCTAGATGGTGTGGGTACGTGTCGTGAGAAGGCGGGACGCGGATTGCGTCCTACCCGGGCTCTGTGCGGCCCACAGTGATGTGAGTGTTTTATCCACGCCGTTCAACACTGTTTTCAGATAATTTTAACACGTGAACCAAAAAATGAGATGGGTCCAAGGCTTAAGTGGACCACGAAGTGGGGATTGAACGTACACCATTAAAAACTTCTTAGGAGCCGGAGAAGTTTCGGATGAAGCTGATATTTGTGTTTTCACTTCATCCACGTCTACATGACCTTATGAATAGGTTGTATGGTAAAAAAAACATCACGTTGGCCCTTAGAAAGGTTTCAACGGTGGTGTCATTATCAGTGTAGGTTCCTTTGGTGTGGTCCACTTAAGCCTTGGAACCGCCTATTTTTTGGTTTACGTATTAAAATTATCTGAAAATAGTGTTGAACGGCATGGATAAAACACTTACAACACTGTGGGCCCCACAGAGCCCTGCCTGGATGGATTACCGTCCGGGCAGGGTAGGACGCAATCCGCGTCCAAGAAGGCGAGCGCTGAGACGATGCGGATTGCGTCCTACCCCTACCCGGACGGTAATCTGTCTGGGCAGGGCTCTGTGGGGCCCACCGTGATGTAAGTGTTTTATCCACGTTGTTAAACACTTTTTAAAGAAAATTTTAATGTGTAAACAATAAAATAAGGCAGGTCAAAGGCTTAAGTGGACCACACCAGAGGAACCTACACTGATAATGACACCCACCGTTGAAATCTTTATAAGGGCCAACGTGATGTTTTTTTACAATACAAACTATTCATAAGGTCACGTAGACGTGGATGAAGTGAAAACATAAATATCAGCTTCATCTGAGACTTCTCCGGCTCCCAAGAAGTTTTTAATGGTGGACATTCAATCCCCATTTTATGGTCTACTTAAGCCTTGGACCTGCCTCATTTTATAGTTCACACATTAAAATTATCTTAAAAAAGCGTTTAACAGCGTGGATAAAACACTTATATCACGGTGGGCCCCACAGAGCCTTGCCTGGACGAATTACCGTTCGGGCGGGGTAGGACGCAATCTGCATCTTCTCAGCGAGACGCGGATTGCGTCCTACCCCGCCCGGACGGTAATTCGTCTAGGCAAGGCTCTGTGGGGCCCATCGTGATGTAAGTGTTTTATCCACGTCGTTAATCGCTTTTATTGGATTATTTTAAAATATGATCCCAAAAATAAAGTAGGTCCACAACTACAGTGGACCACACCAAAGGAAGTTGCAATGATAATGACACCCACTGTTGCAACCTTTCATAGGGTCATTGGGATGTTTTTTTTTTTTACCATCCAACCAATTAATAAGGTCATGTAGACGTGGATGAAGTGAAAAAACAAATATCAGCTTGACAAGAAACTTCTCCAGTTCCCAGGAAGTTTTTAATGGTGGAAGTGCAATCCTCACTTTGTGGTCCACTTAAGTCCTTTACCTTCCTCACTTTTTGCCTCATAACTTAAAATGATCTTAGAAAAATTATGAATGGTGTGGATAAAACACTTACATCACGGTGGACCCCACAGAGCCCTGGTAAGACGCAATCCTCGTCCCACTGAGACTCCTTGAGCTCCGAGTTGTATGAACGGTTCAAAGGAGACCAATGTTACGTAGACCCCACAATGATATATTTATTATATCCACCCCGTTCATCCATTTGGAGAAATAATTTTAGATCATGAACCCAAAAATGAATCATATCTAAAGATCAAGTGGAACACACCACAAATACCAGTGGGACAATGATTCTCACCGTTAAAACATTCGTAGGGTGCACATTACCGTTTGTTTTCCATCCAATCTGTTCATAAGGTCACACGGATGTACGGTTTGGATATAACACATACCTCATGATAGGACACACAGAACTTGATGATGTCAACACACAAGCCAGGTCGGTGGTAGGTGTTATGTTTTTTAGAATAAAAATAAATTTCAAAAATAAAAATTATTTTTAGAAAGTAAATAAATATATTAATTTTTTAATTTTTTAATAAATAGTGTGTGTAGCCAGTCGGTAAGAGAAAGGGTTTTTGCTTATAAACTAGGGTTTAAATCTCCTTGAGTATGGTGTAAAGCACCGTCCGCATGCATGACGTGGGCTGTAGGGCCGCTTGGGCGCTTTTTGGCACTTTATTTGGCGCATTTAGAACTTCATAAGTGCACGTCGTCGCAAGGAGCAAAAAAAGCCTTAGTCTTTTTGGCACACGGTTAAAACCTTTTGGGTCATGGTTCAACTGGAATTGAACTACGGTCTGCCCTGATGTTTTATTACCTTTTTGTTGATTGAGAGTAATTGTGACATGATTGTACATGTGGTACCTATGCTACGTGTCGCTCATGTGGATATAGTTTTTACTGTTGGATAATTGTTTATGTTTGAATAGGTACAGAAATAACCGTTATAGGACAAAGAGTCATGTCCTTCTATTGAATGCCATATTTTAATCATGTTTGTGTTGCAAGGTGAATTTAGAAGCCTGGACTGAAAAATGGTACTAAAAGCATGAATTTAACACTCAGAAGTCACCAAGGCAGGGGACGACCCCAGGGGACCTAGATCGAAGAATTTACACTCCAGATATCTGAGAAAATCAAGCAATTCATGCTAAAGAGGCCCGAAAATCATCAAGAATGCAAGATTACAAGGTTCCCATCATCCGTTCGGCTCGAAACTTTATATCTGGCATGAGGACCATAAATTAACCGTCCACGTCAAATTTCGGCCATTGGATCTTTGTAAAAGTGGCCCAATGGACAGATCAGCCCACAATTCACTGATGTGGGGCCCACATGATATCTATATATGCTTTGATTTTGGTCTCAACCCCTTAAAAGGGGTGACAAAACGAATGAACAGAGCAGATTTTGCATATACATCACAATGGACCCCACATGTACATGTGGGAGTGCATAGGCAGTGCACTGCCGAGCCACACCTGACCAAGACTCTTGGACAAGGGTTAGTTGACCCCACCCATCTCTTGGTTTCGCACAGCAGCGGACGTTCGTCCAGTACAATTGAGTAGTGGGTGTTGAGGGTCAAATATTGCATATTAGACCCCAGTTATTACCTGGATTTATGAGCATGACATTGTTTAATGGCCCGTTTAATCGTAATTATGATGCAGGGTGTATTTACGAGCTTGGATGGAAATATAGTGTTAAAAGCGTGGATTTAAGGCTTGGGCATCACCAAGGCATTGGATGGGACTCCATAGGACCAAGATCAAGGATTTACACGCTGGAAATCAGAGAAATTTCAGTCACTCACGATGAAGAGGCCTGAAAGTTAGCTAGAATGCAAGATTACAGAGTTTCCACCATCTGATTGGCTCAAAACTTTATACAGGGTCCGAGGACGCTAAATTAACCGCACACGTTAAAATTCGCCCGTTGAATCCCTGTGGAAGTGACCCAACAGACAGATCAGCCCGTTAAAACATTATTTAGGGCCCGCCTGATACTTGGATATGCTTCAAGTTTGGTCTCAACCCATTAAATGAACTGAAAAAATGAATGGACGGAGTGGATTCTGTGACACATTACAGTGGACCCCACATGTATACATACGTGTACATAATACACATTCACCGGCTGTGCACCAAACCTGAGGAAGTCGGTCAGCATATGCTGACCGACTCCCGGAAAGAGCCGTTTCTGGCTGCGCAACAGGGAGTTGCGGTTGAAGCTTGTGGGCCCCACCCATCAGCCATGTCAATGATCTGGACCATCCATCAGACAAACATGGCCCATATTACCACTGCTTATGTGGCAGTATTTCAAAAGACAGCGTATATCGGGTTTTGATCGTCCAAGACGGAAGATGGACGGCAGTGAGGAAATCACGTGGGCCACACTGAAACAAATACAAAATAGGCCATGTCCGACTGATTTTTCGAGATGAAGCTAATGAACGGACTAGATCTCCAAACCAATGATTATCGTGGACCCCACCGAGAGTCCAGCGTCAACTGTTACAAGCTCTGTTTACGCACCACGAAAATACCGGCCGATGCAGCCCACTTTGCAAGCATGGAGAGAGTCAGTCTGTCCATCTGGACCGTCCAAAATCTTTCCATGGGACTACCAGCCAATGCCAAGAAGTCTGAATGGAAAAGATCATGCATCAGACCTGTATCTCGCCAATTCTCAGTCCTATGCATCAAGTCCTCGCAGTCGGCTTCATGTTTCTAAAAGGGTTGCTGCAGAACATACGCACGATCCGACTTGTATGAAGTTTCCATGTCTCAGCCGACTTCTAGCAACTACAAAAGGGAGAACGTGAGGAGAGAAGAGAAAGGCATCCACGGCTTGAAAGAGGAGAGAGACAGGGAACGTGAGAGAGACATATAGAGAGTTGTTTATTTTCTTTTTCTTTTTATTTTTATTCTGTTTTGTTTGAGAGAT
Organism: Magnolia officinalis; assembly: GCA_021015155.1. Classification (NCBI taxonomy): domain Eukaryota; kingdom Viridiplantae; phylum Streptophyta; class Magnoliopsida; order Magnoliales; family Magnoliaceae; genus Magnolia; species Magnolia officinalis. The sequence goes on from JAJHSJ010000004.1 coordinate 3,411,064, forward strand.
CTAGCCCATCCATGTGTGCCTAAACCTCTTAGCTAGGGTTAAGAGGTGAAGCTTGTAGCGTGATGGGTGATTTTTACGGCCTGGATTCATAACTGAATTGATGTTTATCTTGGTTTGATTTTAAGGAATGCGTTTAGTTTTTAATGGTTTGTTGTGACTGACATTACAATAGATCTGCGATGGCTTGGGTATTTCCTTTTCCCTTCTTGTGATTATGAAGCCAGGACGCCTTGTTGTTCACCATCGCCCCTTGGACATGGTGGAATGACGGAACTCTCCCTGACATTCATACATCACTCAGATTGGCTGTGAATTGGATTAATTCTGTTGTTTGCTTTGTCTCATGGGCATGGTTTTGTGATGGAATCCATTCTAATTTACACCCGTTTGATCTCCTGAAAAGTAGATTAAATGAAGTTCAAAATTGATTTTCAGGTTATATCTTCCAACTGGACGAAGATGGGACTCGAAGTCCAGTTGAGTTTATGAATCGACTGTAAATCTCCCTGATCTCTACAAGTGGATCCTCTGAATCCCTAGTGTTTTTTTCCTCTGAATTCTCTAAGTTTTAGATTCCTAATTCACCATTATTCTCTCATAGTTACTCGATTTAAATTTCATCTTATTCTAGTTCTAGTTCTGGTTACTTTCAGATCACGTACAAGTTTTAGTCCCTGTGGATTCGACCTCGGTCTTACCGAGTTTATTACTACATCACAACCCTATACTTGGGGAGTGAACAGTGGGCCACTCCCATCATCCTGATGGACGATCGGGACCGTCCATTCAATCCAAGGGTGGCCACGACCACAACCATGGTGATCATCTGCACCCATGCACAGGAACACACGATTTCCACTGTCAAACATAGGATGAACGACAAGAGGATTCGAACCTTTGGGCCACACCAAACCCAAGAAAAAACATCAATTTCCAATTGAAATTTCGAGGGGAGTCCAATGAACGGAGTGGATTTTTCTTCTAGAGCTGATCAGGGGCCCACCGATCATCACAGCATACTCTGTTTACACAGGCCCTGTTTCCCTGAAAACTGGTCACGATGGGCCATTCAGCGACCTTGGCTGTGATCGGTTGGACGATCTGAGCCGTTCAGAAGATGCCCAAGCCAGGTACGACCCCAACCATGGAGTCAGATTCGAGGGTTGGGAGCATCAACCGTCCCAACATGTGTCCAAACGCAGCTGCGTAAACAGAGTCGGTTCGTTCGACTCCAAACCGCCTTCTCTAGTCGACTGACCTAGCCTCCTTGCTAGCTATAAAAGGAGAAGAAATAGAGAGAGAAGAAGAAGCATCCTTAGACGTGGAGATCTTGGGCAGCCGTGGAGGCACTCATAGGATTTAGAAGAGAAGAGAGAGAGAGAGAGAGAGAGAGAGAGAGAGAGAGAGAGACTGTGGACGGCTGGCGGCAACACCTCTTCTTCCCTTCCTTCTTCCTGGTTTCCTTTGTTTATGTTTTTCCTTTGAGAGTTTTTTTAACGTTATCATGTTAATGAGGTAAACCTCTTAGTTAGGGCTAAGAGGTGATGCTTGTAGCGTGATGGGTGTGTTTCTACGGCTTTGATTCATGTTTACGTGAACTAACTTTGATTCTAGTTTGATTATAAGATATGCTTTCAGTTTTTAATGGTTTGTTATGACTGAAATTATAATGGATCTGTGATAGCTTTGAGCATGTTCTTTCATTATGAGATTGTGAATTTAGGAGGCCCTGTTGTTCACCATCGTCTCCTGGGCAAGGTTGGATGATAGAACCCTTCCTAACGTTCACAACTCTCTCAGATTGGTTGTGGATTAGTTAAATTTTGTTGTTTGCTTTATCTCCCGGGCATGGTTTTGTGATGGAATCAATTCTAATTCCCATACCTCTCATCTCTTAAAAATTAGATCAAAGGAAGTTCATAGTTGATTTTAATGAATTATCTTCCTACTGGATGATGATAAGACTCTGATTCTAGTTGTGTTTATGAATCAAGCATAGATCTCCCTGATCTCAAAAAGTGGATCCTTGACTAGTTTCCTACCTTTGAATTTTACAAATTTTAGTTAATTAGTTCACCATTATTCTCTTAAAATTTCCTAATTTAGATTACATCAGTTCCTGTAGATTCGACCTCGGTCTTACCAAGATTATTACTACATCGCGACTCTACACTTGGGGTTGTGAACAGTATGGATTTCTTGAAGAGGCACATTAGCATCCCTGTAAGAAGAAATTTATAACCTTTCAATTGATATAAATCCTGGATACTATAATTTAGAAGTTAACACTCTTAATTCATATGATTATATCATCTTCTGTGCAATTACTCTCGATTTGACCTCTTGTTAAAGTTTTTTCTGAACGTCTTAAAGGCATATCAATGCCAAAACTAGAGATCTGTTCAACACTTAAATGTGCAAATTTTTGTGTTGAAATTCGGATTAAGAGTTCATTGTATCCTGAAGACCTAGAAAAAGGGCAGCAAATCTGTCTTGAGAAATTGACTATTCAAGTTGAGCCTTGAACCCAATACATATGATCGTCTCGTTATCTTTTTCTTTGATCCTCTATTGTGTACAAGAAACACTTAATTTCTAATATTCAAGACAGATCTTATTATCTTTTCATAATGGAGGCAATTCATTGCATTCAAGTTATGAACCAAGACTTTGTACGACTGGATCGTTTCGACAGTTAATTCTTCTCAAGATGACAACAAAATATGCTTTTCTTTCTAACTACTCTCAAGTTATCCTACATTCTAGATGATGATCTGTCTTCTCTGCTCGAGCTAAAAGAAGACGACTCAGATCGAGTGAAGGCAGAATGGAAGAAAAGGAAGAATGACGATTTTCTATACAAATGTCATATCCTAAACGCTCTCTCTAATTCTATCTATAATTAATATAGTAAAATATCATCTGCTAAAGATCTATGGACAAAATTAGATTAAAAATATAAAACTAAAGAGATTGTTACTCAGAAATTTTTGATCGACAATTACGTCATCTTTAAGTTTAAAAATGATCAATCAATTCTCTCCCAAGTAACCGAACTACAAAACTTAGTTGATGAATTGAAGATTGGTGGTATAGATCTTCCTAAAGAATTTTTAGTTAGTGTAGTAATTGTAAAATTACCCTAATCATGGTTTGATTATAAAAAGAAACTGAAACATGATGAGAGGAAGTACACTCTTAAAGGGCTTCAACGACATCTTATATAGAAGAAGAGTTAAGAAACCAAGACAAGAAAGAAAATGCTTCGCAAATCATTCTAAAGCAAATATAGTAGAAGATGACAAACCAAAATTTTAGAACTCCAAATCTATTCCCCCAAAGAAAGATAGAGAGTTTAATAAAAATGAAAAGAAAAAGGGCAAGTGTCACTTTTACAATAAGACATGACACTGCATAAAGGAATATCGATACAAGACGAAATAGCTGAAAGCTCAGGCTAACATGGCAGAAGACCAACTTGAAACAATGGTTATTGAAGCTAACACAATAATATTCGATGGTGGATGGTGGCTAGATACTGGTGCAACCATTCACATATCGAATAACCGAAATATCTTCAAGACCTATGAAGGTATTACAACTGAACAAGAAGTGAAGATGGATAATAACGTTCATGCGAACGTTATTGGAAAAGGAACAGTCGAGCTTCAATTTACATCAGGCAAAAGACTGACACTAACAAATGATTGCATGTACTTGACATGTCTAAAAATCTTGTGTCGGGCGATCTTCTCAATAAGAGAGGATTCAAAATAGTGGTTGAGTCTGATAAGTTGGTTATCACGAAGAATGGTATGTTTGTAGGCAAAGGATATTCATGTAATGGTATGATTAAACTGAATAATAATAATAATAATAATAATATAATAATAATAATAATAATAATAATAATAATAATAATAATGTTTCTGTTTATATAGTGGATTCTGTATCTTTGTGGCACGCTAGACTAGGTTATGTTAATTATCATTTAATGAAAAGAATGATGATCCTAAAACTTATACTAAAATATGAAATTCAACAAGAAGGGAAATGTGATGTGTGTGCCCATTCTAAAATAAAAATAAAAAACCATTTGGAACTGGCACGAGAAAATCACAACCCTTGGAGTTAATTCATTCCAATATCTATAATTTAAATAATATCTTAACTTGTGAAGAAAAAAGGTATTTTATCACATTTATCAATGATTTCACTAGATTTTCCTATGCATACTTGATAAAATCTAAAGATGAAGCCTTTGAAAAGTTTAAGCTTTATAAGACTGAAGTGAAAAATCGATTGAATGTAAATATTAAAGCCCTCGGAATTAATAGAGGGGGTGAGTACTCTTTTAATGAATTCAATGACTTATGTGAATCAAATGGTATAATGAATGAATTTACGACACCTTACACACCTCAACAAAATAGCCTAGCGGAATGCAAAAATAGGACATTACTTGAGATGATCAACTGTATAATATTAAATTCTGAATTACCATTGAATTTGTGGGGGGAAGCTTTATTAACAGCAAACCGTATTTTAAATGCTATCCCACATAAAAAATTGGTTATCTTCTCATATGAATTGTGGAAAAAGAAAAAATCATATCTTCATTACTACAAAGTGTGGAAAAGTATAGCAGAAGTCAGGATCATTGATTCTAAGAGAGTAAAGTCAGGTCATAGAGGAATCAGGTGTGCTTTTGTGGGTTATGGGATTCATAGTCCCGTATATAAATTCCTGGTTCTAGAACAAACTACTTTTGCCGACAAAAACATGATTATAGAGTCTAAGGATGCTATATTTTTTGAAAATATGGTATACAAAGACTACATGAATGATCATAGAAAAAGACAAGTTGATGAAAATAAAGTAGAACCAATGAATAAAAATTCTAGTAACATTCATGATAAAACTTACACTCATCCAGAATGAAATGAAAAAGGCAAGAAAAAAAATATCTTTTGGCCCAGATTTCTATATGTTCCTTATAGAAGGGGATAAAAATGAAATAAGAAATGATATTACTCTACCACTAAGTATTGAAAGTGATCCATCAACACTTAGTAAAGCTCTCTCATCTCTTTTGGCCCAAATTTCTATATGATCCATCAACACTTAATAAAGCTCTCTCATCTCTTGATGTATAGTTTTGGAGGAAAGCTATCGATGATGAAATGGATTCCATAATCTCCAATAACACATGGTGTTTGGTCGATCTTCCACCAGGTTCAAAGCCTATAGGATGTAAGTGGATTTTTTTTAAAAAAATTCAATCCTGGTGGAACCATAAATAAATTTAAAGCTCGATTGGTAGACAAAAGGAAGGTATCGATTTTTTCGATACATATCTTCTATTGCTCGTATATTTACCATTAGGACTTTAATTGCTCTTACAGCAATTCACCACCTAGTAATCCATCAAATGGATGTCAAAATAGCATTCTTAAATGGTGATATAGATGAGGAAGTGTATATGGAACAACCTGAAGGGTTTGTTCAATCTGGGTAAGAGAAGAAAGTGTGTAAACTATTCAAATTTCTTTATAGGCTCAAACAAGCTTCTAAGCAATGACATGAGGAGTTTGATCAAGTAGTACAATCTAATGTTTTTAGAGTAAATCAAGCAGGTAAGTGCATATATATTAAAGGTTAAATCATTATCTACAAATATGTAGATGATATGCTAATATTTGGACCAAATGAGGACTGTGTGAAAGAAATTAAAAAGCTTCTAAGTACTAATTTCGACATGAATGATATGCGTAAAGCCGATGTAATATTAGGTATTAAGATTTATAATTTTAATGATGGAATAACCTTAACACAATCTCATTACCTGGAGAAAGTGTTAAAAAAGTTTAATCATTATGATGGTAAACCGGTTTCAACACCATTTGTTCCAAGTTTTAAATTGGTTAAAAATACTGGTAGATGTAAAGCGCAACAAGAATATGTGAGTGTTATTGGGAGTTTAATGTATGCAATGAATTGCACTAGACCCGATATAACATTCACAATAGGAATGCTAAGCAGGTATACTAGTAATTCTTGACAAGTACATTGGAATGCGATTTCGAGAGTTTTAAAGTATTTAAGAGGAACCATAGACTATGGACTGCATTATAAATCATATCCCGTTGTACTTGAAGGGTACATTGATGCAAGCTGAAATGCAGATAACATAGAATATAAATCTACAAGTGGTTGGATATTCATTCTTGAAGGAGGAGCAATATCATGGGCATATAAGAAACAAATATGCATATCTCACTCTACAATGGAAAGTGAGTTTATTGCACTTGGCGCTACTTGTAAAGAAAGTGAATGACTAAGATACCTACTAATGGAAATCCCATATTGGCCAAAACTTACTCCTATCATATCTATCTTCTGTGATAGTCAGGCTACTCTTTGTCGTTTTATGAGTAAGACTTATAATGGTAAGTCTAGAAATGTAGGTCTAAGACATAACTTTGTTAAAAGATTGCTCAGAGATGGAGTAATTACAGTAGAATATGTTAAATCCATCCTGAACTTAGCAGATCCCTTGACAAAAGATTTATCAAGAGATCAAATAGGGAGAACTACTAAAGGAATGAGACTAAGATCCATAAATATATAAATTTCACTCTTGATGACAACCCTACCTATGTTTTGAAATATAGGCTAGGTTCAAGGGACAAACAAGTCAAGTATGTAACTGAAACATACACTAGAAAAAGAAAATTTGAGTCTCATTCCTAAAAGTCTAGTGTTTGGTTTCTGCATTTCAGAAGAGGCTGAATACTAATTATTAATAGATCTATAAGCAGACTTTGCTGAGATAAAATAAAATCATCTTTGATAGATCTACCTATATGAGTAGAGAAGTGAGGCCACTTTTGAAGAGATTGGGATCGTCTCTAAAATACTCATGAAATAAGGATACGCACAAGGCCAGAAATGTGTGAGCTTTTAGTTCTCTAGTTATATATGAATAAATGTGTGTTATGTGTCCAGTGAGTCATATAAGGTCCTTAGTTCAAGACTAATGGGTCACTAAGTACCTGGCATAACTTTGATACGTATAAACTAAAGCAAATGTTCAAATCCAAAAGATACATTTACTTATACACCTATTTATATTGATATGCTATTCGTTTTAAAATCTTCTTTTATTTTTGGAATTGTGGGGGATTGTTGTGTTTTTTAGAATAAAAATAAATTTCAAAAATAAAAGTTATTTTTAGAAAGTAAATAAATATATTAAATATTTAAACTTTTCATAAATAGTGTGTATAGCCAGTCAGTAAGAGAAAGGGTTTTTGTTTATGCAACTAGGGTTTAAATCTCCTCGAGGACGGTGTAAAGCACCGTCCGCGCTCGCGGCGTATGCTGTAAGGCTGCTTGACTTTATGGGTCATGGTTCAACTGAAATTGAACTAGGGTCTACCCTGATGTTTTATTACTTTTTTGTTGATTGAGAGTAATTGTGACATTATTATACATGTGACACCTATGCCACGTGTTACTCATGTGGATACAGTTTTTACTGTTGGATGACTATTTTTGTCTAAATTGATACAGAAATAACTATCATAGGATAAAGAGTCATGTCCTTTCATGAAAGACTATTGTTTGTTATGAATGTGTATGGATTTCTTGAAGAGACATTAACATCTCTTTAAGAAGAAATCCATAACCTTTCAATTAATATAAATCCTGGATACTATAATCCAGAAGTTAACACTCTTAATTCTTAAGATTATATCATCTTCTGTGCAATTACTCTTGATCTGACCTCTTGCTAAAGTTTTTTCTGAATGTTTTAAAGGCATATTGATGTCAAAACTAGAGATATGTTCAACACTTAAATGAGCAAATTTTCGTATTGAAATTCGAATTGAGAGTTTATTGTATCCTGAAGACAATTTATAGATTTCCTTCGTTTGCACTTGCTGGAACTTCTAGAAAAAGGGCAATAAATCCGTCTTGAGAAATTGACTATTTAAGTCAAGCCTTGAACCCAATAGATATGATCGTCTCGTTATCTTTTTCTTCTATCCACCGTTGTGTACAAGAAACACTTAATTTCTAACAGTATGTGGTACGCCAACCAATCCGCTTCCGTCACATGCCATCGCATCGGGTCAACTCGGTGTCACTTGACTGAGTCGGGATGATATGGCTGAGTCAACCCAATTCCAGCCTGCTCGATGTGAAATGGGGTTATGTAACACCCCGGTTCCTGAAACCCGAGTACACTACTCGTTTTCCAAAAACTTGAGTGTTAACCTTTAAAGATAGCCAATTTCATGTACATTTTTTTTCTTTTTATCAGAGTTAGTAATGTAGTGGGATAGAAACAATTCAAGTATAAGAGAGAGTCCAAATATACATAACTAAGATTTCAAGTGGTTACCCAAAAACTTATACAAACCAATGTCTCATAACTAAGGATTGAACAACCAAGTGGTAAAAGTAGACTAGAAATTAGAGCCGCATAGCCACTGATCTCTCCATGCGATGCACCAGAATCAACTCATACGTCATCCGCGTATCCTGCACATTGAATATGGTTTGATAGCGTCAATGACTATCCAGTGAGGTATATAACCTCCAAGATTTATCGTATCATCAAGATAATTAAGCATAGTTATCAGGAACAACGTATAACAATTATTTCACCATGATTATCATAGAATTCAAACAATGTTTATCATATACACATTCATCAGATAAATTTCACAAAGATAATCTTATTTAAATGTATGAATGCATGCATATGCTCACAGACCTGGGGATGCACATCCAGCTGGTAAAAAGTCACCCAAGGAGAACTAACAACTCAGAAAAGTACTCAAAGATATGCCTAAGGAAAACCAGCCATCCGGAAAAGACTATGTTATATAGATCGTCTAAGGAGAACTAGTCACCCGAAAAAGTACACAAAGGTATGCCCAATGAGAACTAACCACCCAGAAAAGACCATAATAATATATAGATTGCCCAAGAAGGACTAGTCACTAGAAAAATTACACAAAGGTATGCCCAAGAAAAATTAACCACCCAGAAAAGACCATAATAATATATAGATTGTCCAAGGAGGACTAGTCACCTGAAAAAGTACTCAAGGTATGCCTAATGAGAACTACTCACCCAAAAAAGACCGCATGCCATGAAAATGCATGATTAGCCTAACCATTATTATTTCAATTTCAAACAATCAATTTAGGAAAGCTCAAAGGTTGCTATGGGGGGTTTGGTTACCCAGCATAAGCTGGGCATAGTGTCTCATTCCACCATCCCTGGCTCATGAGGCTAATAAACAAGATGTTTTAAAGGTAACCTACTCAACTAGTGGCCAATCATAGTCCAACAAGTGAAACTTACCATTACAAGGTTGTATAAAATAATCCATTAAAGCCGCAAAAGGACAAGTATTCCATAAAAGTCGCAAGGACCAAATATTCCACCTAATAGTGTGATTAAAAAGGACTATTCCCCAAAAGCCACATAGGCACAAATGGTCCACAAGGTGGTAAGTCCACAACGTAAATTTATTTAACTCATTTCACTGATGGCCACTAATTCAAGGATCTCTTAAAACACCATCAAGTGATCATGAATGACAAATTAAATCATGTATAATATAGCACACACATATCTAAAGCGTTCATTTCAAATCTGAATAGGGATATTCAAATCCATAGCATGTTCAAATATTTGAATTTCAATTTAATTCATCAATCATTTATAAAAATCGAACTCAATAAAAGAAATAAACCATGTTAACTAATTAATAAGATAGATGAAAGAAGATGAATAAATATGTCAACTATCAAGATGTAGTAAAGCTTGAAGGGTGATCCTTACATTAAGATGTGGATTCATTCCTTACTTGATTAGAGGTAATTAAGGATCACTAAACACCCACTTTAGCATAACATATCATATGTGAATGGTTAGGATCTGTAAGTGCAATGGTTATTTGCTCCCTTGATTGTCAAATTTTATTATGTCAAAACCACAGTCTGTGTCTTGTGTAGCACATTGATATATATGTTCAAAGGCAATGCATCACATGTTACAAGGACAATGCTTCAAGTTAAGAACAAATATCTCCTTCAAGTAATGCAAGATCAAGTACATTGATTCACCTTTAAGATTCAAAGTTCAATGATTTTAAAAGTGACATCAAGAGACAAGTCAACTGTTCATACTCAAGACTCAAGGTGAAGTACAACTCAAGTACTACAAATTCAAGCTTCAAAAGATCTCAAGTTCAAGCTCCATTATGTGTCGAGATCTCAAGTTTCATGAACTTCAAAAACCGTCTATCATTTGAAGAAAAGAAGGTTCAATGTTCATACTTCATATCCAAGGTATGGAAGACCTTAGATTGACCTTAAGATAGGTCATTTTGAATACGTAATTCAAATTAAATCATTTTATAAGTGTTTGGACTGTTCTTCGACTAGTCCTGGACTCTGTTCGACTAGTCCCAGCACTGGTTCGACCAGTCCAAGAAATTCCTCGACCAGTCCTAAGTTGTTGTAAGTTTTTAGAATTTTTTGGTTAAGCTACGACTCAAAGTCCAGCAACCATTCCAGGTTCTACACGACCAGTCGTGGAGAGGTCACGACTGGTCGAGCAAGGCCTACGACCAGTCGTGGAACGATTTTATCCGATCGCGCTTAAAATTTCAAAATGTTGTTAGTCCTACGACCAGTCGTAGTGTCCTCACGACCAGTCGTGAACGTGACTTCTGCAACTATAAATAGAGCACGATTTTTAGAGTTTGATAATTTAATTCAAGGATAATCAAGTCATCACTCTGAGAGATAAGTTAGTATACTTTTTAAGTTATATTGTGCTCATTTGATATTCTCTTTTAATAGCTTTTTATATTTAATTTTGTATTCTGTATTCCAATCTGATTTGAAAGAGGGATTGAAGAATTTCCATTTCTTGGAATCAAAATCAAATAGAGCTAGCCCAACTTAATTTAATTTAAAATCAATTTAGAATCTAGAACCATTTCATAAGTGAGTATTGGACATTGAACTTCTATTCGAACTTCTACTCCGATTTGTTTCTTCCGGGCTGCAACAAAAGGAGAAATCTAGATATTTTATATTTGTGTAAATCTTCTGTTTTTGGTTTCTTTTGAGATTAAGCCAGAAAATCTCATTGTTTTGGTTTATCTGAGGTGATCCACAAAACTCAGAGTGTGGGGTTTTTGAATTGTGTAAGTCCACTTGAAAGACACAATTGTGAGGGTTTTAAGTGAACTTGGAAAAACCTATTTTCATAGTGAACGCTAATATCCACTGTGTGAGGATATTAGGAGGGGAGTAGCAAGCTGTGTGGCTGTTGTTTAACAGTTAGTGTACATACAGGCGAACCACTATAATTCTGTGTGTCTTGTGATTTGAATGTGCGGTTTAATTTTTATATCTTTTATCATTCAAGTTTGTGGGATGTATGTGTGGATGTGAATGTTGTAATTTTTACATTTCAAGCATTGTGGGGAATGTTGTAATAGTTTAGATTTTCTTTTTAACTATTTTCATTTTATTCCTCTTCATTTTGAGTTTTTAATACACAAACCATACCAGAAAGGTTGTCCTTGCCATAAACCCTTGGGTTTTATGGTATAAGGTTGTCCTTAGAACAACATTTGTATCAACCTCTCAATATTAGAATTTTGAGGTTGCTTTACATTTTCGTATTGTGGTTTGTTTAAAGTGCTATCTTTCCTTTAATTATTTAAATTTCGTTATGATCTTTTTAATTTGGCATAGTCCTATTCACCCCCCCCCCCCCCCCCCCCCCTCTCTAAGACATAAGCTCGGCCTTTTCAAGTGGTATCAGAGCCTAATAGCTCATTATTATTTTTATATTTGGATTCATTTCCTAAGCTAATCGATTTGAGCTATTAATAAGATGTCAAAATTTGATAGCCTTTCAGTCACTAGGCCTCCACCAATTGATGGCACCAATTATGCCTATTGGAAAGCCAAAATGAGAATTTTCTTAAAATTCATAGATGAAAGTGTGTGGCTAGCCACAATGACTGAATGGACCCCTCCTACCACTGAAGTGACTAGTATCGATGAATCAAAATCTATACGAGTAACACCTTATTTTTCTTGGACCAATCTTCAGAAAAGTGAAAGTCGTGTCAATGCAAAAGCACTAAATGCAATCACTTGCGCACTATCACCGGATGAATTTAAAAGAATTATATGCTATGATTCTGCAAAGTAAGCCTGGGATATGTTAGAAATGACACACGAGGGAACATCAATTGTCAAGAAATCTAAAGTCCAAATCCTCACAACTAAATTTGAGTAAATACATATGGAAGAAAATGAACTTATACAAGATTAAATGACATTGTGAACTCTATGTGGGGTATTGGTAATAAAATCCCAGAAAGTAAAGTCTGTGCAAAGATACTATGCTCACTTCCTGAACCGTTCAATTCTAAGGTAACTGCGATCTAGGAACTTCGTGATACGGATAATATGAGGGTAGAAGTATTAGTTGGTTCTTTACAAACCTATGAGTTAAACTTTAAAGCTCCTAAAGGTAAATCTATTGCTCTTAAATCTTCCAAATGTATTTCTCAAGAAAATTCTGATTTAGAAAATTTTGAAGATGATATGACCCTTTTAGCTAAAAAGTTTTACAAAATTTTCAAAAGAAAAAAAGAGAGTTAATTTTAAAAAAATTTAATGATAAGAATAGATCTAAATCTAAAACTCAAAAATCTTTAAAAGACAGTCAGTGTTACAACTGCCATGAATATGGGCATTTAGTAAACAAGTGTCCTAAAAAGGACAAACCTAAAAGGAAAGGTATGTTGGCTACTTGGGATGAATCTTCTGGCACTGAAGCCTCTTCTGAATCAGAAAATTCTGAAACCGAGTCGGGCAATGAAGTTAAGGCCCTTATGAATCTAGTCAAGTTTACTTTTTCAGATCATGATGATTCAATTAGTGAAGAAAATCTGAATAGTGATCATGATAATGAAGAAGATCTTCAAGATGCTTACAATGCCCTATATAAGGAAAGTTGTAAAATTACTATTAAATTAAAACTTCGAAAAGAAAAGTTTTAAAACTTAAAGAAAATTTTGATACTCTTGTTTTAGAAAAATTCCACATTTCAGATTGTTTTAAAAAATCGAAATGCGATTTAGATTTCAAAATTTCCCTGATTGAAAATCTTAAATCTGAAAATGAAAAACTTAAACTTAAAATCTCTTCACTTTTGAGTTTGAAAGATACTTGGAGGTATGCCCAAGGTGATTCTAAGTTAGAAAAACTTTTATCCGGATCCCGAAAATGTGACGATCGATCCGGTTTGGGTTACGACAAAAATGTTCCCCCTAAACAGAAGAATACTCCTTCTAAGTTTGTGAAAGGAGAGTCTTCAAACGCAAAAGGGAATAGTTCAAAACAAAGTTTTTCTAAACATTCTAAAAATACTAAAACTTTTCAAAATTGTAAACCTAAAAGCAACCATATCAACTATAAAAATCAGAACCGAAACCCTTTCGCTGAGAAATTATTTGATTTACTTAAGGAGCTCTTAAAATCTAACTCAGTAGGTCAGTTTTACAATAACTACAAATACAAGAAGACTAACTATACTCCTAAACCCAAAATAGTTATGAGATGGGTTCCTAAGGTTATAAGCTTGGTTGCCCACACCGCTTTCAAAGCTTTAAGTCATTCAAAGTGGTACCTAGACAGTAGATGCTCTAGGCACATGACTGGTGACAAAGGTTTATTCACTGATCTTAAACACATGACTGATGGCTTAGTCACATTTGGTGATAGTAGCAACTGCAAAATTATTGGTCAAGCTACGGTTCAACTCTTCAACCTTCCTTTACTTGAGAATGTTTTATACGTTGAAGGGATTAAAACACAACTTATTAAGCATATCTCAAATATGCGATAACAATCATAGCGTAAAATTTACTAATCAAGGTTGTGAAATTTTAAACAAAAATGATTCTATAATATTAACTGGTCACAGAACTTCTGAAAACTGCTACATTGTGAGTGACTCTAGCTCGTCTAAACTATCGTGTTACATGGTCCATACTGATGAGACTGAGTTATGGCATAAACGTCTTTGTCTAGCTCATCTAAACTATCGTGTTACATGTACACTACTGCAATTTGTATAGATTGAGCAAAATAGAACTGATAAGAGATCTACCTAAATTACAGAAAGTAGACAAAATATGTGGCGAATGCCAGATTGGCAAACAAACTAGGAGTGCTCACAAAAAGGTGGACTCCAATATAACATCCAAACCTCTCGAACTTTTCCACATGGATCTTATAGGACCAAGCAGGACGAAGAGTCGAAGTGACAAAAAATACATACTGGTAATCGTGGATGATTTTACCAGATTCACTTGGGTAGCTTTCTTAAGGGATAAGTCAGAAACCCTTGATGAAGTAAAAAGGGTTCTCAAACGAATCCAAACGAAAAAAGGTTCTCAAGTCTGTAAGATCCGTAATGATCATGGATCAGAATTTGAGAATAACAGTTTTGAGAAATTCTGTTGCAATCAGGGAATATCACATGAATTCTCTGCGCCCAAAACACCACAATAAAATGGAATTATTGAAAGAAAAAATAGAGTGCTTCAAGAAATGGCAAATGTAATGTCGAATAGTATGAAGCTCTCTAAAAATCTTTGGGATGAAGCAGTAAATACTGTCTGCTATATAATTAACCGCGTTTACACTAGTAAGTCAAATAATAAAACAGCTTATGAAATGTGGTTTGATAAGAAGCCCACTGTCAAATATTTTCGAGTTTTTGGCAGTAAGTGCTATATTTTACGTGACCGTGAAAATCTGGGTAAGTTTGACACCAAAAGTGATGAAGGGATCTTTTTAGGATATGCCTTAAATAGTCCAGCGTATCGAGTACTGAATAAGAGGACCGGTGTAATTCAAGAATCCATCAATGTGGTCATTGATGATCACTTGAATACACCTGCCTCAAGTTCAGATAATGATGAAGTTCTTCTAATTGACAAACCAAATACTTCATCAAGTCAAAATAACTTTGAACTGAGGACTATTAAAGATCATCCAAACACTCAGATTCTTGGAAACCCTCTCACTGGTGTGCGCACTCGTAGACAACTAGAAGATGTATGTAATTACGTGTGCTTTACTTCTTAGACAGAACCGGCTAACGTGAAAGAAGCTCTTATAGTGATGAAAACTGGATTGTTGCGATGCAAGAACAGATTAATCAATTTCTTAGAAAAGATGTTTGGTACTTAGTTTATAGACCTAAAGATAAACATATTATCAGAACTAAGTGGATCTTCAAAAATAAGTCTGATGAACTTGGTAATATAATTCGAAACAAGGCTAGACTGGTTGTACAAGGGTACACTTAAATTGAAGGTATCGATTATGATAAAACCTTTACTTCAGTAGCTCATCTTGAATCAATCAGACTGTTTATATCCATTGCTTGTTTTAGAAAGTTCAAAATTTATCAAATGGATGTAAAGAGTGTTTTTTTAAATGGCGATTTGTATGAAGAAGTATATGTTGAACAACCAACGGGTTTTGGAAGACCCTAAGAACACTGATTATGTCTATCGCTTAAAAAAAAACTCTCTGCGGTTTGAAACAAGTTCCCAGGGCATGGTACGAAAAATTGACTAAGTTTCTACTAAGTCATAATTTTCAAGTGGAAAAGTGTTGATAAGACACTTTTTGTTAAGAAACATAACGATTATATCTTAATAGTGCAGATCTATGTTGATGATATTATTTATGGATCTACCTATACCAACATGACTATTGAGTTTGCATATCTTATGAAATCTAAATTCGAAATGAGTATGGTTGGGGAATTGAATTATTTCTTAGGGTTACAAGTAAAACAACAACCTGATGGTATCTTTATCTCTCAAACCAAATATGCTCTGAACTTAATTAAAAAGTTCAGATTTGAGAATGGAAAATTTTTTGATACTCGTATGAGTACTACATTAAGACTCTCAAAGGACTCTACAGGTAAAAGTATATATCCTA
Source organism: Magnolia officinalis (assembly GCA_021015155.1). Taxonomy (NCBI): domain Eukaryota; kingdom Viridiplantae; phylum Streptophyta; class Magnoliopsida; order Magnoliales; family Magnoliaceae; genus Magnolia; species Magnolia officinalis. The sequence goes on from JAJHSJ010000004.1 coordinate 3,427,146, forward strand.
AATTATATCGTAGTATAATTGACAGTTTACTTTATTTAACTGCGAGTAGACCTGATATTGCTTTTAATGTTGGAATTTGTGTCAGATATCAATCTGACCCTAAAGAGTCACATTTAACTGCTGTTAAGCGGATTATGTGATATGTCGCAAGTTCAGCTAATCTGAGTCTTTGGTATCCACATGATACTAGTGTTCAATTGGATGGTTACACAGATGCTGATTGGGCTGGTAACATTGATGATAGGAAATCAACCAGTGGTGGTTGTTTCTATATTGGGAACTATTTAGTTTCTTAGCAAAGTAAGAAACAAAGTTCCGTATCGCTCTCAACTGCTAAGGCTGAATACATCGCAGCTGAAAATGCATATACTCAGCTTGTATGGATGAATAGAATGTTGAACGATTACGGAATTGCACAGGATACAATGGTTTTATATTGTGATAATTCCAGTGCAATAAATATATCTAAAAACCTAATCCAGCATTCACAAACCAAACACATTGACATTAGATATCACTACATTTGTGAGTTAGCGGAAGAAAAGACAATTTCATTGGAATACATTCCGACGGAGACTCAACTTGCTGACATTTTCACTAAACCGCTCGACAAAAGCAGGTTTAATAAATTTAAATTTGATCTTGGTATGTGCAATTTGAATTGATTATTCATGCTTGTATGTATCATAGTGTATATATATGTTAAATTAAATTTTTAAATTTTAAAATTATGTGGAAAATGCATATTTTTTTTACTGTGCACGGCTAGTCGAGGACATACTCGACCAGTCGTAGCACGATCGGTCGAGGACATGCTCGACCAGTCATGTAGCGCGCTGGTGCTTTAATTTGAGGGAAAACCCTTTTCTTCCTCATTTGCTTTTCCTCTCCAACGAGTTTAAGGTCGACCGGTCGTACTCAACTTCTTGATTCTTCAAGTTTAGTGCGTTATTTCAGTTTTTCTTGTAGATTCAAGTGTATATCACTTCATTTTCTTACTTGGGGTGATTTATTTCATATTTCCTTGAAGTTTTTGGAGTTTTCTTCTCAAAAATCTATTTTTGAAGAAACCCACTTTACATCTTTTACAACCTCTTGATTCCTTCATTTTTTAGTTGTAAATGGATGCTAAAGGCAAAAAGAAAACTTCCCGTGGTGCTTCCTCATCTAGATCAACACCTTTAATAAGGCGCCACCTTCGGTCACCCGAAGATGATCCCTCCTATGTGTGGGATTTGCGATTGCGCAATGTTATTGTTGAGCGACCTGTGCATATTGAACATATTGCTCCATTTGAGATTTTTCCTCTTCTCCAAGCTGTAGGATGGGATAACATTCTATATTGGGGTGGGCCGGCATACCAGTCTATTGCACAGGCTATGTTTGCATGTATTTATGAATTTTCGACTGAGAATTTAATGTTTACAATAGCAACTAGAGAATGTCCATTTGAAATAGACTGTCATTTGATTTCTGCTCTAATGGAAATACTTGTTAATGACGAGGGTATTCCTATTCACACTTTAGTTGACAAACCGTCAGAATCAGAAAAACATGTGCTTACTAGAGCATTGTGTAATATAGATGCTCAATGGACTCATAAGGGGAATGTGCTTACTTCCAAGTACTTGTTACCCAGATACAAGGTTCTTCACAGAATATTTATTTCAAATCTGTATTCACGTTCTAGTAACAAAACCGAATTCACCTCTTTCATGGTTCGGATTTTGCATTCCGTCATCTCCGGTACTAAAGTTTGTCTTCCTTCTCTAATCTGTCATTCTATCATTCAATTCCTTCTTCATCTTAGACACAGTGATATTCCTTTTGCATATCTTAAGACTGTGTTAGCTACTCATATGTTAGTAGCTATGCCTGTTGAAGAGGCTCCTATTCATCACCTTATTTTCAACAATTCAAATATAAACAAAATGAAATTGGGATTGGCTCCTGGACAAGTGAATGTGGGTGGTGGTGGTGTTGAAGAAGTGAATGAAGAAGAAAGTAACGATTTACCTCCAGATGATATAAACATGGATGATATCTTTAATAAGATTGAATCAGATTCTGAGGCTGACCCTGACTATCAGCCTTTTGGTTTTGATGAGAGGTTGCATTCACTTGAGGTGGCTCAGATACGTGTAACCCAAGATTCTCAATTTGCTTATATGCACAAGTATTTGAGGCGCGTTAACAAGGGTTTACACCAGATTGATCCATCTATTCTTGCTCCCTTTTCTGTATCTGATTAAGTGTTTTCTCATATGGCCTGTAATAACTCTTATGATACTTTGCTTTCTTTCAATTTTTGAGACTGACTTTAGATGAGCATGGGTTATGATGGTTTTTTACCTTGGTTTCTGATGATTTATGTTGGATGAACACTATTTGCCTTTATCTTTCATATCTTAACTAGTTTGCTCCCTTCTACCTCTCTAGTTACTTTTGATCCCTTATTCCTTTGTCTAATTGTGACAAAAAGGGAGAGAATGGTGGTCATGATTGCTTAATGGTTATGGATGGAGTAGTAGGAGTAGTAGGCTTTTTTTTTTTTTTTTTTTTTTTTTTTTTTTTTTTTTTGCTACTCAGGGGGAGTAAGTATATATATATTTTATGGATACAGACATGGATTGTGCTACTCAAGGGGAGTAAGTAATGTTTTTTTCCATGATAGTATGTTTCTGGTTATTATAACTGGTGCATGATTCTTTATTGAACATGTAATGCTACTCTTATTTTTAATGAAGTGTGTTTTGTCACAAATTTGACAAAGGGGGAGATTATAAGAGCAATGGTTATTTGCTCCCTTGATTGTCAAATTTTGTTGTGCCAAAACCACAGTCTGTGTCTTGTGTAGCACATTGATATGTATGTTCAAAGGCAATGCATCACATGTTACAAGGACAATGCTTCAAGTTAAGAATAAACATCTCCTTCAAGTAATGCAAGATCAAGTAAAATGATTCACCTTTAAGCTTCAAAGTTCAATGATCATAAAAGTGACATCAAGAGACAAGTTAACTGTTCATACTCAAGACTCAAGGTGAAGTACAACTCAAGTACTACAAATTCAAGCTTCAAAAGATCTCAAATTCAATCTCCATTATGTGTCGAGATCTCAAGCTTTATGAACTTCAAAGATCGTCTATCATTTGAAGAAAAGAAGGTTCAATGTTTATACTTCATGTCCAAGGTATGGAAGACCTTAAATTGACCTTAGGGTAGGTCATTTTGAATATATAATTCAAATTGAATCATTTTATAAGTGTTTGGATTCTTCTTCGACTAGTCCTGGACTCTATTCGACTAGTCCTAGCACTGGCTCGACCAGTCTAAGAAATTCCTCGACTAGTCCTAAGTTGTTACAAATTTTCAGAATTTTTTGGTTAAACTACCAGAACTAGAACTAGATGAAGATGTAATCTAAATCAGAGAAATTTAAGGGAATAATGGTGAAATATTAATCTAAAACTTGTAGAATTCAAAGATAGGAAACTATGGATTCAAAGGATCCACTTGTAGAGATCAGGGAGATCTACGCTTGATTTATGAACTCAACTGGACTTCGAGTTCCATCTTCATCCAGTTGGAAGATATATCACTAAAATTCAATCTGAACTTCCTTTGATCTAGTTTTCAAAGAGATGAAAGGTATGAGAATTAGAATTGATTCCATCATAAAACCATGCCTATGAGACAAAGCAAACAACAGAATTTAATCAATCCAAAACCAATCTGAAAGATATATGAATGTTAGGAAGGGTTCCATCATCCAACCATGCCTAGGAGACGATGGTGAACAACAGGGATTCCTAAATTCATAATCCCTATAGTGCTAAGAGCATACTCAAAGCTATCGCAGATCTATTGTAATTTAAGTCACAAAAAACCATTAAAAACTAAGAATATCTCTTATAATCAACTAAAATCAAAGATAATCCAACTCAAACATGAATCAAAGCCTTAGAAAGTATTCCATCACACTACAAGCTTCACCTCTTAGCCCTAGCTAAGAGATTTAGCATGTCATAGACATGTTAAAAAGATCAGAAAAGCATGAAAGAAAGAAGAACAAAAAAAAAAAAGAGAGAGAAGGGAGACTCCTCATACGCCATCCACTCTCTCTCTCTCTCTCTCTCTCTCTCTCTCTCTCTCTCTCTCTCTCTCCTTCTTCACTCTACCTTCTAGCCTTCATGGCTGCCCTGGATAGCATTCCCACGTCCTTCTCTCTCTCTCTCTCTCTCTCTCTCTCTCTTTTATAGACCTCAAGAAGGGCAAGGTTGGTGGAGTGCGTAGCCTTACGCAGCAAGGGGCGATGCTGAAGTTTTTTACGCAGTTACGCAGCAAAAAATGCAAACTGCTCGCGTTTGGAAGGATTTTGGGACAACTGGCCATCCTCATCTTCCGTTTGGCCTTCATGGATGGGGACGGTCCCACATTTAGGAGCTTATGGATGGTTTAGATTGTCAGTCTGATCAGCACCATGATCGCACAACTATCATGAAATCGGACGGCGATTGGATCTGCATCGCGTAATGAGTTACGCAAGTGGATGCGCTGACCTCTATGGGACCCACTTGTAGTGAATGTTTCGTGGATAAAGGCCATTTATTGGCTTCATAGGGCCGACTCAGGCCATTTTTTAAAAATTGAGTTGGATCCGAGTTCTTGGTGGGCCACAATGCTGATCAATGTTAATCGGCTTCTTCTTCTTTACTACGTTTGTTCTTGTGCATAGTTGCACAGGAATGTCAACGGTTTGGTCGAAATCTTCTCCTGGACGCAATGGAGGTTCGAATTGCTCGCCCAGATCGTGATGGTGGGCCATCAACGTCTCAGCGGACATTCATTCACACGGACGGAAGCGAGGAAAGAGAGACTCTCTTCCAAATTCAGAAAGTCGGGTCAAACCGACTTTGACTGAATTTTCTGGTCTGGTGCACCACGGCTGTGCACCTTCTGTGCACGTGCACCCATGCACGTGGGGTCCATCGTGATGTTTTTGAAACATCTGATCCGTTCATCTGACTTCCTATCTAATTTAAGGAGCTGAGATAAAAATAGAGATATATCTAGAGATCAGGTGAGCCCTAAATCAGTGATTTGTGGGATGATCTATCCGTTGGGCCACTTTCACAGGGATCCAATGACTGAAATTCGATGTGTACGGCTAATTTGTGGTCCTCAGGCCATGTATAAAGTTTCGAGCTAAACGGATTATGGAACCTTGTGATCTTGTATTCTGGATGATTTTCAGGCCTGTTTAACGTGAATGACTTGATTTTCTCAGATCTCTGGCTTAAAAATTCTTCGATCTCGCTCCCCTGGAGTCCATCCCTTACCTTGGTGACTTTGGAGTGTTAATTTCATGCTTTTAGTACTCTTTTTCAGTCCAGGTTCCTAAATTCACCTTGCAGCACAAACACGATTAAAATAGGGCATTAAACAGTATCATGTTCGTAAAAGCAGGTAATAAATGGAGTCTAATATGCAATAGTCAACCGTCAATAGTTGTATGCTAGTAGCGGAGATGGAGAAACTGAGCCAACCAAAACCATCCCAGACCTGGCCTAACTCGGTTTGGTTCGAGCTCGACCCAGCAGCCACACAACCGATCAATATCCTTCTCCTTTTCTTTTATTCCTTCTTTTCTTTCCTATCTTTCTTCTGCTTTCTCTTTACTTTCTTTCTTCTTCTCATTTCTATCAAGTCCAACGAACTCTTGGCTCGATTCAACTGAGTCCCGACGTACAACAACTCGAACCAATGAGTCACGAGTTTGACTCGACAGTGACTCTTACGAGCCGACTGTTTGGCGTTTGTACAACAGCCACCCGAACCCCCTTTTCTTCTTCAACTTCTTCCTTCTATCCTTGCTTTTTTCTTCTGTCAGACATGCCCAGCAAGGTAGCTGGACTTAACAAAACTCGACCATGCGTTTGACGTTTCTCGATGGAGAAGAAGAGGGCTGGCAATGGTTGATCTCCATTTACGAGGTATTTCTTTAAAACGAAGACACTGGACAACTTGGATGGATGTGAGGGAGCTTGTAGAAGGAAGATTTCAAAGTTCAAATGAAGATTTCTCAATGGGTTTAGTAGTAGAAGAGCTTAGAAGAAAATGACTCCATTTTCAGAAAAACGGGAGGAACTATTGTGGCTGTGGTTTCTCCCTGGAAATTAGGGCTTTCCTTTGGATAAAAGCCTTTGAATGGATGGCCTAGATTGATTTGGAGGAATTTTTAGTAGTGGAGGAGTGACTAGGATCGTGCTAGCCAACGCAGAAAACGGATTTCCATTTTCGGAATGCATTCGCATTCACAACTCTTCTTGAGCCCGTGCTTGTGCGTAAACATGCGATCATATACCCATGGGAGTCATGGGGTTTTGGTCATGTTTGTGTCGTGAACGTGATGGACAATTCAGATTAGCACAATAGTTGGGATGGTGGGCCACTCTTGAACCCGAACGGTAGTTTCCATTTCAAAATTTCAAATCATAGACACACGGGAGAAAGAGGAGGATTCCTCCTTTTTTTTGCAAATTTTGCTGGTCAACACCAGTTTGACCCGTTGGCTTGTTCGGTGCATTGCGAGAATATGCATGCTTGTGCACACGCGGTAGCGGTGGGACCCACTTTGACGTATATGAATGAGATCTACTTTCTAGGCACACCCTTAAATGAGCTGTCAAAACAGATGAGTTGTCTATTTAATTCAACATATATTTCAACATATATTTTATCATACTTGTGGAAGAAGTAAAGCCGCTCACAACCATATTCAATTAAAGGAAGGTAAGGAGAAGCAAAGCCGTCCAAAATCACAACGACGTGATGAGAATCAATGGACAAGGTCAAGCTAGGTTGGTCTTTTAATTTCATATGGCGAAATAAATTAATGTGATAAATTTCATAAGACTCGTACTCCCATATGTGTGCCTAATGTAAACCCCTACGTATGTAATATTGAACATGTAATGATCTGAAGATATATATATATATATATATATATATATATATATATATATATACTATATATATAAGGGGGTCGATGATTACATGGGTTGTTTCCTGTTGGACATTTAAATCCGGAGGGAGAGGATTACCCAATGGTAAGTGGGGGCCACTAATATATTTGTGTCAAATTCATCCCATCCATCAGATTTGCCTTCTCATTTTAGGACATGGGCTCATAAATGAGGATATTCTAAAGATCAAGTAGCGACGTGAATAGAGAAGATTGGGAATTAAAAATGTCTACTGTTGAAACATTCGTGGGGCTAGTTCGTATGGTCACAGATTATTTATGTCAAATCTATTTTGTTTATCTGTATTTTTCAACTCATATTAAGGCATAGGCCAAAAACTAAGGTAAATCCAAAATTCAAGTAGGCCACACGGAAGGAAAGAATGGGAAAGGATCGCCTACTATTGAAATATATTGGGGCTATTATAGGGCCCACTTTGAGCTTTGGATTTGGCTATTTTTTTAGGCCACACCCTTAAATGAGCTGTCAAAACAGATGAGCTGTCTATTTAATTCAACATATATTCTAACATATATTTTATCATACTTGTGGAAGAAGTAAAGCCGCTCACAACCACATTCAATTACAGAAAAGTAAGGAGAAGCAAATACGTCCAAAATTAAGACGACGTGGTGAGAATCAATGGACAAGGTCAAGGTAGGTTGGTATTTCTATTTCATATGGCAAAAACAAATTAATGTGATAAATTTCATAAGACTCATACTCCCACATGTGTGCCTAATGCAAACCCCTACGTATGTAATAGGGAACATGTAAAGATCTGGAACAAATAAGGTTGATGATTACATGGGCCGTTGCCTGTTGGACATTTAAATCCAGAGGGAGAGGATTGCCCAATGGTAGGTGGGGGCCACTAATATATTTGTGTCAAATTCATCCCATCCATCAGATTTGCCATCTCATTTTAGGACATGCGCTTAAAAATGAGGATATTATAAAGATCAAGTAGCCACGTGAATAGAAAAGATTGGGAATTAAAAATGTCTACTATTGAAACATTCATGGGGCTAGTTCGTAGGGCCACAGATTATTTATGTCAAATCTATTCTTTTTATCTATTTTTTTCAGCTTATATTAAGGCGTGACCCAAAAACTAAGGTAAATCCAAAATTCAAGTAGGCCACATGGAAGGAAAGAGTGGGAAAGGATCGCCTATTGAAATATACTGGGGCCATCATAGGGCCCATTTTGAGCTTTGGATTTGGCTATTTTCTGGGCCACACCCTTAAATGAGCTGTCAAAACAGATGAGCTGTAACGTCTCGAAAAAATTCGTACAAAGACCCGAGTACCACCTCAGGCAAAAATCGCTAAGGATCAAATTATGTAGAAATTAGACGAAAATTAATTAAGTACTAAACTGAATTAATTAGTAGATTAGTTTGGACCACTTTCTATACGAACTGCAAGACCCAAAACTAGTAGAATCGCTAACTCAACATTACCTAGAAACTTATGATCAGTCTCAAAACCCAATTGCTCTCGGGAGCGCTTTGAAACTTCGTATCGGACCTGGACCGCGTGTCGAAAGTCCGATTTTCGTGATATTATACGGTTATGACTGCCTTACTGGGCTTGATAAGCATCGCGGGAATTAAGTCCAAATAGTATCCAAAAATGCACAACTTGAGCCCGGAGCGAAGCGTGTGAAAAACGTAAATATCTTTAGAAAATGAACTCAAACTTAAGTGAATTGGGCCGTTCACTTGTAGGCTAAATTTAAGGTTTCAGGCCGTCAGATTCTAACCCAACTACACCCTTGGATCAAGGAAATTTCCCTGCACAGGTCGGTGTACTTGTGGCTCTGATCGGGTGACGATGATCGTTGAACTGAAATCGGTCCTCCACGGTCGATCTACTAATCCGATCGGATTGAGATCTTAACCTGGCATAGATCCATCGTTAGGGAACCTTCCCTAGACCATATGTAGGTAATGGACCTCCAGATGAGTTCTAATGACCGAAACAGCCGCTTTTTGGCTATAACCTAAGTATACCATGGCCCTGGGGCCATTGACTTCACTTCTGGGCCTATATAAGACCCTAAACCCACCCCTTTCTCATTCTATACGAATTTTCTAAAACCTAGGAGAGAGAAAAGAGAAAAGAGAAAAGAGAAGGAGAAGTGAGAGAGAGTTGTGGTTTGTCGCTGGGATTCATTCCCGCCACTCCGCGTGCTGAATCACCTCTCCTGTGTCGCTATACCGACGAATCTGAATCCATTTTTGGGTAAGAAATCCTAACCCTAATCTATTTTAGGTATCTAAGTAGAAGAATCGATGAAATAGCTAACCTATTTCTTGATTTAGGTAGCTATTGTGTCGTAGACAGAGGCGAAGTGTTCGAATTGAGTTTGATACGAATTTACCGACGAAAGGCGTAGACTATAAATGTTTAGGTTATGGTTTTCAAGGCTTTCTATGTCAGTTAATGATTTATGACTAACTTGATTGTTGTCACATGTATTTAGATACTATGTTTTCTGCGTATTACACATATATGCGAACTATGTTGAATAAAGTGCATCTTATGTGTTTGTTGAAATGTTTGAAAGAATATGGAAGTATGATTTATACTTGCCATGTTTATTAATTATGAATACATGATTGTTATATGTGTGACAACTCCTTTGTAAAAGGATTTGTCCTAATATATGTCATATCTAATTTATTTCATGTATGTTGAAATGCGTAGTCTAAGTGTTTGATAAAATGTCGGAATGAGTAAATGTTTGATGAATAGTGCTTATTAAGGGTATTGAGATAGGATTCTCAACTACCTTAGCTATATGCATAAATTCCTTCAAGTAGCTTAAATTTCATTACGTAATTTATGGGTGAAATATATATGTGTGATAACATGTTCATTCTACGTTTTCATAAAATGCTCAAATGATTTTAGTGTTTAAATTGTTTGCTCAATACTGTTATGACTATCGCATGTGATTACCTGTTGCAATGGAGTGTGATTGGGACTACGACGTAGTCCAGGCAATCGGTAATGACTTCTGATCGAGTGGCTGAATCAGTTTCGCCACCACGGACACGTTCGATGAATCCGAGACGTATGGTGATTATCGACAGTGGTTAGGCCACAAGGAGGGCGTATGCGCTCCATGTCGATCAATTTAGCATACGCTCGTACTAGTCAGACTTGTCAAGGAACCCAATTGGCCTAATGTGTGTTTACCATGTATGGACGCAACTGTTTGAATCTAAGGTACCACTTACCAGTGTAAAGCCAGTTTAACCTTGGTACCATGATCCGGCAAGACTCATGAGTCGGGCGTGGTGGTTTATAGGATACCGTGGTCGATTTGTCGGCCTACGCTTGGGTGACGAGCCTCCCCGTAGTGATCAGTTTGTAACCCAAACTCATGAGCTGAATATAGTAGTGTATGGGATACCGTATTCGAACTGTCGGCCTACGTTAAGGTGACGAGCCTTCTCGTAGTAACCTCGAGTATAAAATAAGCCTACGATCAGGTGATGAGCCTCTCGTAGTGACCTCGAGTGTGAATTAAGCCTACGCTGAGGTGACGAGCCTCCCATAGCGACCTATAGTGTAAACTCACGAACTTACCTATCATATGTGATTAACTAGAATTGACGACCCTAGATGGATCATTGTTTGGGTCAATGATATAAAGGGAGGTACCTTAGCTTTCCAAACATGCTGTATGAAAAAGTCTAAGTAAGAACTTGGCTAACACGACCATACACCGCATTGCATGTGCCTTTGGCGTGGGTGTTAAGTATAGTGGGAGTTTAGCATGCGCGATTGTGAGATGATGTCATCGAGAGAGTGCAGGTGAGAGCATGCATCATTAATACATATCATCCTCGCATTAACCAGAGTACTTAGGAATGCTTGTTATATTGCTTTATCATTACTGCTTGACTAAATTGATAACATGTTAACCTTTGCCTTATAGATCTACTGAGTTAATCACTCACTCCCACTCTAGGACAGTGTTTTAAAACACCAACCAGTCCCTGCTTTAGTTTCAGATGATGGTGAGGCATACGAGTTGGAGCCGGTCTTCTATGACGACGAGGAGTTCTCTTACATGTAATTATCTGGCGGGTCTATGTAGACTTGGAGTTGCAGCACTGGGATTACAGGGATACAGACTAGTTGAAAATCGCACTTATTCATTTTGTAAATTTTGGAACTATACATGTGATTACTCAGCCTGGTGACATGATCATACTCTGGGGGTTATATCCACTTATACACCTTATATATTTATCACAGTCTTCCTGTAACAGCCCAGATTTTTTTCAACCTGGAATTAGACGTCCTTAAGCGATGGGTCAATCCTAACACAGGTTTAACTTCTCAAACACTCAATTAAAGCCTCAAATCTCTTTTCAAACCATTTTCTTCACAAATCCCACCCTTCACTGCCTTGTTCTCTCAATTTTTCTAAGCACTTTCATCCTAGACACTATCCTAAAGTAACTAAGTAATATAACTTGGATCACTTTATATACAAACTACAAAGGCCCAGGTACCACCTCAAACAAAAATCTTACAGGACTAAATCCTTTAGAAATTAGGCGAGAAATAGCCAGTGTTAAACTAGAGTGCCTGTGAAATTAGCACCAAGCACTTTAAATACGATCTGCAAGACCCAAAACTTGTAGAATCATTAACGCTAGGTTACCCTAAAATCTAGGATCAATCTCATTAACCAGCTGCTCTCGGGAGCATCTCGAAACTCCGTATCGGATCTAGACTGCACGTCGGAAGTCCGATTAACACGAAGTTAAGGAATTAGGACTGCCTTGCTGGGCTTGAAAACCATCTCGGAAATCAAATCCAGCCAGTGTCCCAGCGCTTTTCGCTTGAACTCGGAGTGAAGAGTGTGAGAAATGTGAAATTAATTCAAAATAAAATATCTTGAATAGTAATCTAGCACCTCTCGCTTGTGGATCAGTTTTAAGCAACCAGACCATCAGAATCAGACCAAATTACACCCTCGGATCAGGAGAAATTTCATACACATTTACATGTACTCGGAATCTCCGATCGAGATCCGCTGACCGTTGAACTGAAACTGGTCCGCCACGTGTGATCTGGAATCCCGACCGAAATGAAAACTTAATAGAATGTAGATCCGATGTCTGTGAGCTTAATTCCGACCTTTGGCTCAATGAGGCCCGCCAGAAGTCCTCCGTTGAGCTGAAACAGATGCCCTTTGGACAAAACCCAAATATACCTTATTTCCAAGTCTGTTTTGGTGAGATTTTAGGCTATATAAGGACCTTAAACCTTCTCCCATTGCAGCCATACGAATTTGAGATTTGAGAGAGAGAAAAGAGAGAGAAAGTGTGGGAGTTGTGGGAGATTCTTCCTGCCACTCTTCCCTGATGCTATCCATGCTCGACCACTCCGTTCTTATCGCTTTCCCGGCAATTTCGGCTCCATTTCTAGGTAAGAAACCCTAATCCTAATCTGTTTTGGGGTTATGATAGTTGTAGGTTATGAAATAGCTAACCTATTTCGTTCTATAGGTTGTCAAACTGCCGTATACGGAAGCTTAGCAAACCTATCAACTCCGTTACGATTCTACGACAAAAGGTGCAGACTTTAGGTGTATAGGTTATGGTTTTCAACGCTTTCAATGTCAGATAATGATAGATTCATGATCTGCATGCAATTGCACATATACAAAGTGCTTTCTGTTTTCCGTTTCGATTAAAGATGTAGATTATGGAATTTTACATATTCTAGGTATTCGTAGAAAATACCGTATACGTATAAATTTTGGAAATGTGTTTGACATGATTATTTGTTGTATGAATATACGATATATGGATAAAATACTTATTTGGTGAAAGAATTCGCCCAAATACATGTTTTGCTAATATACACTGTATGTAGAAATACTGTATTGTAGAAAGTACCGTATACATATATATTCTAGAGATGTGGTTGCCATGATTATTTGTTCTATAAATATATTATATATGCGTAAAATATTTGCTTGGCAAAAGGATAGCCCTAATACATGTTTTGTTAACATACACCATGTATGTTGTAATAGTGTATTCTAAGTGTTTATGAAAATGGCTGAATGAGTATAGAATTCTCATTCGTGCTCGCCATGACTAATTGTCATGGATATATGATTGTTGTATTGGCGATACCCCCTTTGACGAAAGGATTTGCCCTAAATCACGCCACGGCCAATATACACTATATATGCTAAAATGTGTGGTCCAAGTGTTTGTGGAAATGACTGAATGAATATGGAACTTGGATTCCTGCTTGCCATGACTATCCGTCGTGAGTGTACGTGTGTTATGATTGGGGCAACTCCCTAGTGAAAGGATTTGGCCTAATGCCTATGTGATCAACATATGTCATGTATGTTGATGTATGTATTTTTAAAGTGTTTGTTGAAATGTTTGAATGAGTAGTAGTTAGCAAATTGTAATGTATAAGGGTGTTGAGATATGATTCTCAACCTCTTTTAACTATGTGTATGATTTCCTTAGATAGCTGTGTGATTAGGAATTGAATATGTACAAACTCATGCTTGTGTGCGCTTCATAACATGCTCAACTGATTGTATGATTTTATCTATGTAATGCATATGCTTAAATTTATGTTTACGTTGTTTGATCCGTCATGGGTGATGGGGGAGTGGAGCAACGATTCCGTGCAACAGCCCTGGCAGCCCTAAACGGATAATACCAGACTTTGATTGTATGATTTGAATCTTGATCCATTACTGCCTTATTTATCTACAATTGATTATGTTTGGGGCTATAAATATAGTCCAGATAATCTGTACCAGAATTGAATTCGTGGCTGTGATTCATTTGCCACGTGAGATGTGTTCGATGAACCCGAGTCGTACTTCGGTTGGCGATAGTGGTTGGCCACACGAAGTGTTTATGCGCTTCATATCGTTCAACTTGTTGTGCGCTCCAGCTAGCCGAGCTCGTCAAGTAACCCGATCTGTCTTATGTATGTTCACCATGTTTGGACGCTACTGCTTGAACCTAGGGTACCAAACTTACCAGTGAAATCCCTTTTAACCATGGTACCTCGATCCGCTAAGACTCATGAGTCGGGCATGGTGGTATGGGACACCATGGACGAGCTATCGACCTACGCTGGGGCCACGTGCCTCCCCGTAGTGACCAGTGAGCAACCAGACTCGTGAGCCGATTATGGTGGTATGGGACACTATATTCATGCTGTCGGCCTACATGGATAAGGTGATGGGGGAGTGGTGCAACGATTCTGTGTAACAGCCCTGGCAGCCCTTTATAGTGACCTCGAACATAATCTGAATTGCGGTGAGGCGATGAGTTTTGTCGCAGTGTATAGAGTATGAAACTAGGCCTGTATCTGTATAGTGATGAATCGTTAAAAAGGTGATGGGAGAGTGGTGCAACGATTCCGTGTAATAGCCCTGACAGCCTTTGCAGCGACCTAAAAAACACACCATCGTATGAGATTGTCTAGGACTGACGACCCTAGAATGGATCATGTTTGGGAATGATATAAGGGAGGTACCTTAGTTTCCCAATCCTGCTGTTTGAAATGGACTAATAACAACTCGGTAATCATGCTCATCATGCATTGCATGTGCTTGAAAGATGTGGAGCACTGAGGGATGAAAGCATGTCGCGAATGAAGAGGGTGTCATATGAGGGAGTATATCGGTGAGGGCATACATCATGACTGCATCCATACTTGCATTAATAAGAGTAGTTAGGAGTGTCTGATTGTACTGCTTTATCATTACTGCTTGACTGAGTCGATAACATGTTAACCTATGCTTTATTGTTCCACTGAGTTAGCTACTCACTCCCACGTTACGGGACGGTGTTGTACACACCAACTTGATTTGTTGAGTTTCAGGCAATGGCGATGCTTATGAAGTAGAGCCGGACTTTTGTGATGTGAAGGAGGAGTTCTCTGTCAGGTTTATGAAGACCTAGTATTGTATTGACGGGGCTATGGTACTTGGGATAGAAGCCATTACACTTACACATTTGGTATATTTTTGAACTATACTTGTAATTATTTAACCTGGTAATGTTATCACACTCTGGAGACTCACCACAGTTTTTATATATTTTATATATCTAGCACAGTCTTCCGCTTGCAATTTAACTGTCTCTAGAGTATGATATGCTGTTTTGGCTTAATCTCACTCATGTTCACTACATTAATGCAGACAATATTTAATCATCATTATTTATGTTGCATAAGTGATGTTCTGGAAACTCGAGAGTTGAGTTACTACTCGACCCTCGATTTTTCGGGATGTTACACTTCCGCTTGCTAAATTTAATCATCTCTGGAGTATGATACGCTGATTTAGTATAATCTCATTCATGTTTAATGCACTAATACGGACAACATTTAATCATCATTTTTTATGTTGTACAAGTGATGCGACGGATCTCGGGTGTTGAACTTTTGCTCGACCCTCGAAATTCGAAGTGTTACATGAGCTGTTTATTTAATTCAACATATATTCTAACATATATTTTATCATACTTGTGGAAGAAGTAAAGCCGCTAACAACCACATTTAATTACAGGAAAGTAAGGAGAAGCAAAGACATCCAAAATCACGACGACATGGTGAGAATCAATGAACAAGGTCAAGGTAGGTTAGTCTTTCTATTTCATATGGCGAAAACAAAGTAATGTGATAAATTTCATAAGAGTCGTACTCCCACATGTGTGTCTAATGCAAACCCCTGTGTATGTAATATAGAACTTGTAAAGATCTGGAAAAAAAGAGGTCGATGATTACATGGGCTATTGCCTGTTGGACATTTAAATCCAGAGGGAGAAGATTGCCCAATGGTAAGTGGAGGCCACTAATATATTTGTGTCAAATTCATCCCATCCATTAGATTTGCCATCACATTTTAGGACATGCACTTAAAAATGAGAATATTCCAAAGATTAAGTAACCACGTGAATAAAAAAAATTGGCAATTAAAAATGTCTACTATTCAAAACATTCGTGGGGCTAGTTCGTAGGGCCACAAATTATTTATGTCAAATCTATTCTTTTTATCTGTTTTTTTCAGCTCATATTAAGGCATTAGCCAAAAACTAAGGTAAATCCAAAATTCAAGTAGGCCACACAAAAGGAAAGAGTGAGAAAGGATCACCTACTATTGAAATATATTGAGGCCATCATATGGCCCACTTTGAGCTTTGGATTTGGCTATTTTCTAGGCCACACCCTTAAATGAGCTGTCAAAATAGATGAGCTGTCTATTTAATTCAACATATATTCTAACATATATTTTATCATACTTGTGGAAGAAGTAAAGCCGCTCACAACCACATTCAATTACAGAAAAGTAAGGAGAAGCAAATACGTCCAAAATTAAGACGACGTGGTGAGACTCAATGGACAAGGTCAAGGTAGGTTGGTCTTTCTATTTCATATGGTGAAAACAAATTAATGTGATAAATTTCATAAGACTCGTACTCCCACATGCTTGCCTAATGCAAACCCCTACATATGTAATATGGAACACGTAAAGATCTGGAAAAAAAAAAAAAAAAAAAAAGGTCGATGATTACAAGGGTTGTTGCCTATTGGACATTTAAATCCGGAGGGAGAGGATTGCCCTATGGTAAGCGGGGGCCACTAATATATTTATGTTAAATTCATCCCATCCATCAGATTTGTCATCTCATTTTAAGACATGCGCTTAAAAATGAGGATATTACAAAGATCAAGTAGCCACGTGAATAGAAAATATTGAGAATTAAAAATGCCTACTATTGAAACATTCGTGGGGCTAGTTCGTAGGGCCAAAGATTATTTATGTCAAATCTACTCTTTTTATCTGTTTTTTTCAGCTCATATGAAGGCGTGAGCCAAAAACTAAGGTAAATCCAAAATTCAAGTAGGCCACACCAAAGGAAAGAGTGAGAAAGGATCGCCTATTATTGAAATATATTGGGGCCACCATAGGGCCCACTTTGAGCTTTGGATTTGGCCATTTTCTGGGCCACACCCTTAAATGAGCTGTCAAAATAGATGAGCTGTCTATTTAATTCAACATATATTCTAACATATATTTTATCATACTTGTGGAAGAAGTAAAGTCGCTCACAACTGCAGTCAATTATAGAAAAGTAAGGAGAAGCAAAGACATCGAAAATCACGACGACGTGGTGAGAATCAATGGACAAGGTCAATGTAGGTTGGTCTTTTGACGCAGGGTAGGACGTGAGGTCGAGCACCGTCTTCCTTAAGAGGATAACTATTCTGAATCCACGGAACTTCTCTGGACT
This sequence comes from Magnolia officinalis, assembly GCA_021015155.1. NCBI lineage: Eukaryota > Viridiplantae > Streptophyta > Magnoliopsida > Magnoliales > Magnoliaceae > Magnolia > Magnolia officinalis. The sequence continues at coordinate 3,444,492 of JAJHSJ010000004.1, forward strand.
CCTCACAGAGACTTCTCGAATCCACGAGAAAAGAGAGCAAAAAATAGAAATAAATTCTAAATAAATTCGAAATAGATTAATGTATAATTGATAATTCTCTAATGCGTCTCCTTACACCATTAATAAAGAAAAAATAAACTAAAATTCGTAATTACCAAAAATAGCAAAATTCTAACTCTAATAAAAATCCTAATTCTAATAAAACTCTTCTAAGGTTTAATTTCTAAAAATAAAAATTGCAAATAAACTTTCTCTAGAAGAGTCCTAGTATAACTAAAAGTTATTTCTAAAACGAAAGAAAATCTAAAACTCTAAAAATATTTTTAAAAAATTCGAAATTACTAAAAATAGTAAAATTTTCCTAAAAATTCATTTTTGAGCTGAAAGCGCGCGTTTTCTGATGAAACAGACAAATACGACCCATGTTGTGGGTCGGTTTACCTTGGATGGCCCGTTTCAGTAAAGATTGATAGGTTGTGCGCCCTGTAACGATACCCGGATCAAAAGTTATGGTCAATTTACGGTCCTTCTTTTGGCCCAACCATGCTAGGAACGTATCTGTGACACATTCTACATCATCTTTCTATTTCATATGGCGAAAACAAATTAATGTGATAAATTTCATAAGACTCGTACTCCCACATGCGTGCCTAATGTAAACCCCTACCTATGTAACATGGAACATGTAAAGATCTGAAAAAAAAAAAAAGGGTTGATGATTACATGGGCTGTTGCTTGTTGGACATTTAAATCCGGAGGGAGAGGATTGCCCAATGGTAAGTGGGGGCTACTAATATATTTGTATCAAATTCATCCCATCCATCAGATTTGCCATCTCATTTTAGGACATGGGTTCAAAAATGAGGATATTCCAAAGATCAAGTAGCCACGTGAATAGAAAAGATTGGGAATTAAAAATGTCTACTGTTGAAATATTCGTGGGGCTAGTTCGTAGGGCCACAGATTATTTATGTCAAATCTACTCTGTTTATCTTTTTTTTTTTTTTTCCAGCTCATATTTTGTCGTGAGCCAAAAACTAAGGTAAATCTAAAATTCAAGTATGCCACACGGAAGGAAAAAAGTGGGAAAGGATTGCCTACTATTTAAATATATTGGGACCATCATAGGGCCCACTTTGAGCTTTGGATTTGGTTATTTTGTGGGCCACACCCTTAAATGAGCTGTTAAAATAGATGAGCTATCTGTTTAATTCAACATATATTCCAACATATATTTTATCATACTCGTGGAAGAAGTAAAGCTGCTCACAACCACATTCAATTAAAGGAAGGTAAGGAGAAGCAAAGCCGACCAAAATCATGATGACGTGGTGAGAATCAATGGACAAGATCAAGGTAGGTTGGTCTTTTTATTTCATATGGCGAAAACAAATTAATGTGATAAATTTTATAAGACTCGTACTCCCACATGCGTGCCTAATGCAAAACCTAACGTATGTAATATGGAACATGTAATGATCTGGAAGAAAAAAAAAAAAAAAGAACAAAAAAACAAGGTCGATGATTACATGGACTGTTGCCTGTTGGACATTTAAATCCGGAGGGAGAGGATTGCCCAATGGTAAGTGGGGGCCACTAATATATTTTTCTCAAATTCATCCCATACATCAGATTTGCCATCTCATTTTTGGACATGGGCTCTAAAATAAGGATATTCCAAAGATCAAGTAGCCACTTGAATAGAAAAAATTGGGAATTAAAAATGTCTACGATTGAAACATTCGTGGGGCTAGTTCGTAGGGCCACAGATTATTTATGTCAAATCTATTCTGTTTATCCGTTTTTTTCAGTTCATATTAAGGCGTAGGCCAAAAACTAAGGTAAATCCAAAATTCAAGTAGGCCACACGGAAGGAAAGAGTAGGAAAGGATTGCCTACTATTGAAATATATTGGGGCCATCATAGGGCCCAATTTGAGCTTTGGATTTGGCTATTTTCTGGGCCACACCTTTAAATGAGCTGTCAAAACGAATGAGCTGTCTAATTAATTCAATATATATTTTATCATACTTGTGGAAGAAGTAAAGTAGCTCACAACCACATTCAATTAAAGGAAGGTAAGGAGAAGCAAAGCCGTCCAAAATCACGACGACTTTGTGAGAATCAACGGACAAGGTCTAGGTAGGTTGGTCTTTTTATTTCATATGGCCAAAACAAATTAATGTGATAAATTTTATAAGACTCGTACTCCCACATAGGTGCCTAATGCAAACCCCTACGTATGTAATATGGAACATGTAATGATCTGAAGAAGAAAAAAAAAAGGGTCGATGATTACATGCGTTGTTGCATGTTGGACATTTAAATTCGGAGGGAGAGGATTGTCCAATGGTAAGTTGGGGCCACTAATATATTTGTGTCAAATTCATCCCATCCATCAGATTTGCCATCTTAGTTTAGGACATGGGCTCAAAAATGAGGATATTCCAATGATCAAGTTGTCACGTGAATAGAAAAGATTGGGAATTAAAAATGTCTACTGTTGAAACATTCGTGGGGCTAGTTCATAGGGGCACAGATTATTAATGTCAAATCTATTCTGTTTATCTGTTTTTTTCAGCTCATATTAAGGTGTGGGCCAAAAACTAAGGTAAATCCAAAATTCAAGTAGACCACACGGAAGGAAAGAGTGGGAAAGGATCGCCTACTATTGAAATATATTGGGGCCATCATAAGGCCCACTTTGAGCTTTGGATTTGGCTATTTTCTGATCCAAACACTTAAATGAGCTGTCAAAATAGATGAGCTGACTGATTAATTTAACATATATTCCAACATTAATTTTATCATACTTGTGGAAGAAGTAAAGTCGCTCATAACCATATTCAATTAAAGGAAGGTAAGGAGAAGCAAAGCCATCCAAAATCACGACGACATGGTGAGAATCAATGGACAAGGTTAAGGTACGTTGGTCTTTTTATTTCATATGGCGAAAACAAATTACTGTGATAAATTTTATATGATTCGTACTCCCACATACGTGCCTAATGCAAACCCCTACATATGTAATATGGAACATGTCATGATGTCGATGATTTCATGGGTTGTTGCCAGTTGGACATTTAAATCCAGCGGGAGAGGATTGCCCAATGGTAAGTGGGGGCCACTAATATATTTGTGTCAAATTCATCCCGTCCATCAGATTTGCCATCTCATTTTAGGACATGGGCTAAAAAATGAGGATATTCCATAGATCAAGTAGCCACGTGAATAGAAAAGATTGAGAATTAAAAATGTCTACTGTTGAAACATTCTTGGGGCTAGTTCGTAGGGGCACAGATTATTAATGTCAAATCTATTCTGTTTATCGGTTTTTTCAGCTCATATTAAGGCGTGGGCCAAAAACTAAGTTAAATCCAAAATTCAAGTAGGCCCCACGGAAGAAAAGAGTGGGAAAGGATCCCCTACTATTGAATTATATTGGGGCCATCATAGGGCCACTTTGAGCTTTGGATTTGGCTACTTTCTGGGCATACCCTTAAATGAGCTGTCAAAATAGATGAGTTGTCTATTTAATTCAACATATATTCTAACATATATTTTATCATACTTGTGGAAGAAGTAAAGCCACTCGCAACCACATTCAATTAGAGAAAAGTAAGGCGAAACAAAGATGTCCAAAATCACGACGACGTGGTGAAAATCAATGGACAAGGTCAAGGTAAGTTGGTGTTTCTATTTCATATGGTGAAAACAAATTAATGTGATAAATTTTATTAGACTCGTACTCCCGCATGCGTGCCTAATGCAAACCCCTACGTATGTAATATGGAACATGTAAAGATTTGGAAAAAAAAAAAAGGGTTGATGATTACATGGGATGTTGCCTGTTGGACATTTAAATCCGAAGGGAGAGGATTGCCCAGTGGTATGTGGGGGCCAATAATATATTTTTGAAAAATTCATCCCATGCATCAGATTTGCTATCTCATTTTAGGACATGGGCTAAAAAATGAGGATATTCCAAAGATCAAGTAGCCACATGAATAGAAAAGATTGGGAATTAAAAATATCTAGTATTGAAACATTCGTGGTGCTAGTTCGTAACGGTACAGATTATTTATGTCAAATCTATTCTGTTTATCTATTTCTTATTTTCAACTCATATTAAGACGTGGGCTAAAAACTAAGGTAAATCCAAAATTCAAGTAGGTCACACGGAAGGAAAGAGTGGGAAAGGATCGCCTACTATTGAAATATATCGGGGCCATCATAGGGCCCACTTTGAGCTTTGGATTTGGCTATTTTCTGGGTCACACCCTTAAATGTGCTGTCAAAACAGATGAACTGTTTGTTTAATTCAACATGTATTCCAATATATTTTTTATCATACTTGTGGAAGAAGTAAAGCCGCTCACAACCACATTCAATTAAAGGAAGGTCAGGAGAAGCAAAGCCGTCCAAAATCACGACGACATGGTGAGAATTAATGGACAAGGTCAATGTAGGTTGGTCTCTTTATTTCATATGGCGAAAACAAATTAATTTGATAAATTTCATAAGACTCCTACTCCCACATACGTGTGCCTAATGCAAACCCCTAAGTATGTAATATGGAACATGTAATGATCTGAAGAAAAAAAAAAAAAAGGGTCGATGATTACATGGGTTGTTGCCTGTTGGACATTTAAATCCGGAGGGAGAGGATTGCCCAATCGTAAGTGGGGGCCACTAGTATATTTGTGTCAAATTCATCTCATCCATCAAATTCGCCATCTCATTTTAGGACATGGGCTAAAAAATGAGGATATTCCAGAGATTAAGTAGCCACGTGAATAGAAAAGATTGGGAATTAAAAATACCTATTGTTGAAACATTCATGGGGCTAGTTCGTAGGGCCACAGATTATTTAAGTCAAATCTATTCTGTTTATTTTTATTTTTTTTATTTTTTAGCTCATATTAAGACATGAGCTAAAAACTAAGGTAAATCCAAAATTCAAGTAAGCCACACGGAAGGAAAGAGTGGAAAAGGATCGCCTACTATTGAAATATATTGGGGCCATCATAGGGCCCACTTGAGCTTTGGATTTGGATATTTTCTGGGCCACACCCTTAAATGAGCTGTCAAAATAGATGGACGGGGTGGGTTTCTCACAAACATCAACTTAGGCACCATGGTATAGTTGGACATGAGGGTTGCGTCTCAATCAATCCAAATAAAACCAATTAAGAAAGGTTGTTGGAGATTTAAGTCCACATGCCAGGGTCGCCCCACTTTAGAACGGGCTCACTATGATGTTTATGACAAGTCCATCATGTGCATTCAAAATATAAGGACAATACATAGCTCAAGTACGCTAAGGATTAAATGCCCACTGTTGAAACATTCATTAAGCCTCACATTATTTAACTCATCCACTTCATCCATTTGTTTTTCTTTTAACTCATTTGAAGGCATAGACCCGAAATTGAAGGTGATCCAAAATTCAAGTAAGCCACACGACAGTAAACAATGAGAAAGAATACCCACCGTTGAAATATCATAGGACCATCGTGGGGCTCACTGCAAGCTTCTTATCTACCTCATTTTTTGGTCCATACCCTTAAATGAGCTAAAGAAAACCTAGATAGGGTACATTTTGATGGGGGCCTTACACGAAACCTTAGGATCTAGCCCTCCAAAACAAACCAGAATTATGGATAATAAAGCAATGAAAACAATCAATGCATCAATCACACACCACACAAGAGATTTTTACGTGGACCTCGTCCAGATCAACAATCCACTAAGTAGAACATTACAATCTTCTTCACTCATGCAGGAGTGGATAAACAATAAGAAAAATAGATAAAATGGAGAGATCTAACCGATTACGAGGACATAGAAGCGCTGAGATATAGATTCCACAGTAGATAACTTCCACGAGCAAAACCTCCCTTCTATAAGCTTCCACTCTCTCTCACCTTTGATAGTCCTAAACCCTTTAGCAAATCCCTTGTAAAGCTTTAGGAAATCCTCTTGTTCTACCTAGAAAACCCTAGGAACTCCTATTTCTGGTTTTAGGAAACTCATTTCCGCATCCCAGTTGCGAAAGGACTTGCAACACAAAATTCACGTAAAATCGCGAAACGAATCTGCGTAACCTCGACTGGTCGAACGAACCTTCGACCGGTCGAGAGCCACCCACGACCGGTCGAGCACCTCCCACGACCGGTCGAGCACTCCGGAGAAAATTGGTCCACAGTCACTGGACTTTGAGTCGTGCCACGACTCGTCTTCCACGACTGGGTGACCACAGCCTTCGACCAGTCGAGCAGGGCTCACGACCGGTCGACGACGAGTCGAAAAAATCCATCACATTTCTCATAAAATCAAAGTGAGACCCACCTACGGTTGGAGTTAAGAATCCAAGTATTGAGTGGAGATTGCTGTACAGGGAGGTAGTTTTGTCAGTACAGAAATATAAAAAATCCATTCACGGTGAAAATTATGCGCAGGTTTTGAGAAATAATTTAAAAGCAGTAGGCATTTGGTCTATGGTCGAAAAGACAAGTGTCTATATGGAAAATTTCCTGTATTTAAAATCACACCAATCAAGCAATCGTAACTAACTATTTAATGGCTATTAATTATATGGGTTGATAAAATCCTTCTGTCCAAATTCCAGTACAAAATCAGATAGTTACAGTTATTCTCACAGCGTAGTTTTTTACTTATTCTCCATCCAAATTTGGCTCTGCAGCTTACCTGGTCTAAATTAACATACAACAATGGATTTATGAACGGTGAAATATCAATTATAATTTTTTTAATTGTGATGAAAGTCCAGCAATAATGGTATGACTGGAACACCCCTCCCACACTGACACACACACACAAAACTAGAGTGATTATGTTTTTTTTTTTTTTTTCTTTCTTTTTTGGACAAAGCAAGCAGAACTCTTAAAAATTCTTTCCAAAAGGCCATGCATCCCATAAAATATAAAAAGCTAGAGATGATTTAAAAGTAGAGTTTGGACCAAGAACATAAACAAATTCAAGAAGTGAGTGGTCCTAAAATAATAAAGGGGGCTTGTCTTTCTTTCTTTCTTTTTTTTTTTAAAAAAAAAAATTTTATTCACTCCACAGGACCAGTTATCAATGATCAATTGGGTCCATCCATACATGTGTTGGTAGGAGGGTAGATAGCTTACATTTTAAAACTAGTACCAATGAGACAATCGTATTTATTACTTCCTGTACAATTTACATCATCGACACTTGAATGACCATAGATTTGACGGATACAATTGTCTAAAAGGAATTTTGGGCCATAAACCATCCTTGCGAGGCCCCACAAATATATGGACTGACCTAATTTGCAGGTCACCCCACCGCCTGCATTGTAAGGAAATGGCTCTAGCTAACATATTTCGGTTTCTTCCAACTCCTCTTATGTCATGTCTCTTACCATTGACGAAAGTGCCCACTCACTCCATTGCAAGTGCCATAAGAAAATGTCTCGCACATGTTAAAGCATCACGCGTGTGGGATAATGAGAATTCATCAAGGGTCCCTACATTCCATCTGTCATGAGGAACACATGCATGCGTTGAATGTTCCCTATCAGTTTTTCGAACAACCAATCTTTTAAGAAAGTCCATAAACCCAGCCGACAATCTGTTCGGCGAGATATTTATTGTGAGTACCACTCTATCAATGGCTCTGATCTGTCAATATCTACTGACAAAGACCACATGATCCCATTTGATGTCTTGTTCTTGAAAAGAATCGATGAGTACGAGTTTTTAAGAACGAATAATGCCATAGCCACGATACAACAGGCAAATATGTAATAAAATCCCAGGCAATTTCTCTGTTGAATCTAACCTCCTTGCATCCATTACAAGCTCATGTGGTCAATGATCAAATGATCAATCCATAGACCATCTGATAAATCCAATGCGTGTAACATGTCTCCATTGAATCATTTTGATAAGATGTGAATTACCATCCCATCCCTAGCTTGGTCAACCGACCCATGAACAGTGGGGCCAACATGATGAGATGGTTGAAACCTTTCACTCGCATCCCCAATTTTTCCATTTGTGTGGTCCAATTTCGTTTTGGATCAGTATTTCTTTTTAGACTTCACCTCTTAACTTGAGCTGGCACAAATGATGGAGAGCTGATGTCAAATGGGTTATGGTGGGCCCCATGGAGCTTTTGGTTGCATGGCTGTACCTTATGATGATGAAATTTGCGTCCTATCTTTAGCCTGTAGAGTAAAAAGGTAATCATGACAGGTACTTCGATGGTGGATGGGAATTTTCTATAATGCTCATCCACATGACATTCATGAAGTCGGTATGGACAAAAGATCTCTTAAACTCGTTAAAAAGAATGTCAGCTCAAAAACAAAATAGATTAAAAACTTAAGTGAGATTGTACTACAAGAGACATTATCAATGAAAATGTCTATCATTGAAACCTTCTGTAGCCCATTATGGTGTTTATAAGCCATCCAATCTAATCATGAGATGACTCAAACCATGATAAAGGGAAAACACAAATATCAACTGATTAAAAACTTCTGTGAGCCCTGATAAAGTTTCAATGGCCATTATTTCTACTGCATGGTCCATTTAAGTTTTTGAATCTGTTTACCATTTTTTAGCTTACACCTTAGCATGAACTGACGTAACAGATGAATAAAATGGATATAATATAAAAATCACAATAGCTCTCGTAGAGCTTTTGGTTACACCAGCTTCCTCTAACAAGGGTCGCAGGAAATTTGTGTCAGGAATTCAGTCACAACCACCAAGGTTCTGTTGTTTGCTTCTCCGGAAATTCACTCACGAGATTTGTTCTTTTTTTTCTTTTTTTTTTTTTTTAAAAAATCTTTTAAAGATTTGTTTGGTTGATATGTACGGGAGTTTCTAAAACTGAGAGATAAAGGCTTAAAAGTCTAGTATAATTTTTCATGTTTTCATTCCTCGGCTAAAATATGTGGACTTAGGATTGGAGAATAAAATTTAAAAAACATATATAAATACTAACAAAAAATGTAAACTAAATTATTTTTTATAAAATCCCAGATATTGTCAAGCTGGAAAATTGATAACTCAAACGTAATTATGCCCTCCAACTCATTTATGACATAAAATGTTTGTTGCATTGATATTTAAGAAAATGTAACTAATCTGCTCAACACGTGGCATACATTGTAGGTGTGCCGACTGTTCAAACTATGGGCCCCATTGTGTAGAATTATGATGCAGGGAGGGACATGATGAAGTCAATAATCATTGTCTTCCTCCAGGATAACTACTCTGAATTTACAGGGCTTCACTGGAACCCTTCCTCGAATCCATAAAGGATGAAAACAGAAATAATTTTTAATAATTCAAGGATGATAAAAAAAAAAAAAATTATAATCCTTTAAATAGTGAACTCAAATAATTAAACTCCCTAAAAACATGGCTTAGTATAAATAGTAAACTTGCTACTTATAGACGGTCATGATTCCTAGCACTAGACTTCATGGTTTTCGGCAAAAAATAGTATGTGTCAAATTTGGCCTAACCATATTATTCTCTTAATTTTTCTAAGCCCTTCTTATGGTGTTCCCGACTCCTAAAACACAAAGGATCAAAAGTTATGGTTGAATTAAAACTTACTATTTATAGTAAAAATACAAATTAAATAGACTTTCGACCATCAATCTAATGGAAATGGAATCTCGCAAATCCTATCTCAAAATAATATGTGATTGCGAGATATGACTGTTTTAAGGTTCTGAAGGTCCTAATCAACTTTTGCCTCGATCGGACCTTCTCCGGTCCATATTGACCATGAAATTGTTCACAACCTGGTCCACATCAAATTACCATGAGTTGGAAGATATATCCTTAAGATTTCACTCATTGTGTTTACATAGCTTTATTTTGTATTCTTGGCAGTACATTCTATATCGTACGTGTCATAAGCAAACCTCGTTGGCCTTATCTTGCATGTGAATTTCAATAGTACATTTTATAGATGTACTAACTAGTGGCTGTTGTGGAGCGACATGAATTATCATTTGATCGACACCTTCCGATAGATGCTCCTTTGGTGTTTGGCAAACAACTCAGGTGAGCTATACCAAAAAGAACAGTTGGTAGGAGACACCCAACCGATAAATCCTTCCCACTGCTCGAGAGGCCCACTGCTCGAGAGGCCCACTGTGTTAAGTGACATAGCAGACCATTATAGGCCACCTTCCGACTGTTTTGGAGGATGAAGAAACACACCAGACCAATGTAGGCCACCTTCCGACTGTTTTGGAGGATGAAGGAACACACCAGACCAATGTAGGCTACCTTCCGACTGTTTGGGTGGTCCTGTGTTGTACATATGCCATTTGGTCCACTCATCAAACTTACCTAACATGCCAGACCAATGTAGGCCACGCAACCTGACTGTGACCAATGTAAACTGTGACCCATATAAGTCGTGGAGCAGCCTGATTTTTGTTTTCTTGTGGTGAGAGTAGGTATAAAAAGCAAGACCGTTTTTTTAGCCTCCCATCGTAATGGACCTTGCTCCCTCGAGGGCTGCGGACGCGAATTGCGTATTGACCGTGTAAGCAGCGAGGTGACTACTGACGGTGCTCTGTGGGCCCGCATGATATATATGTATTTTATCCAAGCCGTCCATATATTTTTAAAAATCATTATGTTAAGGAGATCCAAATCTTGAGTGGACCACACCACAAGAAAACAGTAAAGATTGAATGCCTATTAAAAACTTTCTAGGGCTAGCTGTAATGTTTATTTGTCATCCAACCTGTTGATTAGGTCACACACGCCGGGACGAAGAGAAAACACAATTCTTAGCTTAATCAATGGTAAGTGTTCAATCACCAATCTTTCTTGTGGTTTGGTTCATATGAGATTTAGATCTGCTTCATTTTTATCTCATGCTATAAAATAGTCCAAAAACAATGAAAGGAAGGCATGTATATAGGACACATACACCATGACGACGAGGTCCACAGAGCACTGTGGGTAGCCCACCTTGCTACTTACGCTGTCAGTGGGCAATCCGCGACGGACGGCTTGCACCGAAACTATGGTCCTATAATTTATTAGATGTAATTATTCATTTGGTGGGTCCAATAGAAAATAATGTACATGCGACGTCCATATAAAGAGGAAAGTGTTTTTTTTTTTTTTTTTTTTTTTTTTTTTTTTTTTTTTTTTTACGATTCCGAGGGGCCGCCCTTCACATTCAAAGGAGAAAAGTCTTCCACGAATCTCACATGTAGTTTTGCTGAGCCCACACGCGTATGTAATAATTACTGTACCTGCCACATATATGCCAACAATGCAAGATAAATCCGAGATCTACTCCATCCATCAGAACAGAACTACTGTATTGATCTCATATCACAAGAATCCGGTTTATCCACTGTCAGGTGGGCCATAGTTTGCAAAACAAATGTACTGCTCTGAAAAATCTTGGTTCAATATTTGACCCAAATGCTAACTGAAATATATTTTATTTTTGGGAAAACATGTATAATGTCAGAGAAATCTGATGGACGGATATGATCTCCCGCGTATGTACTTGCTGGCACATTTGTCATGCGTGGGCGTGTATACGAGCTTTATTGTACACGCATGTGCGCGTGGCAAAGCACGTCCCCTTATACTGGGATTTGTATTACTTGGGCACGGATTAGGTGAGGCTAGGTAACGGAAGCCGATTGCCTACTGACATGACATATGCGGAAACGGATTGGCTACTCCCCCTGCCACCAGCCAATGGTTGATGGTCGGTGCTTTGTGGGCCCCACCATGATGTATGTGTTTCATCCATACTGTCCATCTATTTTTACAGATAATTTTATGTTATTATACGAAAAATTAAATGTATACCAATCTCAAATGGACCACATTATAGGAAACAGTGTTAAATGAGCGTAGACCATTAAAAACCTTTTTGGCCCATAAAAGTCTTTTTGGATCACGATAATCTTTGTCTTTTCCCTTCATCTGGGTCTGTATTACCTAATCAAAATATTGGATGTCAAATAAACAGTATAGTGGGCTTTAGGAGGATTTTAATGGTAGATATCCAATCACTATTGTTTTCTTGTGGTGTGATCTACCTCTTAGATTTATATCAATCTCAGTTTTGGAATCAACACTATGAACGGAATGGATGAAACAAATACATCCTGGTGGGGCCCACAGAGCACCGACCATCAGCCACGGGGCTGGTGGCAGGGGGAGTAGCCAATCCGTTTCCGATCAGCCACCGACATCTGATTACTGGACGGTACTCCATGGGCCACCATGATGTATGTATTTTATCCGCATCGTTTATCCGTTTTTTCAAATTATTTTAAGGCATGAGTTTAAAAAATGAGCAGATCCAAATCTCATCTGGTCCGTACCACAGGAAACAGTGGTTATTGAATAGCCACCGTTGAAAACTTCTTTAGAGTACAAAAGTTTTGTACGAAGCTGATGCATGTGTTCCCCTTCATTCAGGTCTTTGTGACCTAGTTAAAAGGTTGGATGGCCTTAGATGGTGACTAAACATTACATTGGGACTTAAGACGTTTATAACGGTGAGTGTCCAATCACCAATATTATTGGTGTGGTACATCTGAGATTTGGATCTGTTTTTAATGGCGGGTGTCCAATCACCCATATATCCTTTAGTGCGGTACATCTGAGATTTGGATCTGCCTCATTTTTTAGGTGATACCTAAAATAATGATAAAATAATAATTCAAAATGGATGCAAAGAATGGATAAAACACATACATCATTGCAGGGCCCACAAAGCAACGTACAGTAGCCGCCTTGCTACTGTCAGCGCCATTGGTAATCCGCATCACTGGGTATCAGCTCAGTGGGCCCACCTCGATGTATATGTTGTATATCCATGCCGTACATCCATTTTGCCGGATATTTCAAGCCATGGTCCAAAAATAATGGGAATCCAAATCTCAGATGGATTTGCCGACTGTAACGTTCATTTGCCATCCAATCAAAGGATCTTAAGATGGAAAAACACTGTTATACAAATAGCAGTTTTATCCAAAAGATTTTAGATAAGTTTTTAACGGTGGGAATTCAATCTCTACCTGATATTTGGATATGACAAAACGGATGTATGGCCTGCACATACAACAAAAAATCCATGTGGAAACCACGGTCAGGGCCTCACCACTAAGCAAACCCCTGCGGCCATTTCGTAGACTGCCCTGTCAGATTGACGGCCCGGATTCAGATGCTGTACAGTCGACATCTTGAATCTGGACGCGGATTGCGTCCCACCCCTGCCAGGACGGTAATCCGTCCGGGCAGGGATCTGTGGGGCCCACTGTGATGTAAGTGTTTTATCCATGCGGTTAATCATTTTTCTCATATCATTTTGAGTTGTTAATATTGAAATTAAGCAGGACCACAGCTCCAGTAGACCACACCAAAGAAAGCTGCAGTGATAAGGACGCCCACATTTGAAACCTTTCTAAGAGCCACAGTAATGTTTTTTAACCATCCAACCTATTAATAAGGTCATGTATACGTGGATGAAGTGAAAAAACAAATATCAGATTGACCCGAAACTTCTCTAGCTTTCAAGAAATTTTTAATGGTGAACGTTAAATCCCCACTTTATGGTCTTGACTTAATGCCTATACCTGCCTCAAATTTTTTTATATATATAATAACTTATTCGAGAAAAATTTTATCTACTCCGCCCATCGATTTTAAAAGATCATTACAGGTTATGAACCTAAAAATTAGTCAGATGCCTTAAATTGAACCATAAAGTAGGAATTGAACGGTCATCATTAAAAACTTCTAGGGAGCCTCAGAAGTTTTGCATCAAACTGATATTTATACTTTCCCTTCCTCTAGTTATACGTGATTTTATAAACAAGTTAGGATGACAAATAAACATCACGGTGGGGCCTAGGAAATTTTCAATGGTGGGCATCATTATCACCACTGCTTCCTTTGGCGTCGTCCACTTGAGAATTGGATATGCCTCATTTTAAGTCTAATGTTTTAAAATAATAGGTAAAAGTAGATGAACGGCCTGGATAAATCTATACATCAAGGTAGACCATACAGAACCCCCGCCTAGACCGATTTCCGTCCAGGCGGGCGGGGGTAAGACGGACGCGGATTCCGTCTCTGTGAGGCCCAAGTGATGTGAGTGATCCAGTTGAACGCATCAAAGGAAGCTGCCGTGGTAATGACTCTCACCCATGAAACCTTTCTAAGAGCCACCATGATTATTATTTTTTTACCATCCAACCCATTAATAATGTCACGCAGACGTGGATGAAGTGAAAACATGAATATTAGCTTGATCCGAAACTTCTTTGGGTCCAAGAAGTTTTTAATGGTAGAAGTTAAATCCCCACTTTGTGGTCTACTTAAGCCGTATACCTGCCTCATTTTTTGTATCAAAAATTAAAATGATCTGATAAAAACTATGAACGGCGTGGATAAAATACTTACATCACTTTGGCCCCATGGAGCCCAGCCCGGACGAATTACCGTACTGTCGGTGGCAGGACGCAATCTGCGTCCGGGAAGGACGCGATCGGCTTCCCTTGACACTGTCTTTCACCGAATAAAGATCGCTTACCTTATTATTTTTTAAATTCCTCTTCATAATTAGACTTCTTTCTTTTGACTTTTAGTGCATACTTTATAGCACGTTTGTACAATATTTAAGATTACACGTTATTATATTTCAAAAACGCCAGGGTAACTCGCGTTAGGTTACTTTCTCTAAAGTGGGTTAACAACTTCGCGTGAATGAGATCAACCTCGTCCATCAGGTACAAAACTCTGTGTTTGGCCTTTGGTCCCAAATTTCAGGCTGATTCAACCCTCAGGTGGGTCACTATATAGGGAAGAGTATATAAGGGCCCGTTTGGCCAGGTGGATTGGAAGGGATTGAATGGTATTAGGGTGGATGGCATGGATTTCAAAGTAATGATGGTGTTGTCAGTGGATTGTCTTAAGATCCATGGGATTGCTTCATCCGGGATTGCTGTATGGAGTCTGTTGGGCATGCCGGGCCAATCTAGGATTAAACCTTCCCATCCCTCCCAATCCCTCAAACTATACACGGCTCAGGTAAATTTGAACGGATTAGGGTGGATTGATGGGATTTAAAGGTAATGATGGTATTGTCAGTAAATTCTTTTAAGATCCATGGGATTGCTATATCCAGGATCAGGTCACCCAGTCCGTTTGGCACGCTCGGCCAATTCGCCCGGCCAAACAGGCACTTACCTAAAGCCTCACGTTGTTTGGCACACTTGAGTTGATATTTTTTGGCTAATTCTTTCATCCAAGGAGACCCGTCGGATGAATGGATTGGGAGACATATATCAAAAGACAGGGGATGCGGTTTGGCTGGTGACCTTCACACCAGCTAACTAGTTGTGTCAAAGCTTGTGTGCCCACCATGATATTATAAATATATTGATTTTAAAATATTTTTAATAATATATTATAATAATGTATTTGAAAAGATGTTTGTAAAAAAAAAAAACACGTTTTTCAAGTCTTGGGAATAGTCCCACATGGGAAAGAGAAGAGAAGGAAATCTGGTTTAAATGAAAACAGTGGAGTATTATAATATTTACCTTCGTAGTCCGTGGACTATGGACCTTGCGTGTTCCAGTGCGAAGCACTGGAACACCCGCGCTCGGGCTCGGGCTCGGGCTCGGTCTCGGACTTGGACTCGGACTCGGTCTCGGTCTCGGTCTCGGTCTCGGTCTTGGGCGAGGGCTCGGTGCGAGGGCGTGGGCATGTGAGGCAGTGTGGCTGTAGAGGCGCTAGTGGCGCACTTTGCACTTCGCGAGACAGGTGCGAGTCGCGGTGCGACTAGTGGCTAAGGCAGATGGTTGGACGAAAATCAAGTGGACTGAATGAGAGTCCCTCTGATTATATAGAGGCTGGAAATATAGCTGTTGCACAAATGTATAACAGCTATGGAGTTAATTACAGAAACTGTTGCTAACAGTCATAAAACGGCTAGCCCAACAGCTATAAAATGGCTAGTCAGCTCTCTCACAACAGCCATATAACGGCTAGTTTCCAACAGCCATATAACGGCTAGTTTTCTCCAACAGCTAGAAAACGGTCATGGAATTTAATTCCCTGGACCATAAACCCCAACCATCATAGCCTATAAAAAGAGGGTCTAGATGGGTTTCCAAACCATCTCAACTCACTCCAGCAAATCCATACGAATTTCCAGCAACAAAGCAAGGCTTGAACCTTAGCTTGAAGAATAGACCACAGGTGTGGTCTAGGACTGTTCAACTGAACCAGTGGCTGACGAATTGAACTGACCAGTGCAGTGGTCAAACTCCTTTTTTCTCTTTCTTCTCTTTCTTTTGGGATTTTTCTTTTATATTGTAATATTGCCAGAAAGTGTGTAAAAGAGTTCCATTTGGTGGGCCTTCGTGTTTGCTGAACGCAGACCCACACCAGGCTTGTCGTGTCCTAGAAGCAATTTACCTGTAACCTATCAGCATACTCAATCTACTTGAGTAGGGGCAAATAACGCTTTAAGGACAGCGTTTCAGACGTGCTTCAGCCTGTCCTTATTTCTGATCGTAGTGATTTTTGGTTTCCATATTATACAGATATTACATTAATCTATATAAAATTCTCAACACATGATGCATGTGTTTTATTCACGTTGTATATCCATTTTGCCATATTATCTCAAGGCATAGAGTGCAAAAATGAGAGTGATCTAAATCACAGTTGGACCACATCACATGAAAGCATCATAGGTTGAACATCCACCATTAAAAACTTTTTAAAGCCTCCTGTAATGTATATTTACCATCCAATCTAGTTAATAAGGTTACCTAGACTAAGGGAAAACACGAATATCAGCTTAATACAAACCTTTCATAGCCTTTAAAAAATTTCCAGTGGTAAGCTGTAGTGTGACTTACTTGAGATTTGAATCTGTCTCCTTTTTTAACTCATGATGTGTGACTTACTTGAGATTTGAATGTGTCTCCTTTTTTAACTCATGATGTAAAACGAGTCAGGGAAATTGATGGATGGCATGGGCAAAACTCATACATCATGGTAGACCCAGAGCTTTGACACCAGTTGGCTAGTGTCTCTAACACTAGGCAAACCCAAGTAGGCCCAATGTAAAATCAATGATGTTGTGGCCTACCTGAGTTTTGGATCATCATGAGGTATGCTAGCCGTCCATGAGGGTGGATCAGGTGGCTCTATGGTGGTAAAAGTGAGGTATTAGGGGAGTGTTAGCTGTCCACTAGATTATACTTAAACACCTAATATTCCATTGATAAAGTACTTATCTAACGTACGGAGTGGATTACTTATGTGTATAAGGGGTCGTTTGGCACCATGGATTTGCGGGGATTAAGATGATTTGATTTGTTTGGCCCTATAAAGTAACTGGGGGTTTCAAATCCCAAAGAGGGTTTGAAAAGCTTAGATTACATGTAAAATCCTTTCAAGAGTTGTATGTGTAACATGTGTATAACATGTGTCACTTGACTATTAATTTATTGGGCACATGGCCCACTGATGATATTCCAAAACAATTAGATTATCAATTATATCACTTTACTTACTTTAATACAATAATCTGCACCATCCATATATTATCAATGAAGTGGGCCCCACCGAATCGAGTTAAATCTACTCCATTCATCAAACGGTGTGGCCCACCACATTCCAGGTGAAATCCATCGTCCATTTTTGGGATGGTGGGAAGTCCCACATGCTATATAATATATTATATTTATTTTATATTAATATTATATATATATATATATATATGCATGGTGGTGGCCACATACATGTGGGACCCACCATGGTGCATGTGTTGTATCAACACTGTCCAGTGTCCAGGGATGCTAGACGTGCAACCATGGGCGTGGTGTTCATGTGGCCTAACGTAACAGCTGAAGTGATGGAAGCTTTGGCCAAACGATCTGCACAGTTGCCTACCTGAAAAATGGCTTATATGTCGTATGTACAAGCTAGATTGGCACGTATGGTGGTGCGTACGGGAGTACCACACCTTGTATTCCTACGTCAAAACATATAATCACTGGACGTCTAAATCAAAGGAGATGGACCCTAGTGACAAATCTCCTTATCGAAAACTTCCCCAGAGATTTTTAATTTTTGAAGTTTTTGTTGTGTTTTCTAGAATAAAAATAAATTTCAAAAATAAAAGTTATTTTTAGAAAGTAAATAAATATATTAATTATTTAAACTTTCCATAAATAGTGTGTATAGCCAGTCGGTAAGAGAAGGGGTTTTTGCTTATGCAACCAGGGTTCAAATCTTCTCGAGGACGGTGCAAAGCACCGTCCGCGCACGCGCGTGGCGTGGGCTGTAGAGCTGCTTGGGCGCTTTTTGGCGCTTTATTAGGTGCACTTCGCACGTGCGCATCGTCGCAAGGAGCTATGAGAGCCTTAGTCTTTTTGGTACTCAGTTCATATTTTGGGGCCATAGTATCCTGATGTTTATTAACTTTTTTAGTTGATTGAGAATAATTGTGACATGATTGTACATGTAGCACCTATGCCATGTGTCGCTTATGTGGGTACGGTTTTTCCTGTTGAATAACTGCTCCTGTCTGAATGGGTACAGAAATAACTGTCATAGGACAAAGGATCATGTCCTTTCATGAAAAGGCAATTATTTGTTGTGAATGGGTATAGATTTCTTGAAGAGGCTCTTTAGCACCTCTTCAGGAAGAAATCAATAACCTTTCAATTGATATAAATCCTGGATACTATAATTCAGAAGAAAATACTCAAAATCCTTAAAATAATATTATCTTCTGTACAATTATTCTCGATCTAATCTCTTGCTGAGTTTTTTCTGAACGTCTTAAGGCATATCGGTGTCAAAACTAGAGATCTGTTCAACACTTAAATGTGCAAATTTTCGTGTTGAAAATCGGATTGAGAGTTCATTATATCCTGAAGACAATTTGCAGATTTCCTTCGTTTGCACTTGCTGGAAATTCCAGAAAAAGGGCAGCAAATCTGTCTTGAGAAATTGACTATTCAAGTCGAGCCTTGAACTCGAAAGATCTGTTCGTTTCATTATCGTTTTCTTCAATCCTCCATTGTGTACAAGAAACTCTTACTTTTCTAACATTCAAGACAGATTTGAACTCTTTTCACAATGGAGGTAATTCATTTCATTCAAGTTATGAACCAAGACTTTGTACGACTGGATCGTTTCGAAGGTCAATTCTTCTCAAGATGGCAGCAGAAGATGCTTTTCTTTTTGACAACCCTGAAGTTATCTTACATTCTAGATGATGATCTGCCTTCTCTGACCAAGCCAACTGACGATGACTCAGAACAAGTGAAGGCAGAACGGAAGAAAAGGAAGGAGGACGATTTTCTATACAAAGGTCATATCTTAAACGTCCTCTCTAATTCCATCTATAACTCATACCATAAAATATCCTCTGCTAAAGATTTGTGGACAAAATTAGATCAAAAATATAAAACTGAAGAGATCAATACTCAGAAATTTCTGATCGACAATTATGTCCACTTCAAGTTTAAAAATGATCAGCCAATTCTCCCAAGTAACCGAACTACAGAACTTGGTTGATGAATTGAAGATTGGTGAGATAGATCTTCCTGAAGAATTCCTGGTCGGTGTAGTAATTGCAAAATTACCATCATCATAGTTTGATTATAAAAAGAAACTGAAACATGATGAAAGGAAGTATACTCTTGAAGGGCTTCA
Source organism: Magnolia officinalis (assembly GCA_021015155.1). Classification (NCBI taxonomy): domain Eukaryota; kingdom Viridiplantae; phylum Streptophyta; class Magnoliopsida; order Magnoliales; family Magnoliaceae; genus Magnolia; species Magnolia officinalis. The sequence continues at coordinate 3,464,252 of JAJHSJ010000004.1, forward strand.
ACGACATCTTCGTATAGAAGAAGAGTCCAGAAACCGAGATAAGAAAGAAAGTGCTTTGGAAAATCATTCCAAAGCAAATATTGTAGAAGATGACAAGCCAAAATTTCAAAACTCCAAATCTATTTCCCCAAAGAAAGATACAGAGTTTAAGAAAAAGGGCAAGTGTCATTTCTGCAATAAGCCTGGACACTACATAAAGGAATGTCAACACAGGAAGAAACAACTGAAAGCTCAGGCTAACATGGCAGAAGACCAACTTGTAGCAATGGTTACTGAAGCTAATATAGTAATATCCGATGGTGGATGGTGGCTAGATACTAGTGCAACCATTCATATATCGAAGGACCGAAACATCTTCAAGACCTATGAAGGTATAACAACTGGACAAGAAATGAAGATGGGTAATAACGTTCGTGCGACCATTGTTGGAAAAGGAACAGTAGAGATTCAGTTTACATCAGGTAAAAGACTGACACTAACAAATGTATTGCATGTACCTGACATGTCTAAAAATCTAGTGTCAGGTGATCTTCTCAATAAGAGAGGATTCGAAATAGTGATTGAGTCTGATAAGTTGGTTATCACCAAGAATGGTATGTTTGTAGGCAAAGGATATTCATGTAATGGTACGATTAAACTGAATATTAATAATAATAATGATGTTTCCGTTTATATAGTGGATTCTTTATCTCTATGGCATGCTAGACTAGGTCATGTTAATTATCATTCAATGAAAAGAACGATGATCCTAAGCCTTATACCAAATCATGAAATTCAACAAGAAGGGAAATGTGATGTGTGTGCCCATTCTAAAATAACCAGAAAACCATTTGGGACTGGCCCGAGAAAATCACAACCCTTGGAGCTAATTCATTCCGATATTTGTGATTTAAATAATACCTTAACTCGTGGAAGAAAAAGGTATTTTATCACATTTATCGATGACTTCACTAGATTTTTCTATGTATACTTGATAAAATCTAAAGATGAAGCCTTTGAAAAGTTTAAGCTTTATAAGGCCGAAGTGAAAAATCAGTTAAATGTAAGGACTAAAGCCCTCAGAAGTGATAGAGGGGGTGAGTACTCTTCTAATGAATTCAACGACTTCTGTGAATCAAATGGTATAATCCATGAATTTACGGCACCTTACACACCTCAGCAAATGACCTAGCGGAACGCAAAAATAGGACATTAGTTGAGATGATCAACTGTATTATATTAAATTTTGGATTACCACTAAATTTGTGGGGGGAAGCATTGTTAACAGCAAACTGTATTCTAAATGTTATCCCACACAAAAAATTGGATATCTCCCCATATGAATTATGGAAAAAGAAGAAACCATATCTTCATTACTTCAAAGTGTGGGGAAGTATAGCAGAAGTCAGGATTTTTTATTCTAAGAGAGTATAATTAGGTCCTAGAGGAATCAGGTGTGCTTTTGTGGGTTATGGGATACATAGTCTCGTATATAGATTCCTGGTTCTAGAACAAACTTCTTTTGCTGACAAAAACATGATTATAGAGTCTAGGGATACTATATTTTTTGAAAATATAGTATACAAAGACTATATGAATAATCATACAAAAAGACAGGTTGATGAAAATATAATAGAACCAATGAATGAAGAGCATAATAACTTTCATGATAAATCTAAAACTCATCCAGAAGGAAATGAACTAAGGAGATCGAAAAGGGCAAGAAAAGAAACATCTTTTGGCCCAGATTTCTATATGTTCCTTATAAAAGGAGATAGAAATTAAATAAGAAAGGAGATTACTTTACCGCTAAGTATTGAAAGTGATCCATCAACACTTAGTGAAGCTCTCTCATCTCCTGATGTACAGTTTTGGAGGGAAGCCATCAACGATGAAATGGATTCCATAGTCTCCAATAACACATGGTGTTTGGTCGATCTTCCAACAAGTTCAAAGCCTATAGCATGTAAGTGGATTTTTAAAAGAAAGTTTAATCCTAATGGAACCATAAATAAGTTTAAAGCTCGTTTGGTAGCCAAAGGATTTAGACAAAAGGAAGGTATCGATTTTTTCGATACATATGCTCCTGTTGCTCGAATATCTACCATTAGGACTTTAATTGCTCTTGCAGCAATTCACCACCTAGTAATCCATCAAATGGATATCAAAACGGCATTTTTAAATGGTGATCTAGATGAGGAAGTTTATATGGAACAACCTGAAGGGTTTGTTCAACCTGGGCAAGAGAAGAAAGTGTGTAAACTGGTCAAATCTCTCTATAGGCTTAAGCAAGCTCCTAAACAATGGCATGAGAAGTTTGATCAAGTAGTACAATCTAATGGTTTTAAAGTAAACCAAGCAGATAAGTGCATATATATTAAAGGTCAAATCATTATCTACCTACACGTAGATGATATGCTAATATTTGGACCAAATGAAGACTGTGTGAAAGAAACTAAAAAGTTTCTAAGTTCCAACTTCGACATGAAGGATATGGGTAAAGCCGATGTAATATTAGATATTAAGATTTATAATCTTAATGATGGAATAGCCTTAACACAATCTCATTACCTAGAGAAAGTGTTAAAGAAGTTTAATCATTATGATTGTAAACCGGTCTCAACCCCATTTGATCCAAGTATTAAATTGGTTAAAAATATTGGTAGATGTAAAGCACAACAAGAATATGCGAGTGCTATTGGGAGTTTAATGTATGCAATGAATTGCACTAGAGCCGATACAACATTCACAGTAGGAATGCTAAGCAGGTATACCAGTAATCCAGGACAAGTACACTGGAATGCGATTTCGAGAGTTTTAAAGTATCTAAGAGGAACTATAGACTATGGACTGCATTATAAATCATATCCCGCTGTACTTGAAGGGTACAGCGATGCAAGCTGGAATGCAGATAGCATAGAATCAAAATCTACAAGTGGCTAGATATTCACTCTTAGAGGAGGAGCAATATCATGGGCATCTAAGAAACAAACGTGCATATCTCACTCTACAATGGAAAGTGAGTTTATTGCACTTGGTGCTGCTTGTAAAGAAGGTGATGGCTAAGATACCTACTGTTAGAAATCTCGTATTGGCCGAAACTTACTCCTGCCATATCTATCTTTTGTGATAGTCAGGCTACTCTTTGTCGTGCTATGAGTAAGACTTATAATGGTAAGTCTAGAAATGTAGGTGTAAGGCATAACTTTGTTAAAGGATTGCTCAGAGATGGAGTAATCACAGTGGAGTATGTTAAATCCATCCTGAACTTAGCAGATCCCTTGACAGAAGGTTTATCAAGAGATCAAATAAGAAGAACCACTAAAGGAATGAGACTAAGATCCATAAAGATATAACTTTCACTCTTGATGGCAACCCTACCTATGTTTTGAAATATAGGATAGGTTCAAAGGGACAAACAAGTCAAGTATGTGACTGAAATAAACACTAGAAAAAGAAATTTTGAGTTTCATTCCTAAAAGTCTAGTGTTTGGTTTCTGCATTTTATAAGAGGCTGAGTATTAACTCTTAATAGATCTATAAGCAGACTTTGCTGAGATGAAGCAGAATCATCTTTGATAGATCTACCTATATGAGTAGAGAAGTGAGGCCGCTTTTGAAGAGATTGGGATCGTCTCTAGAATACTCATGAAATAAGGATACGCACAAGGCCAGAAATGTGCAAACTTTTAGATCTCCAGTTATATATGAATAGATGTGTGTTATGTGTCCGGTGAGTCATATAAGGTCCTTAGTTCAAGACTAATGGGTCACTAAGTATCTGGCATAACTTTGATACATATACACTATAGTAAAGGTTCAAATTCAAAAATATCTTTGCTTATGCACCTATTTATACTGATATGCCATTCATTCTAGAATCTGATTTTATTTTTGAAATTGTGGGGGATTGTTGTGTTTTCTAGAATAAAAATAAATTTCAAAAATAAAAGTTATTTTTAGAAAGTAAATAAATATATTAATTATTTAAACTTTCCATAAATAGTGTGTATAGCCAGTCGGTAAGAGAATGGGTTTTTGCTTATGCAACCAGGGTTCAAATCTCCTTGAGGACGGTGCGAAGCACCGTCCGCGCAGCCTTGAACTCGAAAGATCTGTTCGTTTCATTTATCGTTTTCTTCAATCCTCCATTGTGTACAAGAAACTCTTACTTTTCTAACAGTTTTCCTCCATAAATTATCAGGAAAATCTGCTAAAATTAAGAAAATATAATATTTACTATGAATTAATAAAGTATTTTAAAAGTTTAATACATATCATATATTACATTAGTTAAAATCTTAAATAATTCTTATCCAAGGTGGAGTTCCCTGTTCGTTCCACAATGGAACTTAGCCTTAAGATGTAGGATCCACTGTTGGTCTATCCATACCATTGACTTGTCGGTCCCTATCTTAGATGGACCGTTCTTCCAAAATCCTTTTAATTGGTTAACCTTTTCATTGTTGGCACATAAATACATGTTAAAAAGAAATGCATGAACAAATCACATTCAATGGTGGAAAGACCAAGGATTCAATGGCTAGGATTTTCTACTTTGGGACATATGGGAAAATGGTCAATCTGTAATGGGTGTTGTCTAATCAATGATTTGGATTTAGCAACCATGGCCCCACATCTATAAGCTAAGTTCCAAAGTTCCCTATGATAGGGTTTTTTTCCTTAGGCTCGACCGGTCGTGAGCTTGACTTGACCAGTCGTTGGACCGGTCGAGGGCTGGTGCATGACCAGTCGTAGAATGTGCTCAACTGGTCGAGGGTACCACTCGATTGGTCGAGGACTCTACATGACCAGTCGAGGTTACGAAGATTTAATTCCGTCTTTGTGTGGGATGCAAAAATCTAAGGTGGTTTCGCAAGAGGTGCGAAAGGAAGTTTCCTAAAATATAAATAGGAGATATCTAGGGCTTTTAGGTAATGTAAAAGAGTTTTCTGTGACCATTGATCTTGGACCACACCACGGGAGATACCTTGCATGTGAATTACCATCCCATCCTTAGCTTGGTCAACCGACCCATGAATAGTGGGGACAACATGATGAATGGCCCAGGTCAGTCATCACTCGTCAGACCATTCACATGATGGCGTCACGGAATAGACAGACAACCCACGTGAGCTTTTCCCAAAATAATAGACGCTGCAGCAATATAATCATTTCGATTTGTTGCATTTTGTTGAATGGCTCTGTTAACCTGCTCAACTTATTCAATTTTGGTGAATCTTCCTCCAGGCTGTGGTGTATTTATTATATCTATGATTAGTCCACGATTATCTTTGAAAATGATTCATTTTTGAAAAATGCTATAAAATGATCTCTAAAAATAGATATAATAAATATACCACTGTGGGTCCCATGTAACTTTGACCTCCTTTGAATCGTTCGTACAACTCCAAGCTTGGGGAGCGTCAGTGCTCAGTCCTAGCACGACACGTACCTACCGCAGCTATATAGCTGATGTGTGGTACAACAGCCAATCCGCTTCCATTGAAAAGGATGTAGCTCAAATAGACTAAAAACTTAAGAGATCGCTATACTACAGGAAAAATCATCGATGTAAATGTCTATCATGGAAACCTTCTCTACCTCACTATGGTATTTATATGTAATCCAATCTAATCATGAGATGACTCACCATGATAAAAGGAAAACACAAATATCAACCTGATTAAAAACTTCCGTGAGTCCAAAAAGTTTCAATGCTAAGCATTCAATAGCCATTATTTCTATTGCAAGGTCCATTTAAGTTTTTGAATTTGTTTACGATTTTTAGCTTACACCTTAGCTCAACAAATGAATAAAGTGGATATAATATAAAAATCACAATAGCTCTCATAGAGCTTTTGGTTACACCAGCTTCCTCTAAAAAGGGTTGCAGGAAATTTGTGTCAGGAATTCAGTCACAACCACCAAGGTTCTGTTTGCTTCTCCGGAAATTCACTCCCGAGATTTGTTTTTTCTTCTTTTTATTTTTTATTATTTTTTATTTTTTTAGTTTTTCTTTTCTTTTAAAGATTTGTTTGGTTGGTATGTACGGGAGTTTCTAAAACCGAGAGATATAGGCTTAAAAGTCTAGTATAATTTTTCATGTTTTCCTTCCTGGGCTAAAATATGTGGACCTAGGATTGGAGAATGAATTTAAAAAACATATATAAATACTAACAAAAAATGTAAACTAAATTATTTTTTATAAAATCCAAGATATTGTCAAGCTGGAAAATTGATAACTCAAACGTAATTATGCCATCCAACCCGTTTATGACATAAAATGTTTGTTGCATTGATATTTAAGAAAATGTTGACTAATCTGCTTAACACGTGGCATAGGTGTGCCGACCGTTCAAATTGTGGGCCCCCATTGTGTAGAATTATGATGCGGGGAGGGACGTGATGAGGCCAATAATCACTGTCTTTCTCAAGGATAACGACTCTGAATCTATTGAGCTTATCTGGACTAATCATAGATATTCCTTGAATACATGAGGGATGAAAATAGAAATAATTTTTAATAATTTGAAATAAATTGATGGATAAAAAAAATGAAATTATAATCCTTTAAATAGTGAACTCAAATAATCAAACTTCCTAAAAACGTGGCTCAGTATAAATAGTAAACTTACTATTTATAAACGATCATGATGCCTACTAGACTTCATGGTTTTGGGCTAAAAATAGTATGTGGCCAATTTGGCCTAACCACGTTATTCTCTTAATTTTTCTAAGCCCTTCTTAAGATATTTACGACTCTTAAAACTCAAAGGATCAAAAGTTATGATCAATTAAAACTTACTATTTATAGTAAAAATACAAATTAAATGAACTTTTGACCATCGATCTAATGGAATGGAATCTCGCAAATCCGATCTCAAAATAATATGTGATCGCTCAAAAAACTCATTTCGGTTTGCGAGATATGACTGTTTTAAGGTTCCGACAGTCCTAGTCAACTTTGCCTCCGATCGGACCTTCTCGGGTCCATATTGGCCATGAAATTGTTCACAACCTGTTCCACAGCAAATTACCATGAGTTCGAAGATATATCCTAATGATTTCACTCATTGTTTTTACATAGCTTTATTTTGTATTCTTGATAGTGTCATGAGCAAACCGCATTGGCCTTATCTTCCATGTGAATTTCAATAGTACATTTTATAGATGTACTGTTGGAAATTAAATAGATTAATATAATTTTTGTATAATGTGGAAACCGAAAATTGCGAATAAATCTGAAATATGGACAGGCTGAAGCACGTCTGAAACACTATCCTTAAAGCATTATTTGCCCCTACTCAAGTGAATTGAGTAAGCTGATAGGTTATAGGAAAATCGCTTCTAGGATACGACAAGCCTGGTGTGGGTCTACGTTCAGCAAACACGAAGGCCCACCTATTGGAACTCTATTACACTCAGTCTGGCAGAAATACAATAAAAGAAAAAATTTCAGAAGAAAGAAAAAGAAGAAAATTGTGGTTTAGACCACTGCACTGGTCCAGTCTTCAGCTACTCGTTCAGTTGAACCGTTCTAGACCACACCATTGGTCTGTTCTTCTTGCAAAGGATTAAACCATTGCTATCTTGCTGGAATCACTGGAGTATAGAGAGAGGAGTAGTGTGCTGTCTCAATTCGTATGGTAGTGCTGGATTGGGTTGTGAGATGGTTTGGAAACCCATCCAGGCCCTTCTTTTATAGGCTATGGTGGCTGAGAGTTATGGTCCGGGGAACTAAATCTCATGACCGTTTTCTGGCTGTTGGAGAAAACTAGTCGTTTTATGGCCGTTTTCTGACTGTTGTGCATGGCCATTATCTCTGTACATGCTAACTGTTGTGAGACAACAGCTAGCTGTTGGGCTAACCATGTAGTAGTTTTCAGCTGGACCCTGCACTTATGGCACAACTGTTACAGATTTTCTGCAACAGCTCTTTTTCCAGCCCTCTATATATTCTGGAGGATTCTCATTCAGTCCTCTAGTCTCTCCTTCACCCAGCCATCTGCCTTAGTCACTTAGTCGTACGCGAAGTGCAAAGTGTGCCACTGGTGCCTCTACAATCACACTGCCTCACATGCCCACGCCCTCGCAACGAGACCGAGATCGTGAACGTGACCATGACCGAGACCGAACCCAGTCCGAGTCCGAGCCCGAGCCTGTGCCCAAGCACGAGCACTACGCACTGGAACACGCAAGGTCTATAATCCATAGACTAAGTAGGTAAATATTATAATACTCCACTATTTTCATTTAAACCCTTTTTTCTTCTCTTCCCTTTCCCATGTGGGACTATTCTAAAAAACCCCCAAAATGTGTTTTTTCAAACACTTTATATATTATATTATATTTATTTTAAAATATATTTTTTATAAAAACAATATTTTTCAACAATCCCCCACTTGATTTTTATAAAAATATAATTTATCGGTTAAACATTTCTGCCAGAATCATCAGCTTATATGCATAAAGAAATATATCTTTCGATTTTAATCTTCCCTTAGTGTAAGTATCTCAAAACTCTATCGAAATGACTGGTAGCCTCAGCGTTGAACCAGTTATTCCTAGATAACAAAGTCTAAGAAACCACACACATATTCACTATGTGTTTGTTAGAGTACCCACAATCTTGCTCAGCGCATTCAATGGTCATGTGCTTATCCTAATTCGTGAACGATCCCTAGAGAAAACTCTTAACTCTCATGAGAGACGGCACCATCTCTATGTTCATATAGGTAAAATCCTTCCAGTGTCTCCGTTACTATAAAACACTTGTCCTTTAGAATAGATTTCATTAAGAGTTCTAAGACTCAACTCTCTATCGTAACGCTCAGCACTTATCTATAATTGATGAGGTTATATAATTTAGTGTTGAAAAAACTTTCCACATATCAGTGACTTGTTCTTATCCTTTAAACCCAAAATTAGAGATTTTTTAACTTTAGGTTGGGTTACCATCACTGGTGGAATTTTGGTTGAAGAGTTTCAA